>JACEFZ010008728.1:60000-417500 GCA_014155875.1 Cepaea nemoralis
ATAAGTTCATGATCACCATGTACCTAATACTATATGTTCATGATCACCATGCGGCAGGCCCTTTATCAATGCCACCAACAAGCGCCTCTCAATTCTGCTGAGTGAGTCGGAGCCAAATAGGGTAAACTGGATGCAATGAAGTTGACCCTTTGAGTTTAGTTGATAGGTCCCTCGCCGAGCACCGCTCTCATCGCCGCCGACCAACATTCTGTTGCACGCTGTATTGATATAATATGCGAAATTAACCCATCGGATGGGATGAATAATTTATTTATGAGAAAATATGCATTCAGCAATACTAGTCCAGAACTTGTGAATGAACAAACTTTATTTTCAAAATGTTACAAATTAGAAACATTAGACCCTTGTAATCACTTAAGTTTCGTACATCAATTATATATTGTGCATGTTACATTTACTTAGAGAAAAAAAACACATAGTCAAATGAATGTTGTGAATATAAACAGTTCATATTACATAGTTATGAGATATGTTGTGTGAGTAAAAATTAATAGTATTAGCAGTTATAGTTCTATAGATAGTGAAACAATTAATGTTTTTTTTTCGGAGGCTCCTGAGCGCCGTCGCTGGAGCTACGGAGTTTGTGCTTTGTGCGACGCTTTCCACGCTGCGGAAAGAGACTGATCCATATGGGATAAACCAGTTGCAATGAAGTCGACCCTGTCGACTTATAAGCGACTTTTTTAAAGAGATTGAAACAATTCATGTTTATTCAATTAAACTAAGAACCAGTTATAGTTGAGGTTATATACAATTTAAGTGCAGTGTACACGTGAGTCACTGCAGATGGGAAGTACACAGTAGATGAATGAGTGAACACAAAGCACGTTAGTTGCATATATTTACAGGGCATTACAGTCAACTCCAGCTTGTGTGTGTGTGTGTGTGAGTGTGTGTGTGTGTGTGTGTGTGTGTGTGTGTGTGTGTGTGTGTGTGTGTGTGTGTGTGTTTGCGTGTGTGTGACTTTTTGTGATTCCTGGGCAAATGTACGTTCAGTAGTTTGCCATAGCTTCATGAACGACCGGCACTCACAGCATAGAATGGAAATCAGACAGTCGACTTGCACATCGTCCGCAGCTGAGTGTCGAATGTGATGTGCGGGATTATGAATTGCGTTTGCAACCCCTTCGCCGCAGCGCCGCCGCAGAGTGAACAACACCTTCCGTTTATAAATGACGTCACTGTTTCTTTCACGCGCCTTACTATGTATTGGTCCGCTCCGTGGCCAAGGTGTTAAGTAATCCCGCATACCCGCGTTCGAAACACAGCTGCAGGCGATTTGGCAGCAGACCACCTGTTTTTTTTTAACGAAATAGTAAGGGTGCCGGTCGTCCAGAAAGCAATGGCAAACTGCTGAAAGTAAACTTGCCAAGAAATCACAACAGCAAAAACATGCTGGTGCTTATTGCGACGTCCTGTAAAGAATATACAATTAACTTTTAAACAATGTAATGTTCATATGGTGCTGGTTCAATGTTTGAATAGAACAATCGGCACTCGGCGGGTCATGAGGTCATGTGGTCAGTATCACGCGGACAGTATCCTCTTCTTTTCACCTTTAGGCTGGGTGGATCCACGACGACGAGTCATTATTAAAATTTCAAATCCGACTCGATGCGGAACGAAGCCATGACATTCATGCCTGCAGACTAGCGTCTAGTCACTAAGCAACCGCGGCTTCCTCTTCATTTTATATATGAACATATACTGACATATAGTCAGTTCAAGTGACAACTCTATGGGAATTGCAGCAGTATATTCATGTTTACAACTTACGGAAAATAATCTATGATGAACAGTGTCGGTATCTGCAGCACAGGAGAGTTGTCCATTGGTGCCATAATCAACGAACCCAGACAGGGAAGTAATGGTTTAGGAGTCTGGATGGTCAAGGAGTCAACATACAAGTTTTAGTAAAGGATCACCTCATTTGGTAGCCTGGCCTTTTACCTCTTCAAGTTCAAAGGAAGATGAGAATTTTTTTTTTTCAATAGCTGTTGTCTGTTGAGCTAGCACCATCGCAGCTGGATAACGCTGTATTGCACTCACTGAAATCAGCTGGGTATTAGAGTTCATATAGTTGAAGTTACTCTCCATTAGTTATACACCCTCCACAGCAGGATAACGCTATATTGAACTCAATGAAATCAGCTGGATATTAGAGTTCATATACTTGAAGTTACCCTCGATTAGTTATACATTCTTCACAGCAGGATAACGTAATATTACACTCACTGAAATCAACTGGCTATTAAAGTTCATATTCTTGAAGTTACTCTCGATTCACATCCTTCACACTTGCTGTGGTCAAAAATATAATGTTAACGTATTAAAGACTATTCCGAAGCTTTAATTTCACCCACACATTGTGAAATGTCTTTTCATTGTCCGTATTACTGTACCATACAGTACCAACTGTCATCACTATATATAGTACCTTGTGGTTAGGACAGAGGGATGATTCGGTGGGAAGAGGTGGGACTGGTTTTAATAATGTCAAGTAAATGTAACACTTGATCACTGCGACAACAGAAAACAAATGTCAACTTTCCTTTCATAAACCTACCAGCCTCATAAACTAAACGTGAATTGACCTTCAAGTCATAGAAATCTCTATTCTGGCTAACGGGCCTATTTCTAATGTTTCTGATGCAAATGGAAAACGGATGCTGGAGCAAATTTTCCTCCACACACGCCATCCATCTAACACGCGACAGGAAACTAGATTTCGTTAATAATCAGCTGGACGAAAATGGCAAGTTAAAGGGGACATTTTACGAGATTGGTTGTGCTGTGAGCAACGAATACTGAGACCTTGAAGCGAATGAAATTAGCTTTTATTTTCATTTGGAATTCCTTTCAGCTTATGAGGACTGTGGCACACGGAGGCAGGAAAACAATACAGAAGAAATATGAAGAACATTCTAGCTCAAGCTGTGTTCTTAATGAGTGTAACTAGTCAATTGTATAACAATTACAAATGTCAATGCATTTAACATTAACAATATATTTAAATAGATAATACCATTGTGGCGTGAATTATTTGGCCTTCACGTCTTCTTCTGTTCCTTCCGCCATCTATCCACTAATGGGGCATAATTTATCATTGACCCATTGCAAATTTATCTTTAAGACTTGGTTTTGTTTTTCTTTAGCACATCCGACTTGTCACAAATGCAAGGAAAATTTTAGAGAACAAGCGAAGAAGAAAAATCAGACGTTGGAACTTAAATGTTACCGAGCAATTATTAGAATACCGTGGTTCAAGAAGAAAGCAAATAATGCCATTTTACAGGATCTGAACATCGAAGAAATCGGGGTAATTAACAGTAGCATTTCTCGATAACTGAAATACAGAGTGTATTTTTAATGACCGTGCAGTGTTTGAAAATATTGCCGGTCCAAGTTTTATATTTACTTATTATATTGCATGAACTTTACAGAGAGGGAATACAAAACTTGGACCGACAATACTTTCAAACACTGCACAGTCATTAGAGATACACCGTATAGTTTGGCCATATTAAACTCAGGCCTACAAAATGTGATGGTCATCGTATCATCATCATCATCATCATCATCATCATCATCATCATCATCATCATCATCATCATCATCATCATCATCATCATTTTCATCACCATCATTATCATCAAGTGCCTAGCCTATTAGCTTATTCGATCAAGCAAAACATTCGTTTCTCAGACCCGTCTCTGTGGCTAAGGGCTTGCGAACGCGGTTTTTTGAGCCCGTATACCCAGGTTCAAAACACAGCGGTGCTGGTTTTTTCGAAAAAGGTATAGAAGCCGGTCGTTCAGAAAGCAATGGCAAACTCCATCCATCCATCATTTGCCATGCCGATAAGCGTGGGCGGTCCTGATCTGCCATCTCACTAGATCACCAGAGTCGTGGATCAGCTCACCCATTTACGCCGTTTCTCTGATTATCGATAAGACTGCAGTACATGAAATTCTTGGCATTTGTAAAGAAGGTAGTTTAAATGGCAAACTACTGAATATAAAATTTTCCTAGGAATCACGAACAGCGAAAATGCTGGGGTTGACTGCTACGTCCTGTGAAGGACGTGCAACTTAATTTATTTTTAAAACATTCGTTAACGTTTACATAATTAGGCTTTATAATTCTTCAGGTGTGGTTCCAAAACAGACGAGCCAAATGGAGAAAGACGGAAAAGACATGGGGTCGAAGCTCTATCATGGCGGAGTATGGACTGTACGGAGCTATGGTTCGACACTCACTGCCCCTGCCAGAGCACATGCAGGACCAGGGACTCAAGAAGAAGCATGAGAAGCCAGGCTGCAGCTGGTTGCTGGGTAAGATAGCAGGCCGTGTCCCGCTGGTTTTAACGTGTTTGTATGGGAGCCAGTCGTCCAGAAAGCAATGGCAAACTACTGAACGTAAAAACTTTCCAAGACATTCAACAACGGCAGTAAAATGCTGGTATTGACTGCAACGTCCTGTAAGGGATACGCAACGTAAAAAAAGTGTAGCGTGTTATCTCTCTTTTACAATTATTATTGTACAGATGATATTTAGTGTTGCATTCTCTCCCCATCCACATTTACACATGAGATATAAGGAACTTTGTCAAGAAGAAAGAAAAGCAGAAATGAAACCAGGACTAAAGTTGGGGGTAATATCAGAGCTAGATTTAATTTGGAAACAACTTGTGAAATATTTCGGCAACATAACTACCAACTAAAAGTATACCACAAGAAGCAATGATTTACAGACCAAATGGAAACAAAGAAGGGGCTGACCATGTAAACGTCGGAGAGAGGGAATAACAGATTCCATAGAAATCTCGATATATGAAAACCATTAACGGGCACTATCGCGCTGTTTATGCTTTACATCGACACCTCTAGGCACATGAGGAACAAGAGGGATTCTGAGATATAATGAAACATGTCAATTTTGATCCATTGATTATTGTTGGCATTCCGATACCATTCAGAGATGCAGGAGCTATTGTCTCTCGTCTAAAGCTTCTAGAAGATTAGAACAGTTAATTTTGACCCTAAAATGAAACAATAAAAATCCACATTGTTTATGAATGCGAAAGATAAAATAAAGATAATGTATACGGAAAACCACATATCAATAAAACATTGCAATCTCCAATGAAGTAATTGAAAATGTAACATACTTTGAGTATCATAGCTCTGTAATAAACAAAAGAAATAAAAAAGAGACAACCTATAGCAATACAGAAAGCATACAACATTAAGAGACTGTCACAAATGCAAGTAAGACTTTTGAGAAAATGCATCTTTCCTGTGGCAACATAAGGATGTGCATGATGGATTATTCCACAAGTACTAAAAGAAGACGATTCATGCGTTTGAACATACAAGTTTTATTAGAATTCTGTGGTTCAAGAAGAGGGCAAATACTTCATGTTACAAGATCTAAACATCGAAGAAAACTGGTTTGTTAGCGGCATCATTTATTGGAAACTGAAATACTCTGGCCATATTAAACCTCACAATGGTATAAGCATGTGGTGACAGTTTATGACTTTCGGTCCCCAACATGGCGGTTAGGCATTGAACAGTTACGGCTTCTGGAGTGTTTATCCTTGTGGCTACGGTTTGCATTCGTATTTTCCTCATATCTGATTGGTAGTATATAGTTCCGTCGCCCTGCTACGGAGTGAGTGCGTGGCGCGACACTGTGAGCTGTAAAATTCGTCTGGAATGATTTTACATCAGTCCGCTGTTTGTACAGTGAACTGCATTTTCTGAACAATGGTTACCGACTGTTGCTGAATTGATTGGTATGCCTTTTCGGTTCACGAGTGCATTTTATAAGAGACTCCTGGTAGTCGTCGCTAGAGCTACGGAATTCGTACTTTGTGCGGCGCTTTCGGCGGGTCTCCCTTCGGAAAGAGACCGAGCCATGTGGAATAAAACCCGGGCCAATGAAGTCTTTCTGGCGACTGCCAATTCCATCGACGATTAAAAACAATATATATATATATTGAAAAAAACAATATATATATATATATATATATATATATATATATATATATATATATATATATATATATATATATATATATATATATATTGTTTTTTTTTTTGCGCTCGTTCGCTTTGAACTCAAGCGCAGTCCATACACACTATATATATATATATTGTAGTAATGGACTTAATTTTGCGTGTGCATTAGCTTTCCCTATTAACAGTGTCCCTTGCCATCAGGCGAATCCACTTCGACTTCGGAAGTACTTGTAATTTAAGTCCCCAAGTCAAGACAGATCAGCATTTTAGTCCAGCTGTCCTGTGTAGGGAATGAACCGCTAACTTTGGCATCAGCACAACAAATGTTTAAGAACACGCGTTCTTACCCATTCGACAATACTGACCTGCTGATCGGTATCATCTTTGGGATACTCAGCTCGTTCTGACGACCACTTTTCGGTCTAAGTGTCAAAATGTGTCACTTCAATTAGTTGCCTGCCGGCAACTAATGCCATTTGTTTCTTTTTAGTTTTGCTTCTTTCATTCGGCTATTCTTTTCTTTCTTGCCTCTTCGGCAAGTTTCTCTTCCTGATCTGTCACTTTTTTGTTTACCTCTCTACATTTGTTGCTTTTTCTTTTTCTTATCCAGTCATTTTGATTCCTCTTACGCTACGGACTGTATAACACAAAAAGAAAAACTTATATTCAAATTACACCGCGTCCATCTATGTATATCGTTTGAATTAGAAGTATGATATGCCAAATGAAGTGGCCGGGCAGGCATCTCCTTACCTCCGCTAGCCTACGGGACACTTTTGGGCAAGGTAGATTACCCTTCCCACTCCCCCCTCCCCGCTTTTGGTTTCAAACAGAGTAAAGTAAAACAATGGTTAGCAAGTGGTGGATTGGAATTGAGAGCTTGAAGAGAGACGGAACTTGAGAGCTTGAAGAGAGATGGAACTTTGGAGCTTTTAAGATAAAAAGAACTTGAGAGCTTGAATAGAGATGGAAGTTGAGAGCTTTAAAGAGAGATGGAACTTGAGAGCTTTTAAGAGAGATGGAACTTGAGATCTTTTAAGAGAGATGGAACTTGAGAGCTTTTAAGAGAGATGAAACTTGAGAACTTGAACAGATAAGAAACATGACAGCCTGAAGAGGGATAGAACTTGAGAGCTTTTAAACAGAAATGGGACTTGAGAGCTTGAAGAGAGAAGAATTTGAGAGCTTGAAGTGAGACGGAACCTGAGATCTTAAAGAGGGATAGAACTTGAGAGCTTTTAACACAGATAGAACTTGAGAGCTTTTAACAGAGATAGAACTTGAGAGCTTTCAACAGAGATAGAAATTGAGAGCTTTTAACAGATATAGAACTTGACAGCTTTTAACAGAGATAAAACTTGAGAGCTTGAAGAGAGATGGAACTTGAGAGCTTGAAGAGAGATGGAACTTGAGAGCTTGAAGAGAGATGGAACTTGAGAGCTTGAAGAGAGATGGAACTTGAGAGCTTGAAGAGAGATGGAACTTGAGAGCTTGAAAAGAGATGGAACTTGAGAGCTTGAAGTGAGACGGAACCTGAGATCTTAAAGAGGGATAGAACTTGAGAGCTTTTAACACAGATAGAACTTGAGAGCTTTTAACATAGTTAGAACTTAAGAGCTTTTAACAGAGATAAAACTTGCGAGCTTTTAGCAAAGATAGAACTTGAGAGCTTTTAATAGAGATAGAACTTGAGAGCTTTTAACAGAGATAGACCTTGAGAGCTTTTAACAGAGATAGAACTTGAGAGCTTTTAACAGAGATAGAGCTTGAGAGCTTGAAGAGAGATGGAACTTGAGAGCTTGAAGAGAGATGGAACTTGAGAGCTTGAAGAGAGATGGAACTTGAGAGCTTTTAACAGAGATAGAACTTGAGAGCTTTATGAGAGATGGAACTTGAGAGCTTGAAGTGAAACGGAACCTGAGATCTTAATGAGGGATAGAACTTGAGAGCTTTTAACACTGATAGAGCTTGAGAGCTTGAAGAGAGATGGAACTTGAGAGCTTGAAGAGAGATGGAACTTGAGAGCTTGAAGAGAGATGGAACTTGAGAGCTTGAAGAGAGATGGAATTTGAGAGCTAGAAGAGAGAGAAAACTTGAGAGCTTAAATAGAGATGGAACTTGTGCACTTTTAAGAGAGTTGGGCTTGGGAGCTTGAAGATAGATGGAACTTGGGAGCTTTTAGGAAAGACTGATCTTGAGAGCTTGAATAGAGATGTAACTTGAGAACTTTTAAGAGAGATGGGACTTAAGAGCTTGACGATGGATGGGACTTGAGAGCTTTTAAGAGAAGTGGAACTTGAAAGCTTTTAAGAGAGATGGACTTGAGAGCTTGAAGAGAGATGGAACTTGAAAGCTTGAGGAAAGATGGAACTTGGTCTCATGTTTACGAATGTAGGAAGAGAATCTATGTGTTGAGATAATGGCTAGGGGCGAAGCCCATTATGGTCACTACCAAGAGGGAAACCAAAAGCAGACTATCTTCTTAGAAAACTAAAGCAGTTAAAGAAAATATAGATAAAGAGAGCAATGTTCTCCACAGAACAAACCACTGAAAAAGATTGGCATGTGAGCAATGTTCTCCACAGAACAAATCACTGGAAAAGATTGGAATGTGAGCAATGTTATCCACAGAACAAACCACTGAAAAAGATTGGCATGTGGGCAATGTTCTCCACGGAACAAATCACTGGAAAAGATTGGCATGTGGGCAATGTTCTCCACAGAACAAACCTCTGGATGCTTACAATTTGAATAATAAGGATATTTGCTTGCTTGCTTGCGTTCGCTGGCTGTGAACTCCAGCGTGTCGGATGAAGACATCCTGTTGTCCAACATCAGTGTAATGTCATACGGGACTGAGGATTGCGTGAATATCCGTTGTCCCATGTCTGGCTTATTGGTGTGCAGTCTGGTGGTTCCTCGCCGTGCAGGCAGATACTCTCCGACTTCGGAAGAATCAGCGATCCTACTACGTTAGCCAGGACCCCGAAGGGACCTGTTGCCCAGGACGCGCGACAAGGACGTGTTAGTAGGTCTTGGCCAGTATAGAACCTGGGCCTGGTGCATTGGAAGCACCTCTGCATCCCATAAGTATATTTGAATAAAGATATAATGACTAAAATAATATAAAATGTTTCACTGGGGTCAGCATGACTGATTAGATAAGATCGCTCGCACTTAAACTTCCAGTGTGCTGATACCGAGGTAGCTGGTACAAACCCTGCATTGGTCAGTTGGACTAAAATGTTGACTTCTCGTCCTTGACGTGGATACGCGAATTGCAAGTATCTCAGAAGTCGGAGTGGGTTCGACTGATGGCGAGTGACACTGGCAATAGGGAAATCTAATCCACACGCACAAATCAGTCCAGTGCACTAGATTTAGTACCATGTGTATAGATTACTCTTGAGGTCAAAGCGAGCGAACGCAAACAAACATTGTCACTGAAATTTTGGAAATTAATTAAATATGTTCTTTGTTTGTTAACTGACCAGGTCAACGAGGTGAAGACAAGCAATCACTCAATGACAACCAGCACATGTACTCAACTTCGGGGGCTAGACATGTGAGCGACAAGACAGATGGAGAGGCCAACACAACTGACTTCCACCAGAATAGAAGCACCAAGAACAGCGACAGGGAGAGCAGTTATCCAGGCAGCGCATCGCCTTCTCACCAGTGAGACGGTCAATATATACAGTTAGCAGGTGGATAAATGACACTCTAAACATGTTGTAGATAAATGACACTCTTTACATTTTAATTTAATACAGTTAAAATGGGGGTGGATAAATAACACTATTGACATTATCGATTAACACAGTTCACATGTGGCGGATAAGTAACACTATTGACATTATAGTTTACCACAGTTCACGTGTAGTGGAATAAATAACACTACTGGCATTTCAGTTTAACATAGTTCGCATGTGGTGGATAAATAACACTTCTGGCATTTCAGTTTAACACAGTTCGCATGTGGTGGATAAATAACACATGTGACATTTTAGTTTAACACAGTTCACACGTGGTAGATAAATGACACTCTTGACATTTAAGTTCAACACAGTTCACATGTGGTTAATAAATAACACTACTGACATTATCGATTAACACAGTTCACATGTGGCGGATAAATAACACTATTGACATTATAGTTTAACACAGTTCACGTGTAGTGGAATAAATAACACTACTGGCATTTCAGTTTAACACAGTTCGCTTGTGGTGGATAAATAACACTACTGGCATTTCAGTTTAACAGTTCACATGTGGTGGATAAATAACACTATGGACATTTTAGTTTAACACACTTCACATGTATTGGATAAATAACACATGTGACATTTTAGTTTAATACAGTAAACATGTTGTGGATAAATAACACTATTGACATGCTAGTTTAACACAGTTCACACCAGGTGGATAAATAACACTCTTGATATTTCAGTAACATGGGCCATTATCGGTTCTTGACTCCAGGGGTCTTGTTTCAAAATAATAACACTCATTATGAAAAAGTCGTTTTAGTACTTGTAATAACCTCAGCACTGAATCGGTAGTTTTGTAGCGATCAGTAGCAACAAATTCTAAATAAAATAAAGTCTATGTGAGAAAGTTGTTGTTGCTGATACACTCTTGATAATGTCGGCGTCTGCTGCTTTGGGGTAGTGAACGCGGCTTCACAACCATGATCACAGTGGTTTGAGCGTCGGTGATTAAGAAAGCAATTGATTTACTGAGCATAAAGTTGTCTTGTAAATATAATAATAAACAATGAAATACTGATGGGGCAGATGATTACGCCGATCGAAAAGGGCACGCAACTGACTATAATTCTAAAAAATAACCATTCTGGAAAAAACAATGTGAGCCTGTAGACTAAATGATGATGATTGTCTTCTTGATATCCTTGATCAAAAGTATCGAGAAATGCCTGACTCCTTGGGAGTATCAATCCACTGCTGCATGCTGGTAGCGAAGGTGCAGATCGACTTGTGAAGCTGGGTAGATCTCAACAACCCAGTATTTCAAGGATATAGATTGAAACAGCTACCAAGCAATGGAAGCTTCTTGCTCGACAATATGCTCGAGTTCCTCCCTGACCAAATGTGATGTGATGCATATTATTAATGACGAAGGCACGATCGAGTCAGCGCTCGTTCTTAAACTTCCGGTATGCTTATGCCGTGGTACAACCCCCTATACTGGCCTGTTGGACTTCAATGCTGACTACTCGTCCTTGACTTGGGGACATACATTACAAGCACCTCAGAAGTCGGAGTGGGTTCGTCTGATGCTAGGGAAAAAAAATCGGCCCAGTGCACTAAACATAGTCGCAAGTATATGGACTACGCTTTAATTCAAATGGCGAATGAAAAATTAAAAAAAATAAAATAAAAACACACATCATGTTTTGCTTAAAAATTCTACTACCCCATTTGAAATATCTATATAATAATAATACACTTTATGTGTCTTTTTTGGATGTTTGTATGTGTGGTAATATTCATGTGACGGACAGTCACTTTCTTCAGTCTTGTCCAACTTAAAGCAATGAGCGGAAACAAACGTGACATCAACAAACTTAATTCCCTGAGTTA
The DNA here is from genome assembly GCA_014155875.1 of Cepaea nemoralis. NCBI lineage: Eukaryota > Metazoa > Mollusca > Gastropoda > Stylommatophora > Helicidae > Cepaea > Cepaea nemoralis. Next base: position 71,651 of record JACEFZ010008728.1, read on the forward strand.
ATTTAAACATAGAAGCCATGAACAAAATACTGCACGATTTCTTGCCGGGCATATTACGCTGCATCTCGTCAGGTTCATACTGCAGTGTTATATATCATGTGCAGTGAATAAACGAGTAATATATGTATGTTTTGCATATCCTTTACAGGACATCACTGTCAATATCAGCATCTTTTAGCTGATTGTTGATTTTTTGGCAAGATTACGCTCAGTAGTTTGCCATTGCTTTCTGAGCGACCGGCTCCATACTCTCATAAGTCACTGGCACGACTCGAACCGCTTCCAGTTCTCGTGCGCTCACGTCAACCACGAGAGTATTCGGGGTTACGGAGAAAGCTGCTAACCTCTCGGCAAGGGAGACCGGCAAACGAGTAATACTTTAACTAAAATACTAAATACACAGTCACTGATAGTGTACGAATGTGAAGTATGTTATCCTCACGGTAGTCTAAGATTGTAAACTTCAATGGGATTCAATGAGCATGATTCAGAAGGTCGAAGCTGGATCTGTACGTAGACAGTGGACTGAGTCGCTGCGAAAGTCTGTTGTCCGTAAAGTCACCTTCATTTTCGTCCCGGGACATGCGGGAGTCGACGGAAATAAACAAGCTGATAAACTGGCTGGCTCTGCACCCCCTGTAGATGGCCAGCCCATGGATCGTGCCGATGTTATTAACTTCCTTAAAGATATGGCGAGAACAGAGGACTTTGACGTCAGTGAATCCACATCGCTGTCCAGGATGAAAGACATGGGAGTAAGAACTGGCATGGCCAGACGCGAGAGGTACATTGGGAAAACGAGGTACCTCGTCAACCAACACAGAACTGGCACTAGTAGCCACCGGACGCTGATGCATATGCTGGGGGGAGGATCTGAGCACCTATGGACCTGTCCGGAGCGCAATGAAGATACCCCAACTGATAACTGTAAACTTCATTCCACCACAAACGTGTACGGAAATGTCGAGAACCTGGAATTAACTACTGCTTTTATTAGAGTCATTGCGGTAGCATAGATTTCTGAGTGCGAAGGAGGACGAAACCAACAAGAACAATAACAAGATCAAGTAAATGCAAGTTCATCTTTGCCAAACAATAAACGAAGATCAATGGACGCTTTTGGTGTATAAATATTTCAGACAGCAATACAACTGTCAGAATTGATAAATTAATATCCAGTTATAGCCCTAGTAACATATTGTGGGTATGTGAAGTTATAGGTTGTCGGTATACGAAGTTATAGGTTGTGAGTATACAAAGTTATAGGTTGTGGGTATACGAAGTGTTGAAGCCATCAACTTGTTAAGCCTGAGAGCATGGAGGAATAGGTATCCAGTCTTTGCCTATCTTAGTGAACGACGGGAGCTGGCATCATGGTCCCGCCCAAGCCATTGTCAGCGTAAAGTCCTAACCGTTACATCAACGACCTTGCTGAGGACAAAAAAAAGGAAATAATAAATGTCTGAGCTCGGGTAACAAATACAATAGGGACATTTACAGTAACACTAGGTCAGGGCATTATATGTATTATTGCTTTTTAATTTTTGCATATCCCTTACAGGACGTTGCAGTCAATATCAGCATTTTTCAGCTGCTGTTGATGTACTAGGCAAGATCACGCTCAGTAGTTTGCCATTGCTTTCTGAGCGACCGGCTCACATACCCCAAAGTTACCAACGCGGTGGGAACCGCTACCGATTCTCGCACAGGTTACGTTACTCTAAAATATATACGGGATTGCGGAGAAAGACGTTAACCTCTTTTATCTGTATTAACTGTCTCGAAAATTAGTATAAAAGAAACATTGAACGTATGTCGTTATATGCAGAGTAATGATTAATACTTTTGAGTTGCTCGGTGCTCAACGAGGTTTTGGTTTAAAAAAGTGAGTGTCGGCTTCCTTTTGTCCTCTATACACTTCGTGGTGGGCATTGACAAATGTGGATCTTATCTCATCTCATCTTGTTCCTCTTGTACCTTGCGGTGTCGAGGTGAAGTATAAATAGCGGGAGAGTGCCCTCTTATGGGCTTCATGTGTAGATGTTCCCATGGCCTCTGTTATTCCCTCTGTGCATCGTTTACGCGGTCGGACGCTTCCTCTTCTTCCATCTGGCCTGTACATCATTGCTTGTTGTGGTACAGCTAGTGCTCGACTTAAGACCACGATCGGTTCCGACAGACCGGTCGTAACACGATCTGGTCGTAAGTTCAGTACGCTATGTGTACAGTAATGTGAAGTGATGTTATAAAAATATTTAAGTTAAATTATATCATAAATTTCTTTTATTATTGTTATAAATCATAATTTTCGATGTTCATTTTGTGCCATTTGTATCATCTCTACACCATTTTGTTTCTTATTTTTACATCGTCAGGTTTAAGAAAATCACTGCATTAACTGTACATGTACAACTGGTTTGATATTTGCAAAACATACAAAATACAGGTGTGGAATATACTATAGAAAACATTTTCCCAATGGCAAAACACATCAAATTGTCATTAACATCAGACATATATAAACATGTACGAAACATTTTATTGGCCACTAGTGCTTGGCTGCAATTCATTAATGTCGTCATCTAAGGCAGCAGTTGGGGGTACCGGAGTTGGTTTTTTTCATAAACATGGTGAGCTTTGTCTGAATTGTACGTTTCTTTTTTCATCATAATTTTCACGATACGGACGAAACACATCGTGCGCCATCCGTTCAATCCTTGCAAATAGTTCGATGTTTGGGTCCATTGCTTCGAAATGTATCAGAAGTTTATTCAGTAAAGATAAACCTTCTGATAATCCCTTAGTGGTGAACTTTCTTTCTGGCTCATCCTCTTCTTTCTTGGCTTCTCTTGATGATTGCAGACAACACCGTTCGACTGATAATTGATTCAGAAATAAATCTGAAATCGAATATTGCTAGTGATTGTGGTCGTCAAGTCGAATGGTCGTAAGTTGCATAGGTCGTATGTCGGCAATCCTGTGTATACTGTTAGTTGGTAAACTAGTAACATGACAAAACCATTTGAATTGCTGCCTTCTAATAAAACCTAGTGCTGCTATAACCCATACTTAAGCCCTGATTTCTTCATTTCTGATTTTCTCTCTTCTTGATACATTAAGTATTCTTCTTAAGAATCTGATTTCTGTTGTGATTCTTCTTTTCTCTTTTTCTGTCATTGTCCAGGTTTGGCATTGGTAGCATAGAGTTGGCAGAAAGACTGTGTAATATTGATACATGGTTGTTCTTTAGTATTGGTGCCATTTGTCCAATGAGTTGGTTTGCATTATTATGTATACTTTCAACCTCGTCTTCTGATGTGCAGTATGATGATATTATACTTCCATGTACTTGAAGCTCTTTACTTGTTTCAGGGGGTGTTCTTGTAGGTGAATCGTTGTTTTTTTTTCTTCTTTTTTTCTTCTTTGGTTATAGTCATTGCCTCTGTTTTACTTGTGCTAATATTCATGTTATATTCCCTACACACTTCTTTAGACTATTCATGTGGTCTTGTAATTTACCATTTGTGCTTGATCGTCAGAAATAGGAGTTCTTTGAAGGTGTAATTTGCCGATGGTACTTCTTCTGTGATCTGTTAGTCATGGGTGTTCTTGCGGTATCTGTTTGGCTGGGTTTTTTTAAACATATGATGTCTATAACGTGAATACAGTTGTCAAATACTACATCTCTCGGTCCCTCTCTCTCCTTCTCTCTGTCTGTCTGTCTCTCTCTCTCTCTCTCTCTCTCTCTCTCTTTGTATTTATACCTCTCTGGTTATCTCTGTCTCTCACTGTCTCCCCTTATCTCTCTCACGCTCATCATAGTATATTTCTACCTATTAAGTTGCCTCTTACCTACTTATTTGCCTGTCTGTTTACTTACCTAAAAGCATACCTACATACCTACCTACCGATCTAAACATACAAATGCATACTCAGCTACCCTCTTCCCTACCTACGTATTTAATTACCTGCTTGCTTACGTGCCTGTTGTCGGTAATTTCATCCATTCGATTATACATCTCTATATTTGGTATAAGAAAGAAATGAAAACCGTAAACTGTTTAGATAAATTATGTCATGAGAAAAAATACATTGGAGAACTTGGTGATAACTGGCAAGATCGAGGGGATGAGAACCAGGGAAAGCAGAGAATTAAATACCTGGATGGCATGGCCACGTGGCATGGTCGAGACATGAACACTGAGCTGATTCACGATTCTCGTGATTGAGTGAGATGGCGAAACATGACCGCCCACGCTTATCTGCATGGCACATGATGATGATGATGGTTTGTTTAAAGTAAAATTCTCTTCATTGATACTGAAAATATGTTTACGGGTATTAATGAGCACTCCTAGAAAATAAGAGGGAGAAAGCAAATATGAGATGATACAAAAGTCAACAGAAGAATCGAAAGCTACTGAAATACTAAAGTTAAAATCTGCAGACACAACAAGCTGAACTATCGTAATTTTAACATGCTTAAGATAGGAGATTTTGGTACGTGTAATTTTGGAACTGGTAAAATGACTGCTAACAATTTGTTGCAGGGGGATTCAAAATATGCAGATCACAGACAATTATGCTTGGTCAATGCTGACTCCATTTGCAGGCAAACTCTTTGGTGTGTGTTAACAATCTCAAGTCGACCGCTGCTTTCTTTGGTTATATTCATGTTGACGTCTGCAGGTGTACAGAGAAGACAACATTAAAACAGGAAGAACTGTGTTCAAATGTTAGACTGTACCTTTACTTAGTTACGATGAATACGGACAGAAGACCTATAGAATGATATGTGTATGTATGTGTGTGTGTGAGTGAGTGTGTGTGTGTGTGTGTGAGTGAGTGAGTGAGTGTGTGTGCGTGCGTGCGAGCGTGCGTGCGTGGGTGCGTGCGTGTGTGTGTGTGTGTGTGTGTGTGTGTGTGTGTGTGTGTGTGTGTGTGTGTGTGGGTCGGATAGTATTTTTTTTTAAATAATCTTAAAAGAAGGGTTATACATTTTATATTTTTGTTAACTTGTTCTTATTTTTCAGTGAACAAGCTAGAAAGGGTGAAATGCGTATATGTGTTAATGGATTGGTGCTTTCTGTGTGAACAAAGAAGAGATGCAATAGTTTTTTTTTCTTTTCTGTTGTTATCACCCATATCTGCATTTGTCTTTTTCCTATGGTTTTAACAATTGAACTTTAATACATCTTATACATTGTGCAATATTTATATTAATGAGCTCGTAATTATCATATGAAAGAATAAGATTTGCACATTTTTCATTTGTGTTAACCGTTTGATATTTGATTGCGAAGGTCAAGTCATTATTCCATTATATGTGTATTCAACCATTATAACACACTCAATGAAATAAAATAAACTATCATTTAGATCATTTCATTGTTACTATTTTATTCTCATAGAACGAGCTCCGCCCCCTTCTTCAGTAGCCAGCGAAGAGTCCCCATGCTGATTGTACCAGTCGCAGTCTGATTTTCCTCTATTGGTTGAGTGTCGACAATACCCTCAGCTCACTCCCCACTCAATCAGTTTCTCAAGGTGTGGTTTCTTTGTCGGCAAAGCATATGGGAAAAGAGAATATGAGAACAAAGAATATGGAAATACACAATATGAGAATAGGATATGTGAGAATAGAAAATATGAAAATAGATAATATGAGAATAAATAATATGAGAATAGAAAGTATGAGAATAAGGGATATGAGAATAGAGAATATGAGAATATAGGAATAGAGAAAATGAAAATAGAGAATATGAGAATAGAAAATATGAGAATAGAGAATATGAAAAAATGGGATATGAGAATAGAGAATGTGAGAACAGCGACTATGAGAATAGAGAATATAAGAATAAAGAATATGAGAATATGAGAATAAAGAATATGAGAATATGGAAGCAAAAATAAAACTTGCATAAGTTCACGGATACCGTTGTATCTTCATAACTGTCCCTGTCTCCAGTCATAGATCACAAAAGAAAAATCTCACAACGGTGCACAAAACCTGTAACACTGATGAGCATCCACATGTGTGTACATCAGAATCACACAAGCTACACATATTCTTATTTTGGGTGGGTTCTCTCAGGTTGACATTCAACTTGAGCAGCCTCTTTTCGACCTACTCCTTATGACTTCCAGATTTCCAGACACTCTGAAAATTTCACTGAATGCTTTTGGAATTCATCATGACATCTGGGAGGCTGCAGCCAGAGACCGAAATTCGTGGCGTGCATCATTACGCAAGGGTGCAGTCATATGTGAGGCAACCAGGACTGCAAGAGCTGTGAAGAAAAGGCAGGACAGAAAAACCACTGCAGGAAATCCTCCTCCAGAAACGTCAAGCATTCCTTGCCCACATTGTCAAAGAACATTTCGAGCCAAAATAGGCCTTATCAGCCATCTTAGAACCCACGGCTCCATACCTTCAACCCCACTGGATGAAATGAATGGTCATCATCATTCTTGATGGACAAACAACAACAACAAATAAGCCGGGGGAGTTGTAAAGTTCAGAACGTGCAAATTTTTTTTGGGCACATCCTATATGCAGGACATCGCAGTCAACACCAGCATTTTTTCAGCTGCTGTTAATGTCTTGGCAAGTTTTACGTTCAGTAGTTTACCATTGCTTTCTGAAAAACCGGCTCACATACCTTTCCGTAAGAAACCAACGTGACGCGATCCGCTGCCGAATCTCACGCAGCTGTGTTTTGTACGTAGGTATACGGCATTACGAACAATGTCCATAACGCTTTCGCCAGGGAGACCGGCACGGGCACATTGGTCGTCAGATTTGTTTGACCTCGTCCAAGAAGTCTAGACGTCCAGTTCACGGAAAGTATAACATCGTATTCTTAAGAGAGGGGGTCTATCTCTCGCCCCATCTCTTCCCCCCTCTCTCTCTCTCTCACTCCCACTCATGTTCTAGGGAGTCTCCTTGGCGAAATGGTCAAGCCGTCCGACTCGAGCTCCGAAGGTTGTGGGTTCGATTCCGGGCCGCATCCTTTGTTTCACGAGTGCATTTTTCGGAGACACCTGAGGGTCATCGCTGCAGCTACGGAGTTCGTACTTTGCGCGACGCTTTCCGAGCTGCGGAAAGAGATTGAGCCATAAGGGATAGACCCGGTGCAATGAAATCGACCCTGTCGACTTTTAAGCGACTTTTTTTTATAACATCATGTTCTTATTTTACTGTTAAATATATGCACATCTCAGGTCAGGTCTGTGCAAGTCAGGGCCGGTTATTGGGACTGCAAAGCCACACCTTCTATTGTCACGTGATTATGGGGATAAAACAGAAACTGGCTTACTCTCGTCATTGCATATCTCTCTCTCTCTCTCTCTCTCTCTCTCTCTCTCTCTCTCTCTCTCGTTCTCTATCTCTCTCCTGTTTCCCTAATCTGCCTTCCTCTCCCCTCTCTTTCACACTCTCCCTCCATCTCTGTCCTTTTCTCACACTCTCCTTCTCTCCCTCAGTCGCTCCCCCTTTCTCTCACACACTGTCTCCTCTCTCCATTTTCCTGCTTCTCTCCCCGAGCTCTCTCCTTCTCTCTCTCTCTCTCTCTCTCTCTCTCTCTCTCTCTCTGTCTGTCTCTTTCTTCTCTCGCTCTCACTCTTTCCCCCTCCCTATATCTCTCTCTGTCTATTCCCTCTCTCTCACTCTCTCTCTCTCTCTTCTCTCTCTCCCGCTTTCCCCTATCTTTCTCCCTCTCTCAATCGCTCTCTCTCAATTCCCTCTCTCCCTCTCTCTCCCTTTCTCTCTTTCTATCTCTCACGCTCTCTCTCCACCCTCTTTTTCCCTTTCTCCCCCTCTCATCTGTCTGCCTCTCCTCTGTCTCCCTCTGTCCCTCTCTTTGCCCCTCTCTCTCACACACTCTCTCCATCTCTGTTCCTCTCTCCCCCTCTGCTTCACTACCCCTCTTTCCCTCTATATCTCACACTCTCTCCCTCTCCCCTCTCTCTCACACTAACACCTTCTCTCCCCATCTTTCTCCCTCTCTCCCCTTTCTCACTCCCTCTCTCTCTCACACATTCTCATCCTTTTTCCCACTCTCTTCCTTCAATCTCCCTATTTCTCTCCCCATCTCTTCTCTTCTCTCTCACTCCCTCTCTCTCTTCTGTCTCCCTCCCCCCTCTCTCTCTCATACACACACACTTTATCTATCTATGTCCTTCTGTCCTCCTCTCCTTCTCTCCCACTCTCCGTCTCTCACCACTCTCCCTCTATATCTCACACTCCCGTCTTCCTCCCCTCTCTCTCACACTATGTCCTTCTCTCTCCATCTTTCTTCCTCTCGCCCCTATCTATCTCCCTCTCTCTCTCTCACTCTCCCCCTCGTTTTCCCTCTCTTCCACTCCCCCCTTTCCTCTCCCTATCTCTCTCCCCATCTCGTCCCCTCGCTCTCACTCCCTTTCTCTCCTCTGTCTCCCGTTCTAACCCCCTCCTTTTCTCCATCTCTCAATCTCTCTCTCCCAATCTCGCCTCCACTCTCCCTCTCCTCCCTCCAATCCCCTCTATCTCTCACACACTCACACTCTCTCCCTCTCTCCTCTATCTCTCTCACACTCGCTCCTCTCTCTCTCCAACTCTCTCGCTTCTCTCTCCCCCTCTCCCCCCTCTCTCTCCCTCTTTCTCTCTATTTCGCACTCAATGTGTCTCTCTCACACACACAGAGACTGGCACAGCGGTTACATATATACCTAAGCTGAAACTCGATAACGCCGTTAAACAATGTTAGTCGCGGCGTCTCAGTTAACCCCAACATGCATGGTTGCTTGTAATTTTCTTGGCAGTGATCCGTTCACTACCTTAACACTGCTTTCTAACCTGCCGACGCACGCACCATTGTGAAAATCAACGCACAGCATACAGCTTCCAAATCGCTTACCGATGACTTAGAACCCGGAATGTTGGGATTATGACTCTGCTTTCAATAACCCCGAGACACTGGCGCCGACCTTGTCAATTAGCCTAGGATAAATCATATGCATTGAAAAGGCATCCATGTGTACATTCAAAACGTATAGTTAACACACATCCCTAATAATTAAACAATGATTCTGTCTACCTGTCTGTATTCTGTCTATCTGGCTGTCGTTTTCTCCCTGTCTCTCCTTTTTGTCTGTCTGTCTGTCTGTCTGTCTGTCTGTCTGTCTGTCTGTCTGTCTGTCTGTCTGTCTGTCTGTCTGTCTGCCTGCCTGTCTGTCTGTCTGTCTGTCTGTCTGTCTGTCTGTCTGTCTGTCTGTCCTGTCTGTCTGTATGTCTTTAAAAAAATATCTCTCTCACCCTTTCTTTCTCAATCTCTCTCTCTCCCTTTCTCTCTCTCCTTCCCGCCCCCCCCCCCCCCTTTTCATTCCCGATCTCTCTTTCATCATGTATACAATCTACGCAACAATTAAATATATACAAACTGAATTGAAAATCCCACATCTGAGCTCAATGGACGTATTAACAATATGCTTGAAAGGAAAGCAACGAGAAATGTCACAAAAACAAATGCTCATTCGAATTTCAGAATATAATCCTGACACATGTCGACAGCAACGATCTGGTATTTATTGATTGTCAGGAAAACAACAAAGGCTACATAGAAGTTAGATCTCCACAAGACACAGAAATAGAAAACTAAAATAATCTTACGCTAAAAAAAAAAAAAAACTATAAAAAGATGAATGGACACATAGATGATAAGATCTCAGACAAGGAGACGAAAGTAATGAGACAAGAAAATCGGTAATGTGTTGTTGCTGTGAAATATAACATACTGGCATCCAGGATGTAGCTGTCAGTGGATGTAGGGTGATGTTAGAGTCACAAGTTTACACGTGTATGTGGATTGTCTGCTCTATGTACATTGGGACATTGACGTGAGAAGATCAAGTGAGTGGATGTAGGGTGATGTTGGAGTCACAAGTTTACACGTGTGTGTGTGGATTGTCTGCTCTATGTACATTGGAATATTGACGTGAGAAGATCAAGTGAGTGGATGTAAGGTGATGTTAGAGTCACAAGTTTACACGTGTGTGTGGATTGTCTGCTCTATGTACATTGGGACATTGACGTGAGAAGATCAAGTGAGTGGATGTATAAAATGTACGTCTTATATAAGTCCTAAAAGTCGATAGGATCGATTCTTCTCGGATACTTCTGAGGGTCATCGCTGGAGCTACGGTGTTCGTGCTTTTGTCTACGCTTTCGGCAGGCCTACCTGTGGAAAGAGACCAAGCCATATGGGATTAAATCCGGTGCAATAAAGCCGATCCACTCCTTGGGAGAATCATCAGCTAGTTTGGTCTCGCTGGGGATTCAAACACTCGACCACCACCAGGCGTGTTAGTCACTGCCTTACCACAACTCCCATCTATATACGTAAATGTGTGTCCCATGATATTACATAGACCCCCAACCATCTATGGCTAGGCTCTTCTATCAGTTACTGTCTCTTGTTGTTTATTTCATACCTGCATAACTATTATTAGATCGACTTATTTTTCTTTTAAGTCTGTTCACTTTTTATGAATGCAAGTTTAGTCGTCTTTCCTGAACACATGCTCTCCATTCGTTGAAATTTGTAAGTATGGTTTTCTACACGATAGATATTCTGTTCCACGTCAAATACTTAAACTGACTCTTACGGCATGTTTGATCAGATGTTGTATTACTATACAATTCTTCCCTTATGGACCTAGGCAATAAACAGGCTTGAGTAGACAAAGGAAAAAATATGCAGCTATGTATTCAAACATGCCACCCCCAATTGATATAATATATCACTGAAGTAATTTATCTACTTCACTCTTCCAGCTAAACACTATTAAATAAGCACCAACCGTTGCCAATATATTCATTTCCCGTAATGCTATATTGCATGCACTCTTATTGCTACCGGTTGGCAATCCACCATTTTAAATCTATGTCGCATTCATCGAGTACCGTCAAGCCAGTTTCCCATTTGTTGTTCAACTGATGTTTGAAAATCTCACAAAAACACCGAAGACTTGAGCGCCGGTGGAAGTCCGGAGACAAACGGAGGAACAGTCGTCGTATACATCCGTCTTCAATCCCTAATTAGGACCTAACGCTGGTTTTAAAGAGAGAATGTGGCGGGCATAGGACTCCTAGCCAGCCCTAATTAAAACTAACATCAGTTCAAGTAAAATGGGATATGGGAGGAAAAGGAAATCGGCCGTTATCCGTGCTGGAGGCAGACTCTAATTGGTGGATAGCGGGTGATTGTTGTCGGAGTGAGTCTTGAGAGGTTTGAAGACTGCGCTGGAGCACGGGGTTAGGGCCTTTAACTCTCCTTTAACCCTCTTGTCTTCACCTGAATTAACTCCCGGCCCCTTGTCGGAGCATAGAGCTGAAGAAAATCATCGGTAATGAGCTCCCGAACTGGGAAACAAACGCTGGCTGCTTCTGCTGTGTGTCTGTGAGGTTTATGGTATGTATTGTAGTGTTGGCATTTTCCCTGTTTCTATTTTTGCTATTTTCTGTAAGTATGTTACTTCGTCTGGCTAGCTTTGCAAAATTGATTTCTTGTAAAAGTGTGTTCTTGCTTCAATGCACACTTTAAGTAACGATAGTTGGATATTTGTCTGGCTGTTGTTGTGTAATAAATAAATAATAAATTGTCCACAAGCAATTTCTTGCTACGTGTTCATGATGTGATAGAACTATCACATGTTGTAGGCCTAAGAGCAAGGGGGAATCGGTGGCCAATATCTTCCTCACTTTGGCAAGCGATGAGCAAAGGTGTCGAACGTGTGTGTACAATGCACATCTTTAAATGACTGTCAAGACTTTCTTCAGAGTACTGTTTTAGTCAGGCTCGTTGAATGTTGTTTGGTCATCTTCAAACTTCATTGTGTCAAGCACTTCTCTAAACGTCTGTCATTGTGTTCATCAATGCATTATTTTTGTCAAGCTGACTGCTTTCTTTTGTCAGCTATTGTTTCATTTTCTTAATGTGCATGAAAAAATTTATTTTTGTCAATTTCAATGCACTATTCTAGGCAAACTACTTGATGAAGAATATTATCTGCAATAGTAGGCCTCTTTCAGTCCTGAAGGACTATAGAGTTGTGCCGCTTGGGAGGTGCCTGGCAGCACCGCTGGTGACTGTATAGTCCAATTAGAGAATGACAATCCCTGTCACAGTTTCCGCATCTGTAAGACGAGGCAAGTCCCGCAGTAAGTGACTGCTCTTTGAGCCTGTGCCGTCTCTCCTCAGTTTTTTGGATCTGATTGCGCTCAAAGAGCACCAGTCCGTTTCGTACATCTCTTCTCCAGGAGCATCTGTCTGTTGCAGCTCTCTCCCGCGTGTCTGGATCTATTCCAATGGTTTTCATATCGTGTTTACACACATCCCTATATCGCATTTGGGGTCTTCCGGTTGGCCTCTTTCCTGTGGCTAGTTCTCCGTAAAGGAGATCTTTGGGAATACGTTCATCCTCCATTCGAATTACGTGGCCCAGCCACCGGAGGCGTCTCTGCTTGAGGAGGGTGTGCACTGTGGTAATATCTGCTCTTTCAAAGCACCTGTTTGTTTGTTATGTGGTCTTTCCATGTTATGCCCAGGATACGTCTCAGACATCTCATGTGGAAGGAATTCAACTTCCTTTCCTGTCTTGAGTACAGGGTCCAGGATTCAGACCCGTAGAGTAGTGTGCTAACAACACAAGCTTTATATACTTGAGCTTTTGAACGCTCTGTTAGTCTATTATTCTCCCAAACTCTTTTAGCTAGCCTGGAAAATGTTGTGGCTGCCTTTCCAATGCGTCTGTCGATTTCTGTCTCTAATGAAAGATTATCTGATATTGTCGACCCCAAATACACAAAATCGTGGACGACCTTCAATTCGTAATTAGAGATTTTGATTGACGGAGGCGCATCAGCATCTTGTTCCATCACCTGTGTTTTATTTAGGCTAATGGTGAGCCCAAAGTCTTTGCAGGCGGCTGCAAAACGATCTATGAGCCTTTGGAGATCTTCTGCTGTATGAGTAGTCAGTGCTGCATCATCTGCAAAAAGTAATTCTCTTACGCATCTTGATCTTATTTTGGTCTTTGCCTTGAGTCTTGATGGGTTAAAAAGTTTGCCATCAGATCTTGTGTGGAGGTATATGCCTTCAGTGGCAGTCCCAAATGCTAGCCTTAAGAGAACAGCGAAGAAGATACCAAAGAGTGTAGGAGCAAGCACGCAGCCCTGCTTTACTCCGCTGCTGATGCTGAATGACTGGGATGTTGAGCCATCAAATAAAATGGTCCCCTGCATGTTTTCGTGGAATGATTTCACGAGACTAAGAAGGGTGGGTGGACATCCAACCTTTTCAAGGACCTTAAAAAGGCCGCTTCTGCTCACGAGGTCAAATGCCTTTGTGAGGTCGATGAAGGCAATATATAATGGCTTCCTCTGTTCTCTGCACTTCTCTTGGAGCTGCCGGAGTGAGAAAATCATATCAGGGTGGACCTGTTGGGTCTAAATCCGCACTGAGTTTCGGGGTAGATTCTTTCAGCAAGAATGTGTAATCTTTTAAGGATTACTCTGGCAAAAATCTTGCCTGTAATGCTGAGAAGGGAAATGCCGCGATAGTTGTTGCAGTCCGCTTCTGTCGCCTTTGTTTTTATAAAGGGTTACGATGTTTGCATCTTTCATATCTTGTGGTATTGATTTTTCTCTCCAGCAGAGCTGAAATATTGCATACAGTTCTGGGATGAATGTTTCTTTGCTACATTTTAAAATTTCAGGTGGAATACTATCTTTTCCAGGTGCCTTGCCGGATTTGAGAGAGTCTAGTGCTTCGCTAATTTATTTATCTGCGAGGCGTGGGAAAATAAAAGAGTCCTTAAGAGCTCATCGAGCCAATGCTGATGCTTGTAAGCGAATAGACAATTAGCAGACAAGTGAAGAATTATGTGAAACTAGCTAAGATGTAGTTAATATATAATATATTATGGGAATACAAAAGTCGGATGGAAAGAGTAAGTAGATATCATGAATGAAGTTAACCCATAAAGAGAACCGATGTCTCACATTAAAAGAACACAGTTCACATTCCTTGGACATGTCATGAAGAGAGGAAAGCTGGAGTACGCTGTGGCAACCGGAAAGGAGAGGCAGGGGGATACCAAGAGAGAGGATACTGGACAGTCTGACATCATGACAGGGAGAAACATAGGTATCAGAATTGATTGGTAGTACACTAGACAGACTCTAGTTATTCTGTGCCATCGTGATGGATGATGGTAGAATACCAAAGGACATCCTTTGTTGGTGAATTACAGACGGGTAGGAGATCTCAGGGGTCGGCCTCTACTACGATACAAAGGTGTGTGTAAGCGGGACATGATGATACAGGCATTGATAATGCACATTGGGAGCACGTCGCCGCTGAACGTGTTGCATGGAGGGCAACTATCAGAAATGGAATAAAGACAAAGGAGAAAATGATTGCAGATAAAGCACACACAGAGCGTGAGAGACGTAAGATGGTGAAAAAATGGTGGAAGTGACCATGTTTTCACATGCACCTACTGTGGGCAAACATTGCAGCAAGAATTGTCTTACCAGCCACACTCGCCACTGCCATGGGTCGTAGTTATTAAGCCTTTTTGAAGCACAATGTACCAAACTATCGTCTGTCAAGACGGAAAGGTGCCATTGATGATGACACTAAACAGAATACTGTGGACAGACGTGATCGTCATCGCAACATGGCATGGGTTATACGAAGGAGAAGTGATTAGTTGTAATTTTCATTATTTATGTTTGTTAAATGACAGTTCGTACAACTGTGTATGTGCTTTCTTTCATGCACCGTTGTAGTCAAACCGGTTCTCTGCTTAATAATAGTTTGATGTAATACGTTCTAGAATAGAGTACCACTTAAGATTAAGCTATGCTAAACACTATTTCTGATTGTTTATAATTGATATAATTTCTTTTCTCTTTTGTTTCGTTGTCATTCAATAATAGCATTACTCCAAATGTAAAATGAAATCACCTGTTTGTTTCTTTCTCCCGAGCAACAGCCTTGTATTAGATGGAGATATTATTTTACTTATTTGACAAGCGCTGAGACTTGCAGTTTGTCTTGATTGTATGAATTTAAAATGTAATCTATAAAATATTCTAGATTTGGTGTCAGAGGAAGGAGAGAGAGAGAGAGAGAGCGAGAGAGAGAGAGAGAGAGAGAGAGAGATAGATAGGAGAGAGAAAGAGAAATAGAGAGAAAGAGAGAGAGAGGAAGATATAGAGAAACAAAGGGAGAGAGAAAGACAGAGAGAAATAGCGAGAAATAGATAGAGAGAACGAGAAAGAAAGATAAAGAAAGAAAATAGACAGAGAGGAGAGAGAGAGGAGAGAGAGAGAGGAGAGAGAGAGAGAGAGAGAGAGAGAGAGAGAGAGAGAGAGAGAAGGAGAAAGAAAGTAGTATAGGTAAAGAAGAAGGAGAAGTATCTATACATGTTAGACGAATTAAATGCATGCTGTTCCTAGGAAGGAACTAATTCTAATATGCGATGTTTATAATACAAGCAAAAACAATAAAATAAGCCAACATCTAGGCTGTACAATGAGATCTGTCCAGAAGATGTGGCAATGATGTAAATAAAATAATTGCCATACCCATAGATTATTTTAAAAGAACGAGCAAGGTCATGAAAAACATAAATATAATTACAAAAACAAAAACTTCGCTTATTGCAAATCCACACGTTGCTTGTTTTTTCTGTATAAATGCGAATACTGGATAATGAGCAATGCTAGTCCCTTGTAGGGAATACAGGAGTTCAGTCCTTGTGGGGACTAGATGAGTTCAATCCTTGTGGGGACTAAAGGAGTCCAGTCCTTGTGGGGACTAGATGAGTTCAATCCTTGTGGGAACTAAAGGGGTCCAGTCCTTGTGGGAATTAGATGAGTTCAATCCATGTGGGAACTAAAGGAGTTCAGTCCTTGTGGGGACGAGATGAGTTCAATCCTTGTGGGAACTAAAGGAGTTAGTCATTGTGGGGACTAGATGAGTTCAATCCTTGTGGGAACTAAAGGGGTTAGTCCTTGTGGGGACTAGACGAGTTCAATCCTTGTGGGAACTAAAGGAGGTCAGTCCTTGTGGGGACTTGATGAGTTCAGTCCTTGTGAGGACTATATGAGTTTAATCCTCGTGAGGACTAACAAGGCAGACGTGGTTGCGACCTCGTGGGAGCTCGTGTACACCTCGGAGGAGCAAATGGATTACCATGGTCTGGCAAGAATGAGACAGCGAGGAGTGACGAGGGGATCTGGCCGACGCTCAACGCTCAGAGGAAAGGCGAGACGGACATATAATCAGATTGCTACTGGTACTATTGGTGTTAGAACTCTTCGCTGGCTGTTGAGGATGGGGACGGAGCGCTTATGGGAATGCCTCGAATGCTGTAGTGTCGATTCCTAAATCAATCAATCAATCCTTGTGGGAACTAAAGGAGTCCAGTCCTTGTGGGGACTAGATGAGTTCAATCCTTGTGGGAACTAAAGGAGTCCAGTCCTTTTGGTGACTAGATGAGTTCAATCCTTGTAGGGAGTAAATGAGCTCATTCCTTGTGAGGTCTATATGAGTTTAATCCTCGTGTGGACTAACTGAGTTCAGTCCTTGTGAGGACTAGATGCCAGAATACTGTTTCCCTTTTTTCCCAGCTCGCTGTCCACCAAAACAGTCCGGTAGTGTAACAGGAGCAAATTCAGTGAACATTAAATGACTAGAGGAAGGCTGAAATTTCTTTTCATTCGAATGTTAATTGCGTATATTTGACATGTCATAGAAAACGGTCACCGTTCCCATGTTGATGGGAGGGCCGGTGCCATGTTAATAAGCATACGTATAATATTAATCTTCATTGGCGTGTCCAAATATATATATATATATATATATATAATATATATATATATATATATATATATATATATATATATAGATTTAATTATCAGAATGTCAAGATAATTCGCCAACCGTGTATCGTTATCTAATTTGCATCCTTGCCGATCATCGTAACAATAACTACTTACGAGAAACCATGTCTGTTGACAACTTGCCAGCACTGGGCCATTCTCTCGAATTTTGGTCTAAATATCCATGGCCGACCTTCCGTCCTAAGTCCAAAGTGTGACTTCTTTACATATCTTACACATCTGGTTGTTTACTTCTTCAATTTACCTCTTCTGAAAGAATTTACGATAAGAATTCACCGCTGTCAATTTTATGCCGCCTTGTTTCTATCAACCCCAGACCTAACTAGCCGGTTCATGGCTTATTACACAGTGACGTATTTCACATAGTGACGTCACTTGGCAACCCTTGCCGTCTGCTGCTTCGAGATTAACTCTTCGGGTTCTTTTCACTTTAAATTCTGTGTCTCATTCTGAAGTGCTACATGACACTAGATGAGTGCAGTCCTTGTGAGGACTAGATGAGTGCAGTCCTTGTGAGAATTAAATGAGTTCAGTCCTTGTGAGGACTATATGAGTTCAGTCCTTGTGAGGACTAGATGAATTCAGTCCTTGTGAGGACTAGATGAGTTAAATTCTTGTGGGGAGTAGATGAGTTAAGTTCTTGTGAGGAGTTTATTAGTGCAGTTCTTGTGAGGACTAGATGAGTTCAGTCATTATGAGGACATATGAGTTCAGTCCTTGTGTGGGCTAGATGAATTCAGATTTTGTGGGGAGTAGATGAGTTCAGTCCTTGTCAGGACTAGATGAGTTCAATCCTTGTAAGGATTATATGAGTTCAGTCTTTGTGAGGACTTGGTAAGTTCAGTTCTTCTGAGGACTATATGAGTTCAGTCCTTTTGGGGACTACGTGAGGTCTGTCCTTGTGGGGACTAGATTAGTTCAGTCCTTGTGTGTACTAGATAAGTTCAGTCCTTGTCAGTAATAGATGAGTTCAGTCCTTGTGAGGACGAGATGAGTTAGTCCTTGTGAGGACTAGATGAGTTCAGTCCTTGTGGACAGTAGATGAGTTCAGTCCTTGTGAGGACTAGATGAGTTCAGTCCTTGTGATGACTACAAAAGTTCTGTCCTTTTGGGGACTACGTGAATTCTGTCCTTGTGAGGACTAGATGAATTCAGTCCTGGTAAGGACTATATAAGACCAAACCTTTGGGAGAAAGCAACTAACAACTGGAAGGCTACTGAATCTGATAGGTCCTTCTCAGGATCTGTCCTCCTAAAGATTAGCTCAACGCAGTAAACAAAATGCCATCCAGCATGAGCTCCAAATGTCCCAACAGTACCTGACGAATATAAAGGGGAAAATATAGTCAGTCATGACTAGGGCTAACTTGAAAGAGTTAAGAGAGAACAAAGAAAGGACAGAAAATCAAAATCTCCACACAAATACATTCACACACACACACACACACACACACACACACACACACACACACACACACACACACACACACATCCACATCCACACACATACACAGAAACGGACATCAATTATAACCGACGCTGAAGAAGCAGGTTGAATGAGGCCGAACTTTTACTAATTTTTGTGTGTGTCTGAAATACTGAACCGAATGAGTAATGAAATGGTGAAGCAACTGGAGATAATGGAGATATTTCTTTTTTTTTTTCTTCTTTCTTTTAAATACCTACACTATTCTAGACAGAGATAAAAGCATGATGAAAGTTGAAGGCATTGCAGGAGCAGTTATCAAAATCATAAGAAAACGAAAATTTCATTGCATTGGAAATAGAAGAGAGAAATTAGCTTTATGCGGGGTAAATGCTAGACTTAAAAGGGGAAGACGAAAGATATATCTATATCTATAAAAAAAAGGATGTATGTGTATATGTGTGTGTGCATGTATGTCCGTTCTTTATGCGTTCGCGAACGGTCCATCCGATTGAGATGAAATTTTCCACACGTCTTCTTTTCATTCCTGTGCAACCAACTGTAATAGTTTCTTAGTGTACTATCATCTATTTACTTACTAACATTTAATTTTGTAATTACATTACTCAACATAAGAAAAAATAAAACAAGGGACATAACTTTTAGTAGCATTGTTATATCTTAATATAAGTCCCCTGGTTATAGATAGATAGATAGATAGATAGATAGATAGATAGATAGATAGATAGATAGATAGATAGATAGATAGATAGGTAGGTAGGTAGGTAGGTAGGTAGGATAGATAGATAGATAGATAGATAGATAGATAGATAGATAGATAGATAGATAGATAGATAGATAGATAGATAGATAGATAGATAGATAGATAGATAGATAGATAGATAGATAGATAGATAGATAGATAGATAGATAGATAGATAGATAGATAGATAGATACCCGCCAGGGCCTGGCGAAGCCGGGCCGGGTCAGCCAGAAAGACAGACAGACCGATAGTCGGGAAAGGGAGCTTATATGACTACTTATATGAATTAAATGAGATGTTCCCCACCAGGGACTGAGTGAAGCCGGGCTGGGTCAGACAGACAGACAGACAGATAGTCGGAACGGGAGCTTATATGACTACTTATATGAAGTAAATTAGATGCTCCCCACCAGGGACTGGGTGAAGCCGGGTCAGACAGACAGACAGACAGACAGACAGACAGACAGACAGACAGACAGACAGACAGACAGACAGACAGACAGACAGATCTCCGCCAGGGTTTGGGCGAAGCCGGGCCGGGTCAGCTAGTATATATATATAATGAGAAATTTAAGAGATGATATAAATAGGGAGCTATATGATGCCCTATATATCGGTGGTCTTGACATACCAGAGATTCGGGTATGCTGATGATACAGTATTGTTATCCACAACACAGACTGGTATAGAAAACCTAATAGCCTCAACCCAATTGAATAGTGAAAATCACAACTTATATCTAACATATCAAAAACAAAGATAATGCATACAGATAAAACTACTATGGAGAAAGACATATATGTTAATGAGGAAAATTGGAGGTGGTGGAAAATTGTGAAAATCTTGGGTCATTGATTACCAACAACGGTGACACAATGAAAGAAATTAAACGACGACTATCAATTGCTCTTCAAAGACTAAAACAACTGAATAAATTATGGAATGGGACATACAGAACTACAAAATTAGATTTTTAAGAGCATGCATCTTTCCCATTGCAACATACGCCGTGAGACCTGGACACTTACTAAACAAGCTGAACAGCGCATAAATGCCTTTGAATATAAATGTTATAGACGAGTTCTAAGAATATCTTGGGTAAAGAAAAGAACAAATGCATCCATACTTCAAGAGCTGAATATTGAAGAAGGTTGGCTATTAAAGACGATAAAACAAAGAAAATTGAAATATTTTGGTCACTTGAAACGTCACGAAAGTTTGGAGAGAACAATAATGGAGGGGTATATGCCTGGGAAGAGAGGAAGAGGAAGGCCAAAGAGAAGATGGGTGCAGGATGTGGCGGATGATCTCCAGAATATATATATATATATATATGTGTGTGTGTGGTGTGTGTGTGTGTGTGTGCGTGCGTGCGTGCGTGCGTGTGTGTGTGTGTGTGTGTGTGTGTGTGTGAGTGTGTGTGTGAGAGAGAGAGAGAGAGAAAATTTGAAAGAGCTGTGCAACAAAATAATATTTTAAACAACTGTAACTGCATCACATTATCATATGGCAGAGAACGAACGAACGAACGAACGAACAAACTTTATTTTCAAATGGTCACAAATTGGGCACGAAGGCCCGTCTTACATTCGGCATCTTTCATTCATCAATTGTCTATTGTGAATGTTGTAAACATAAACAATACATATTACCAAGTTATGAGACAGGCAGGCAGGCAGACACGTACACAAGCACATGCATAGACACATACATACATACCCGCATACATACTTATATCATTTACACAAACTCTCACAGTTATGCACCCACTCAATAACACACAAATACACACTCCCATAGGGGAAGACTGGTGAGTTATAATCGCTGATGTCTGCACTATACCTGGCTCCTGAAGACCAGATGAAGAAGTAACAATAGAACAAGAAGAAGAAGAGGAGAGGGAGGGGGAGAGGAGGAGGAATATGAAAACGGAGACACTATATATATTTAGTATTAACATTTAACATTTCATGAAATCGTAATAGGCAATTGAACAATGACGGCAAAGATCAGAGAATAATAAAGAACATATACTGGCAGCAACAGCAGCCATAAGAATCAATATTCTGGTAGGAACATTTCAGAGTATAAAAAACAGCGTCAGGCAATGTTGTGTATTATCTTCTGATTTGTTCTCATTGTAAATTGAACATATCATGAGATCATCAGAAAGAAGCAGTCATCGTTTTTTGCCACATTATGAGAAGACAAAAACTGGAACATGTTGTAACAACCGGAAAGAAGTTAGGAAAAGCGAGATAGAGAAAGACAGTGTGAGAAGATTCTTGACAGTCTTGTCTCATGGCACGGAATGGAGTCAACACACCAAGCGATCCATGACGTCGGAGTTCGAAATTTTGGAGAGGCATGATCATCCACGTCAGCCGGCAAGGCACTGGATGATGACTTTTACAATAGTGCATTGTGATAGGTGTTCGGGTGTGTGCACGCACGTACATACGCACGCAGGCACGCACACACACACGCACAAACACTCACTCACACACACACACACAATCGCTTAAGAATGAACTGTCGTAACAAATTCCTTTCTTGTATTATTTGTACCAGAGAATTATCTGGCACCCATGTGCCATAAAAGTGGATTTATCCCAGAAGTCCATGTGCCTGGAACATATCCCTTCTCAGCTGGTGATTGATACACGGCTACTCTGCTGGAACACCAACGTTTTATCCTCATAGCTAGCACCACTTTGTATAGCACTTTGCAGCATTACGGAGAAGGGTTCCCAATTTTCGTGGAAATTGCATAACATAAGTTAGATGCCAGGTTGTCAGTTGTTCTTCTTTCTTCTTCTCTTCGTCCATTCACCTCATTAAAGGGTATGAGGTTATACAAAGATCTTGTATGCACTCTTACCAATGCTCTGTGTAAGCTGGTATTTATTTCTCTAAGGTTGTTCTTCATACTATCACTCCATTCTTTTACGTGGTCTCCGCCTTTTTCTGTAAACATTATATTTCGTCAGTATGGCTCTTCGTGACAGGTGATACCAGGGTAATTTTGCCAGATGGCCACGCCATTTAAGATAGATGCCAGGTTCTAGCTAATGTAACATATACAAGCAATAGCAGATTGAAGGCAATCCTGGTATGGACTACCGGGGTAAGGTAGCACCTAGTTGAATAAGCGTGGTTTCTGAGGAAACTATAGAGAAGTCAGTATCACATGATGATAATGAGTTGGATGAGAGTTATCCGGAAAATAATTTACTTAACATTCTCTACGCCGTGCAGGTGTTGCTTCATGTAATATCATCATCATCATCATCATCATCATCATCATCATCATCATCATCATCATCATCATCATCATCATCATCATCATCATCATCATCATCATCATCATCATCATCATCATAATCGTCATCATCATCGCCATCATCATCATAATTATCATCATCATCTTCATCATCATCATCATCATCATCATCATCATCATCATCATCATCATCATCATCATCATCATCATCATCATCATCATCATCATCATTATCATCATCATCATCATCATCGTCGTCGTCGTCGTCGTCGTCGTCATCTTCATCATCATCGTCAATTATCTGGACTTCCGGTCACCAACATGGCGGTTAGGCGTTGAACCGTTAAGGCCTGTCGCGTGATTATACTTGCAGCTACGGTTTGCAATCGCATTTATCTCATGTTGGACTGGTAGTACATGGTTCCATCGCCCTGCTACTGAGTGAGTGCGTTTGCGACACTGTGAGCTGTGAAATTCGCGTGGAATGCTTTAATATATGTCCTGTACAGTGACCTGCATTTTCGGAACAATGGCTACCGGCTGTTGCTGATTAGATTGATTTCCCTTGTCGGTTCACGAGTACATTTTTCAGGAGACTCCCAGGAGTCCGCGCTGAAGCTGCGGAGTTCGTGCTTTATGCGACACTTTCGGCGGATCGCCCTGCGGTAAAAGACCGAGTCATGTGAGAAATCCCGGGTCAATGAGGTCTTTCTGGTGACTGCCGAGTCCATCGACGATGAACTGTGGTTTTCGTGGATTAATTTTGTGTTGGCATTCTGGCGGCGGCATTATGCACACTGTACCTGTGGGGGATGCTGGATTGCCGAGACTCCTGTCTATTTAACTTTTCACATTGGAAAGTGGGGAGTATTTTGTGTGATATTCACTGGCACAGGAACGGAGCATAATGGGGACGACCCATTGCCGTGAAGTTGGAACCTCGACTAACTAACTAACAAACTATCATCATCATCGCCATCATCGTCATCATCATTATCGTCATCATCATCATCATCATCAGCATCATCATCATCAGCATCATCATCATCATGGTGTCACAAGTCCTATGCATAAAGCCGTTCTCAACACAACTGGAGAGACCCCCATCTCTCGCCATCATTGGTGCAGCATACACTGTCATTCCCAGGGTATATCTGATGCCTTGTGTGTCCACTGTCACGCTAGTCGATCCCCTGCCTCTTCTTCCAGCAGACAAGCCTTCCATTACTACTCATGCTATGCTACATGTGACGTGTATTTCAGTTTCCAAGACATAGTGCTCTCATGAGTCAGTTTTCTTAGTTATTCAGATATGATAAAATGGCAGTAATTGGCTTCTTCTAGATCCATGATAATCCAGGAATCGTTCTGTAACATTTAAGTAAAAAAATCTCGATTACGTTCGTTAATGATTGCGAAATAATACAGCAATATAGTTATTTCCTTTTGATGAGTCAAAATAATGATGCTATTTGACAAGACAAGGACAGAGATGGTTAATTTAACGACTTGTTAGGAAGACACACGTCTTTCTTTTTTTTTTTTTTTTTTTGGTTTAATTTGTAACACAAGTTAAGAACAATATACTCGTTCAATATATAACAACGTATAACAAAGCAAAGTGCCCTTTTACAGTCTTGAGGTATATCGTACATAAAGTGCTAGCCCCATATTAATATACAGCACTGGACGCTCGATGGTTAATACGGTGGAATCAAACGGCCATCTTCACTTCCAAGGGTATTTCCTGTTACCGATGTTCTGCTACCGGCTCCGTGGCGAAGGATTTACGGAATCAGTTCGTAATACCGAATATCCGCGTTCGAAACACAGCTGCTCGCGATTTGGTAGCAGACCGCGTTGTGTTGGTTTTCTACGAAATGGTATGGGTGTCGGTCGTTCAGAAAGCAATGCCAACTGCTGAAGGTAAGCTTGTCAAGAGATCACAACAGCAAAAGCACCAGTGTTGGCTGCAACGTGATGTGAAAGATATGCAACGAACTTGTAACATGTTCTACTGGATCCACCTGAGGGTGCAAATCAATTGTAAACGCCCGCCTCAAATTGAGATTCGGAAACATTAACTGGGCCGACCGGCCCGAGTATCCCATATATGGACTACAAAAATGTATATTATAAAATATGGAAAGATAATTGGGAAAAAGCCGTCTCCCTGGCCAAGGTGGTAAGGACGTTATTCGTAATCCCGTATATTCACGTGGGGAAAACAGCTGCTCGGAAAACAGGTGCGAAATTCGGAAGGTCGCGATGGTTACTTATGGGGAAACAACACGCGAAAAGCGTTGTCTCTATCAATTACATGACCGGTTTCCAAGACATGACGTGCAATAGACGACACCGGAAGATTATAATTGTGGTGCGTTAGCCTTCCCATGATCCCATCGCCTATGTGTAGTATCTTGTCAATCCAGCTGGGTATGTGTTCAACAACCTTGCTCTGTGCTGCCGATGTAGATAGACTTGCACCTGCATGTGAATTGATAAATGCAATTGGATTTGGCGTACAGAGGGGTAGATTCTTTTACTGTTTGGCTGGGAATGGGTGTGGTTCTGTACGTAATAACTGGAGTTGCAGCACAGAATGTTCGGTCAACTGTTGTAATGAGCCGGTCCTGTAGACGTTGCATTACGTCATCCCATCGAAAGGTTAGCTGGATAAATACCTTAAGCTTAGGGACTGTAGTTACGTCTGGTTTTGGTTTCGGCTGATGGCAGTGGCGCTTTATAAATCCTGTGGAGTATCCATTCAGGTGTAAGACATTCTTCAGAGTTTCAATTTCCTCTGTCAATGTGTCCTGGGTGCATATCTTCCTAGCACGGTCAAACAGGGTCCGCACTAAGCCCCATTTGTACTGGACAGGTGCGAAACTATGAAAATTTAAGTATTGGCCAGTCAATGTTTCTTTACGGTACACCGATCTTTGAATTGTGCCGTCTGCTCTACGTCTCATTAGGATATCCAGGAACGGCAACGTTTCGTTGTGTTCGTGTTCCATAGATAGAGAGGTGTTTTTATGCGCCATATTCATTATGGCCTGGAACCATGTTGCTTGTAGCTCGTCTGTGGTGATAATTAATATATCGTCCACATAACGACGGTAGAAGACCACTGAGGATCCCTTTTCTTCTAACTGTGCCATGAAGATGTCTGCTAGAATAGGAGCAAGAGGACTCCACATGGCCATTCCGTCAATTTGACGGTATGAGTTATTCAGAAAATTAAATTGAATTTTACGTTGGCAGTACGTAGTAATAGTAGCCTCTCCAGAATAGATGTTGATATACCTAGTTTTAGTTGCTTCTCTAATGCGTTCACTTATTATTTTCACTGTCTCATCTACTGGAACGTTGGTGAATAGGGAGGCTATATCCATGAATGCTATGTGTTTATTATTTATGTCCATAGTATCCAATAATTCCACATGTCTACTTAGGCCAATTTTGTGCAAACAGAAAGTCCATTTAAAATTACCATGGTAAACAATTGATATTACTGTGCGAACATGTGTATATTTCAGCTTGAAAGAGGTAACTAATTAGTTTACCCTACGTAGTGTGACTTCTGCAGTATGTACCTGACGAGATGCAGCGAAATATGCCTGGCATTAAATCGTACAATTTATGGTTTGTGTCTTCGTTATTCAAAAACAACAATGCCAGAGGGAGGTAGTGAGGGAAGATGTTGGCAGCTTTTCACAATGGTGTAGAAAAGCAAAAGCGCAACATGCTGCAGATTAGAGACATCGAGAAGCTTAAGTACCTACGTCACTTGACAAGTCACGTGATGATTGCGATATGTGAAGTAACCATTGGAGGTATCGTGAGATGTTTGGTACAGAATAAACTATACTTATAAATCGTGTCATCAGCGTTCACTACGTGCATAGAAGTACTCAAACTGGTAGGTTCCTTTACATAAATAAGTCCCAGGACTTGATGTCAGTATGTCAAGTATAAGGCCCATCACATTTCTCAAACCTAAGTGTATAGAGGAATAGGTGTCCAGTCTTTCCTCCCGCAGTGAGCGACGAGCCCAAGTATAGAGAGGTATCCAATATTCTTATAGGTCTGTAAATAGGAGAAATACAATCAGAGCCAAACACAGCGAGAGGGGGAAAAATATGCAAACAAACAGTCACTTATACGCATTCACACATCTCTTGTCCTCTATCTAAACAACAACCCGACCATCGCCCCCTGGCGACTTAACGCTCACAATTTTCTTTCTCAATCGGCAGTTCTTTATTGGTGATTAAAAAAGTGTGAAAAATTAACGAGATTTACGGCCTTTCAGGCGGGCGATTAGAGAAGTTCCTTCTAAGCGATAGAGATACCAACTCCAATTTCCTCACAAAAACAATCTTTGTGGGTCGGGGAAGCCCCCCTCGATGTTGCCTGTGGGTCCAGCCAGCCCTTCTCTCTGGGAGTAAGAATACAAACTGGATCCGCCATTCTCCGAGTTATTCACGTGTTCCGTCGACAGAGGAAACCCTCCCTTAGGGAGGATTTGACAGATCCTAAGGGTCACCTTTAATGTTGGGTTCGTATTCATTGAAGTGGGGTCACCAGATTCCTCTAATTTGCCAAGCATAAACTTGTGTGGGACAAAAGGATCAGAGGGATTCTCGTCGCTGGAATGGGTCGTGAAAGATATGGTGTTCTTGTGAATGCCTGCATTCAGATTTTGAGTTTTAAATTGCGTCTGAGGTGTGACATATGTTATAGCAAGCAGTTTTTGAGCTTTAACACATGTTATTTTATCAGTGTGGCTGATGTTGAATATATATCATTGTGTGAATCTACTTAGCTTTATCTAACAATATTGCATTGTATTGTATTCTTTAAAGACTAAAATAATATTGTTATTATTGTTAACATATTTTGAGTTTGAAGAGATGCTATTACTAATATAATTTGAGTTTTGAGTTACGTTTCGTTGAGAGGGTGGAGGGGGGGGGGGTTGAGAGAGAGAGGGAGAGAGAGAGAGAGAGAGAGAGAGAGAGAGGAGAGAGGAGAGAGAGAGAGAGAGAGAGAGAGAGAAAGAGAGAGAGAGAAAGAGAGAGAGAGAGGGGAGGAGGGAATTCAATATAAATGCATTCACCCTTTGCACATATGAAAGGACCATGTCTCGAAGACAATGTATCTTCTAGGGTCAAATGGACAATGGGCTATCAGGGGCTACTTGGTTCTTCTTCTTCTTCTTCTTCTTCTTCTTCTTCTTCTTCTTCTTCTTCTTCTTCTTCTTCTTCTTCTTCTTCTTCTTCTTCTTCTTCTTCTTCTTCTTCTTCTCTTCTTCTTCTTCTTCTTCTTCTTCTTCTTCTTCTTCTTCTTCTTCTTCTTCTTCTTCTTCTTCTTCTTCTTCTTCTTCTTCTTCTTCTTCTTCTACTTCTTCTGCTTCTTCATTTCTGCCTTATCTTCTTCACTTCCTCCTTCTTTTTCATCTTCTTCTCCTTTCTCTTCTGTTGCTTCGAGGGCTGCTTCTTTCTCTTCTTGCTGCTGCTTCTTTGCCTGCTTCTTCTTTTCTACCTTATCTGCCGCGTCTTCCAACTCCTAAGTTGTTTATTATAAGAATATTTTATATAATTAGGTTTGCTCGCATGTTTTTGGTGGAATATTCATCCATTTGCTCGCACTCTGGCCATAGACGGCTTCTTGGTGATGGATGTTTTGGAGGGAATGATTGATCAGGAAAGCGTGCCAGACGAAGACAATATTACATGTTAATATACAACATCAAGCGATTAACTAGCAACAATTATATTTAAATACAATCCTTCGTCGCAAACTCAGTCAGTCGGACACCAATGTAGATACAACACTTGATGAATATACACAAATATTATGTTAAAAAAAACATTATAGCCGCAGCCCATAAACACCCCTATAAAGACTGACGGACATTTAATTGCGCGTGACAGTTCCCCGATTGAAGGCTGGAAATTGGTAGTTCCCATAACGTTGCTCACAGCAGGGAACCGCGGACCATTTAGAACAGGCGTCAGCCCATCGACTGGACAACAGTTTGAAAGTTCACGGCATTTTGTTGAAGCAGCGAATTTCCTTTCAATGTTTATTTCTATGCCATGCGGAAATGAAATGTTTCTTGTTCTGTATTTGGGGTGAAAGAAATGTGTTGAGTGGTGGAAAGCAAATTAACTCTCTGAATACGTGAAGTTAAGGTTTAATGGTGGTGTGTGCGCTTATTACGGCAATAGTTGTCCAGATTCAGTCCATCACAGTCGCAGGATTCCATTTTTTCAACCATTACTTCCTATTCTTCGTTCCTCTTACGTTGAGAGAGCGTCATAAGAATCTATGTCCGTCAAAGGTCGGTATGTCAGAGCTGGGAATGCATTTGTGTGACGCTTGCTTCCTCTAGACAGATCCCATCCAAGGTCATGAGTTGTATCTACCCGTGGGTATGTCTGTTTCCTCTAGACAGATCCCCCCATCCAAGGTCATGAGTGTTATCTACCCGTGGGTATGTCTGTTTCCTCTAGACCAGTGGTTCTCAACCTTTTTTGTTCCGTGCCCCCTTCACCATATTTTCAGAACGTCATTCCCCCCTTTCGTACTTCCTACCTAAAAAATCCCAGCCTCCCTCCTTTTTTTAAAACACAGTATACGTAATAATGGAAGCTAAAATTATAGCACATACTAAAACAAGTCTAGACGTCCACAAAAAACGTGATTTGTGGGTCTACTTACTTTATAAAATGAATTTTAAAGGTGAGACGTACAGAACCGTAAAGTATGAAGGAAAAACATATCGAGTAATCGGTTCTTGTATTAACGCGGTCTTGAAATAATCATATTTCCCCCCCCCCTCCCCTCCTAGAAACCCTAAAATTCCCCCCTCGGGGGGAATTCCCAATCGGTTGAGAACCACTGCTCTAGACAGACCCCATCCAAGCTCATGAGTTCTATCTACCCGAGGATATATTTGTTCCCTCTAGACATATCCCATCCAAGGTCATGAGTTCTTCTACCAGTGGATATATTTGCTTCCTCTAGACAGATCCCATCCAAGGTCATGAGTTCTATCTACCCGTGGATATATTTGCTTCCTCTAGGCAGATCCCATCCAAGGTCTCGAGTTCTATCTACCCGTGGATATATTTGCTTCCTCTAGACAGATCCCATCCAAGGTCATGAGTTCCATCTACCCGTGGATATATTTGCTTCCTCTAGACAGATCCCATCCAAGGTCATGAGTTCTATCTACCATTGGATATATTTGCTTCCTCTAGACATATCCCATCCAAGGTCATGAGTTCTATCTACCCAAGGATATATTTGCTCCCTCTAGACAGATCCCATCCAAGGTCATGAGTTCTATCTACCAGTGGATATATTTGCTTCCTCTAGACAGATCCCATCCAAGGTCATGAGTTCTATCTACCCGATGATATATTTGCTTCCTCTAAACAGATCCCATCCAAGGTCAATAGTTCTATCTACCCGAGGATATATTTGCTTCCTCTAGACAGATTCCATCCAAGGTCATGAGGTCTATCTATCTGTGGATATATTTGCTTCCTCTAGACAGATCCCATCCAAGGTCATGAGGTCTTCTACCAGTGGATATATTTGCTTCCTCTAGACAGATCCCATCCAAGGTCATGAGTTCTATCTACCCGTGGATATATTTGCTTCCTCTAGACAGATTCCATCCAAGGTCATGAGTTCTTCTACCCGTGGATATATTTGCTTCCTCTAGACAGATCCCATCCAAGGTCATGAGTTCTATCTACCCGTGGATATATTTGCTTCCTCTAGACAGATCTCCATCCAAGGTCATGAGTCTTCTACCGTGACTATATTTGCTTCCTCTAGACAGATCCCATCCAAGGTCATGAGTTCTATCTACCGTGGATATATTTCCTCCTCTAGACAGATCCCTACCCAAGGTCATGAGTTCTATCTACCGTGGATATATATTGCTTCCTCTAGACAGATCCATCCAAGGTCATGAGTTCTATCTACCCGTGGATATATTTGCTTCTCTAGACAGGATCCATCCAAGGCCATGAGCTTATCTACCCGTGGATATATTTGCTTCCCTCTAGACAGAATCCCATCCAAGAGTCTGAGTTCTATATACCCGTGGATATATTTGCTCCTCTAGACCGATCCCATCCAAGGCATGCAGCTCTATCTACCCGGGATATATTTGCTCCTCTAGACAGATCCCATCCAAGGTCATGAGTTCTATCTACCCGTGATATATTTGCTCCCTCTAGAACAGATCCCATCCAAGGTCATGAGCTCTATCTACCCGAGGGATAATATTTGCTTCCTCTAGACGATTCCATCCCCAAGGTCATTGAGGTATATCTATCTGTGGATATATTTGCTTCCTCTAGACAGATTCCCTCCAAGGTCATGAGGTTCTTCTACCAGGTGGATATATTTTCTTCCTCTAGGACAGATCCCATCAAGGTCATGATTTTCTATCTACCCGTGGATATATTTGCTTCCTCTAGACAGATTTCATCCAGGTCATGAGTTTCTTCTACCCGTGGATATATTGTGCTTCCTCTAGACAGATTCCCATCCAAGGTCATGAGGTCTTCTACCAGTGGATATATTTGCTTCCTCTAGACAGAATCCATCCAAGGTCATGAGTTCTATCTACCGTGGATATAGTTTGCTTCCTCTAGACAGATTTCATCCAAGGTAATGAGTTCTATCTACCCGTGGATATATTATGCTTCCCTCTAGACAGATTCCATTTAAGGTGCATGAGTCTTCCGACCCGTGGGATAATTTGCTTCCCTCTAGACAGATCCCATCCAAGGTCATGAGTTCTATCTACCCGTGGATATATTTGCTTCCTCTAGACAGATTCCATCCAAGGTCATGAGTTCTATCTACCCGTGGATATATTTGCTTCCTCTAGACAGATCCCATCCAAGGTCATGAGTTCTATCTACCCGTGGATATATTTGCTTCCTCTAGACAGATTCCATCCAAGGTCATGAGTTTTTCTACCCGTGGATTATATATTTGCTTCCTCTAGACAGATCCCATCCAAGTCATGAGTTCTATCTACCCGTGGATATATTGCTTCCTCTAGACAGATTCCATCCAAGGTCATGAGTTCTTCTACCCGTGGATATATTTGCTTCCTCTAGACAGATTCCATCCAAGGTCATGAGTTCTTCTACCCGTGGATATATTTGCTTCCTCTAGACAGATCCCATCCAAGGTCATGAGTTCTATCTACCCGTGGATATATTTGCTTCCTCTAGACAGATTCCATCCAAGGTCATGAGTTCTTCTACCCGTGGATATAATTGCTTCCTCTAGACAGATCCCATCCAAGGTCATGAGTTCTATCTACCCGTGGATATATTTGCTTCCTCTAGACAGATCCCATCCAAGGTCATGAGTTCTATCTACCCGTGGATATATTGTGCTTCCTCTAGACAGATCCCATCCAAGTCATGAGTTCTATCTACCCGTGGATATATTTGCTTCCTCTAGACAGATCCCATCCAAGGTCATAGTTCTACTACCCGTGGAATATATTTGCTTCCTCTAGGACAGATCCCATCCAAGGTCATGAGTTCTATATACCCGTGGATATATTTGCTTCCTCTAGACAGATCCCATCCAAGGTCATGAGTTCTTCTACCCGTGGTATAATTGCTTCCTCTAGACAGATTCCATCCAAGGGTCATAGAGTTCTATCTACCCGTGGATATATTTGCTTCCTCTAGACAGATCCCATCCAAGGTCAATGAGTTCTATCTACCCGTGGATATATTTGCTTCTCTAGACAGATTCCATCCAAGGTCATGAGTTTTTCTACCCGTGGATATATTTGCTTCCTCTAGACAGATCCCATCCAAGGTCATGAGTCTATTCTACCCGTGGATATATTTGCTTTCCTCTAGACAGATTCCATCCAAGTCATGAGTTCTTCTACCCGTGGATATATTTGCTTCCTCTAGACAGATTCCATCCAAGGTCATGAGTTCTTTCTACCCGTGGATATATTTGCTTCCTCTAGACAGATCCCATCCAAGGTCATGAGTTCTATCTACCCGTGGATATATTTGCTTCCTCTAGACAGATTCCATCCAAGGTCATGAGTTCTTCTAACCCGTGGATATATTTGCTTCCTCTAACAGATCCCATCCAAGGTCTGAGTTCTATCTACCCGTGGATATATTTGCTTCCTCTAGACAGATCCCATCCAAGGTCATGAGTTCTATCTACCCGTGGATATATTTGCTTCCTCTAGACAGATCCCATCCAAGGTCATGAGTTCTATCTACCCGTGGATATATTTGCTTCCTCTAGACAGATCCCATCCAAGGTCATGAGTTCTATCTACCTCGTGGATATAATTTTGCTTCCTCTAAACAGATCCCATCCAAGGTCATGAGTTCTATCTACCCCGAGGATTATGTTGCTTCCTCTAAAACAGATCACATCCAAGGTCATGAGTTCTTCTACCATGTGGATATATTTGCTTCCTCTATAAACAGATCCCATCCAGGGTCATGAGTTCTATCTACCCGTGGATATATTTGCTTCTCTAGACAGATCCCATCCAAGGGTCATGAGTTCTATCTACCCGAGGATATATTTGCTTCCTCTAAACAGATCAAACACCAAGGTCATGAGTTTCTTCTACCCGTGGATATATTTGCTTCCTCTAGACAGATCCCATCCAAGGTCATGAGTTCTATCTACCCGTGGATATATTTTGCTTTCCTCTAGACAGATCCCATCCAAGGTCATGAGTTCTATCTACCCGAGGATATATTTGCTTCCTCTAAACAGATCACATCCAAGGTCATGAGTTCTTCTACCTGTGGATATATTTGCTTCCTCTAGACAGATCCCATCCAAGGTCATGAGTTCTATCTACCCGTGGATATATTTGCTTCCTCTAGACAGATCCCATCCAAGGTCATGAGTTCTATCTACCCGTGGATATATTTGCTCCCTCTAGACTAGATCCAATCCAAGGTCATGAGTTCTATCTACCCGTGGATATATTTGCTCCCTCTAGATAGATCCAATCCAAGGTCATGAGTTCTATCTACCCGTGAATATATTTGCTTCCTCTAGACAGATCCCATCCAAGACCATGAGCTCTATCTACCCGTGGATATATTTGCTCCCTCTAGACAGATCCCATCCAAGATCATGAGTTCTATTTACCCGTGGATATATTTGCTCCCTCTAGACAGATCCCATCCAAGGTCATGAGTTCTATCTACCCGTGGATATATTTGCTCCCTCTAGACAGATCCCATCCAAGGCCATGAGTTCTATCTACCCGTGGATATATTTGCTTCCTCTAGACAGATCCCATCCAAGGTCATGAGTTCTATCTACCCGTGGATATATTTGCTTCCTCTAGACAGATCCCATCCAAGGTCCATGAGTTCTATCTACCCGTGGATATATTTGCTCCCTCTAGACAGATCCCATCCAAGGTCATAAGTTCTATCTACCCGTGGATATATTTGCTCCCTCTAGACAGATCCCATTCAAGGTCATGAGTTCTATCTACCCGTGGATATATTTGCTTCCTCTAGACAGATCACATCCGAGGTCATGAGCTCTATGTACCCGTTGGTAGGTTTTCTTCCTCTAGAGTCTAGACAGATCCCATCCATGATTATGAGTTATATCTACTCGTGTGGTAGATTTACCTGTCCTAACAATTTTGCTAGGACGGTGGCTTTACTGCTTACTCTGTGCAAGATCGACATTTACTTGACATGCGCAAAGGACCTCCACTTTTTTTTTTGTCTTTATCCGAGAAGGTTAGGTCTCCAATCGCCCTTCTCAAGAGATCAGGAGCTCGTGTGATATTATTAGATACAAACGGCTCTTGAAAAAGTTCCCAGCCCCATGGTGAGATTACACACGGTACCTTGTAAGCCTGAGGCTGTAACATCACATCCAGGATCCCCCTCCGAGCTGTGCGACACTGGGGTTGACGTAACTTCATCAAGTGGGTCATCAGCAGTCTGTGACATGTCGACAAGCGTGGGTGTTAATGTTTCGTGTCACACGCGATGATAAATGATTAAAGTTTGGATGAGGTCTGTTTTGTCTCTATTGTGCCATATGGGTAAGTAATCCAGTTACATATCTCTTTGCCTACCGTTGCTTTTTCTTACAAATTCTGCTTGCATTCCTTGACTGACAACTTGCCGTCTTGATAGATGATAGTTTGTAAAATGGCACACATAGCATACATTGCACACAGTCTGTGCTATAATAACTGTAGACAACATGTGTCGCCAATGCAGCATGATCCCTCTCTCGACCTGCCTAGTTTACTTCAGAGGAATGGTTACACCAAAACATACGGAATAAGACAAGCTACAGAAGCTGCTGGATCAGTAAAGCAATGCTCTAACTGCCCGCCTTGTCCGGGCTTATATCTATTACCGGCATTGTTACACGCTTTAAGCCTTGTCTGCCCTAAAATGACAGTCTTTAGGTTGTATTTCCTCGTCCAAGGGTAAGGCTTGTACCCTTTCAATTGCGCACCTCCGATCGAAGCCGTTGGCACAATGTGGAGTGTCGGATTTGGTGAGCGCTTCCCTACATTTGACGCTAATAGGAAAGCAGGAAATACCGTTCTACTTTCATAGGGTAGCTTAATCATATCCAACTGAGATCTGTATTGCTTGACTACGTGTCATAACAGAGATAAGAACTCAGCTCTGATCGAAAACTCTAGAGATCGTGTGAGACCGCTCATGCTTATCGGCATGGCACATGATGATGAAGATGAAAATGCATAGCTCTGCAAGATACCGTTACTTCATACGTGCCATCGTGAAAGGCTAAACAAGAAACAACAACTGAGAATCTGGTATTAACAGATGTTTGAACATAAACAAGACGGCTGAGGGAACAGAACAAATATAGAAACACCACTAATGTTATCAAAGTGAACATTTGCATAAGGAATTTAAACATGTGTCTGCTAAAGATTGTTAAGAACCCTCAACTTCCTACCTGGTCTTACAATGTCCTGCCCATAGAGTGCACAAGTGATTCCCCTTTCATCCACAATCCTCCCCAATTTCCGGGGAAAGCCACTTGTAAGATGAAACGGGAATAAGCGAAGGTTGTACGGACCAGTGACAGTTGAGATAACAAAATGGCTCACAAAGATGGCGTCAGGCTAATTGGCAATATAAAAACAAGCAAACACCGAGTAGGCAAATTTGGATGATAGTTTGTGAGATCAGCCTCCGTAAGCTGTGTTTATACAGAAACATTAGTCTGCGCACATTCTCTAACGGAAGCAAGACACGTGAGGGAATGGGAAAACGACACTACAAAAAATGGGTTTTCAGATTTTCTTGATTCATATATAAACACGAAGTCGCAGGCAAATACTGCACTAAACCAGATTAACACAATGTCCAACATACAGCCGGAAATAGCAAGATGATGGCACGCACATGGACAAATAGACAAAAATATCAGCAAGCACATGGATGGACAGACAGACAGACAGACAGACAAACAGACAGACAGACAGACAGACAGACAGACAGACAGGACAGACAGACAGACAGACAGACAGACAGACAGACAGACAGACAGATATAGGGTGGTAGAACACATACCCATTGAGATAGACAGAATAACAAAAGCAAAGTAAATTCTGGAACTCAGTAAACCCTACACACCGGACATTGCGTTCTTCGTCGATAGCGAGGTATCTTTTGGAAACCCGTCATTTGATTGATGGAGACAATGAGTTTCAGGTTCTGTTTAACACACACATTGGACGAATGTTAACGGTACCAGAAGCGAATTCTATACATATAGGAAAACCATCTTTATGCAAACATAAAGACATGACATTCGGTTTAAAGTGAATGTGATAAATAATTAAAATTACTGTGGGAGTAAGTTTGTTGAATATGTTAACAAGAAGGATTGATCTTATTGCTTGATGCAAAGAAACCTGTCAGGTGACACATTGTGCAATCTATTGTTTGTGTTTTTTTCATTGCAATATACATCTCTCTCTCTCTCTCTCTCTCTCTCTCTCTCTCTCTCTCTCTCTCTCTCTCTCTCTCTCTCTAATTGTATGTATTTACGTATAGAAGCTCTTGTCCAGGTTATATTCCTAGATAGGTGACCAGAACAATTATGGCTGATGTCCAGTCTTTTTCTCTCGTCAGGGAAGAAGAGCATTGAAGCTGTTCACTAAGCTGTATTCCAACTGAGAGGAATATAACACTTGCCGCTGTTGTCCACTCTATATTCATGTTTATGGAAGTAGAACAAGACCAGAAGTTGCGGTCTAGTTTCGGTTAAAGATCATGTTTATTGTACACCAATGGCTTCATGCAAGTTTCATACTCATCCCGTTGGAACTCAGCACAGTTTACGGACGCAATATCACAGGATTAATATATTTGTCTACCACATCACTCATGTTATCATAATAATAATAATAATAATAATAATAATAATAATAACAATAATAATAATAATAATTATTATTATTATTATTATTATTATTATTTTTATTATTATTGGTTTCTATCCTATATTTTGGACGTGGACGAGGTTTCGCTCTTTTCCGAGAATTCTAGACTCTAAAACGCTCCACGGTGATCAAGGGGACGTATACAGTAGATGTCAGGTCTTCAATAGATATGAATGAGCTACCCTATGACAGTAGACGGTACTACCTGCTTTCTGTCAGCGCCGAATGTTGGGCGGCGCTTACCAAACCCGACACCCCACATTGTGCCAACGGCTTCGGGCGGAAGAGCGCAATTCTGAGAGTACAAGCCTAATCCTGGTGCGAGGAAATGCAATCTAAAGACAACATGTCATGGCAGGGAAGACCAGGTTCTAAGCCTTGGTTGGCAGCTGTTCTAGGGTCGAAGCTCTGACAGGCGGACAGTTGGAGAATTGCTTTGCTGATCAGGCAGCTTCTGCAGCTTGTCTTGTTCCAGATGTACTGGTGTTATCTTTCCTCTGGAGTAAACTAAGCAGGCCGAGAGGGGGATCATGTTGCATGAGCAACACATGGTCTCTATATTTTAGCCCAGGCTTTGTGCTATGGAGAGGTATAACTCCATCCCTGGTTTAACCGGTCTCGGAATCAAAGCAAGTGGTAGCAGTTACGGGTTATAAGTCCTTGCCAATTAGCGTATACATCGGGGCGCCACGGGTTGCCTCTAACGGTGGGAGACCAGCTACAGCCCGCCTTAAACTGGGCAGCCAATTGGGTGCTGATCCGCCACAGCCTGCCTCCTTCAGTGGGTGCTTGGGGCTAGGACAAAATCTGAATCGCAGGCTATTAAACCAATGCACCAGGCACTAATGAAAATAAAAATAGAAACCTCAACTACGGCTTGCATCCTGGAACATAAGAACTATGTGTTCAGCATTTTCCACTGACTTGATGAATATGGACGATGTTTAAAAAAGAAAAAATGGTTGTGATTGATGCCGAACTCAATCGTCTTAACATTGATGTTGCTGGCCTGCAGGAGACTCGCCTCGCTGAGGAAGGGTGACTCAGGGAAAACAATTACACCTTTTTTGGAAGGGCAGGCAGAAAAAAAAGGCAACATGGTGTGGCAATAGAGTCAAGTGACCAGCCCAGAAAATCTGATTCTTTATTAGTATTGACTGTCTACGTCTAATTTCTGGAATCAATTTTCTGTTTCTAATTGTTTCTTGTAGGACATTCGTTCTATAATAATATTCATAAAAGTAACAATTGATGTATCTGTTAAGAGCTATACTAATTTAAGAATACTCCATCATTCAAAAACCCATTCTAGGTGATGGTAATGAATGAAATTCCGCTGGAAGTAATGAAAGACTTTTACCCCTGTGATTGGCAACATCTTGAGGTTTTGCCACCATTATCACTGCATATGCACCGACACATGCTTTCTCTGATGATATGAAGGATTTGTTCTATGAAGAGCTATACTTTGTGATCAAGGCAGTTTCAAAATCCAATTTTATTTATATGCTCGGTGATTTCAATGCTCGTGTGGGCAAGGACTGGAGTTTATAGACAGTGTCTTGGAAAATACAACATCGGTCGCATGAATGAAAATGGGCTGGAGCGTTGCACCAGAAATGACCTATGTATTACAAACACCTTCTTTAAATCAAAAGAGCTGCATAAGGTCACATGGAAACATCCAAGATCCGGCCATTGGCATCAGCTGGACTTCATCATCTCACGGAGACAACATCTGAACCAAACATCATTAACTCGAAGTTACCACAGTGCTGACTGTGATACGGATCATTCTTTGGTTGTTGCAAGAGTTAGACTGAGACCAAAGAGAATCTACACAGCTAGACACAAATCTAGCCCCAGGATTAATATTATTAACACCCACGATCCTGATAAGTGCTTGAGTTCCAACAGCAACTTGAAGACGCTTTGCACTGATACATCAGTTTGTACAGCAAGTGAAAACTTTGATAAACTTAAGGAAGCTCTTTATAAAACAGTGGTAGATGTTTACAGTACTGTGGATCATAAGAGGGCAGGGACTGGTTTGCAGCAAACAGTCAGACACTGCAGCCCTTGATTGATAAAAAGAAGATAGCTCTCTTAATAAACAAGGAAAGAACAACGCGTAAAACTCTCAGCGAGCTGAAGCAAGCTAGGAAGGATGCGCAAAAGGTTTCCAGGCAGTGTTAAAATGACTGTTGGATCAAGTCATGTGAGTCCTTTCAAAATGCAAGTTATAAGGGAAACATCAGAAACATGTATGAAGGGATAAAGAAAGCCTGTGGTCCAATGATCAAAAGAAGTGCACCACTTAAAAATCATGACTGGAGAAATCATCAGTGATAAAAAACAGCAGATGGAACGAACGAACGAACGAACGAACGAAAGTCTTTATTTTCAAAGGGTTAAGAATTGGACACGCAGGCCCGTCTGACATTCTGCCGTTCTTCTCTATTTCCTCTCATACATTCTTTCATTCAACATCACTTATGAAGCAAATTTTGACAACAAAAGAACAATAGCATTAAATGGATAGATGGATAGAGCACTATATGGAGCTTCGCCCAAGTGAGATCAAATTAGCGGATAATGCCCTCAACGCTATAGAGGCCCTGCCAACTTTTGACCACCTGGACACGCTTCCCACCATAACAGAAGTTGAGTGTGCTATAAATGAACTTGCATCTGGCAAGGCTGCAGGTAAGGATGGGATTCCATTAGGGGTTATCAGATGTGGGCAAGACACACTCACTCTACAGATCCACCAGCTAAAAGAGCTATGCTGGCGAGAAGGACAAGTCCCACCGGATTTCAAGACTCAGGCGTCATAAAAGTTTACAAGAACAAGGGCGATCGGAGCGACTGTAACAACTATAGGTGTTTCTCACTTTTTTGTATTGTTGGGAAAGTATGTGCCAGATATGTTCTGCGCAGATTTAAAGTCCTGGAAGATCAAGTCTACCATGAATCACAGAGTGGTTTCCGACAGAACCGCTCTACCATTAATATGATATTCTCATTGCGACAAATACAAGAAAAATTCCGTGAACAGAATCAGCCACTGTTTATTGCCTTCATTAACCTCACATCTACAGTGTTCAGAGATAGAAGGCCAAGACCAAGATTAGGATCAGAGAGTTGCTTTTTTGCAGATGATGCTGCAATTACGACCAATTCTGAGGAAGAATTACAACGTCTACAGTCTGCATTCTCCAATGCTTGTTCTGAATTTGGTTTAATAATTAGCATAAATAAGAAACAGATTATGTCACAGGTGCACATAGGGTACCATCAATTTTATTGACGACGCCGAACTGGAGATAGTAGATCATTTTACATATCGAGGATCAGAGGTAAATAGCAACTTAACCCTAGATGAGGAAATCAACATCAGGATTGGTAAAGCAGCAACAACAATAAACGGGTAAAGAAAAAAAGAGTCTGGGAGAACAGGAAGCTTACTGCCAAAACAAAAGTCCTTGTAATAACAAACCTGTGTCCTTAATACTCTTCTTTATGGCAGTGAAGCCTGGACAACTTACTCACACCAAGAGAAACGTTTAAACAGCTTTCATATGCGGTGTCTGCGAAGAATTCATGGTAGTAGCAAGACAAAATCACAAATACTGTACTATTGGAAAGATCAGGTTGTGTGACGGTTTATTCCATGCTCAGTCTTCGTAGACTTAGATGGATAGGACATCTTATGAGGATGGATGACGGTAGAATACCAAAGGACATCTTTTTTTGGTGACTTACAGATGGGTAAAAGATCTCAGGGTCGGCCTCTACTACGATACAAAGATGTGTGTAAGCGGGACATGACTGATACAGGCATTGATAATGCACACTGGGAGCAAGTCGCCGCTGAACGTGTTGCATGGAGGGCAAAGATCATAAATGGAATAAAGACAAAGAGAAAATTATTGCAGATAAGTCACACACCGAGCGTGTGAGACGTAAGACGGTGCATGATGGTAGAAATTACAATGTGTTCTCATGCATTCATTGTGGACGAATATTTACAGCGCGAATTGGCCTTAAGAGTCACATTCGCCACCGCCATGGGTTGTAGTTATTAAGCCTTTTTGAAGCACAATGTAACAAACTATCGCCTGTCAGGACGGCAAGGTTCCAATGCAAAACCCTACGAGTATCAAGGGAAGGTATACAATCCATTTCGTATTTGCGAACAAAAAACAAAAAAAAACACGGTGGAAATGTGTATATTCTGTTTGAATTGCCGATATAACAGTATAAGCTGCTTGGCGTAGACATATACACGTGTGAGAATTTAAGTCATAAACTGCCATTTACTGCATATATAGTACCTTGCCGGTCTCCCTGGTCGAGGTGTTAGCAGCTTTCTCCGTAACCCCGAATACTCTCGTGGTTGACGTGAGCGCACGAGAATTGGATGCGGTTCGAGTCGTGCCAGTGACTTATGAGAGTATGGAGCCGGTCGCTCAGAAAGTCGTGGCGTGTTGAATGAGCGTAATCTAGCCTAGGAATCAACATACAGCTGAAAGATGCTGATGTTGACCGCAATATCCTGAAACAGGATGGAAACGCGGGGGGGGGGGGGGGG
Organism: Cepaea nemoralis; assembly: GCA_014155875.1. NCBI lineage: Eukaryota > Metazoa > Mollusca > Gastropoda > Stylommatophora > Helicidae > Cepaea > Cepaea nemoralis. Next base: position 113,190 of record JACEFZ010008728.1, read on the forward strand.
GGGAATAGTACCTTGCGTGGTATGGCAGGGGTTCTTGAACCTGAGGAGTTAAGGCCGCCTGGCTAGTGCAGTCGTCGCGATCTGTGCAGTTGAGGGTTTTCTTTTTGCCCCCTCAGAAAACAATCCACACCTTATCGAGGATTCGAACCCGAGTCTTCCAAAGGAGAACCCGGTATTCTAACCACCCGGCCAGCCGCTCGTCGAATGCAAGAGTAAATGTAACAAATACAAGATCTTCAAGATAATGTATTTCCGTAGTGAATTTTAATAACGAAGACACAAACAATAGATTGCCTGTTGCATTTCACTACATCTCGTCAGGTAAATTTTGCAGAAATCACACAATATGAACTAAAGCAATTAGATAAATCCCTCAAGCCTAAATATACAACATGTATATTTACACATTTACCTCATGCAGTGGTTTTTTTTTTTCCTGTCCAATCTTATTTTCACAGCTCTTGCAGCCCTGTTTGCTTCAAACATGACAGCACCTTGCGTAATGATGTACGCCACGAATTTCGGTCTTTGGCAGCAGTCTCTCAAGTGTCGTGATGAATTCCAAAAGCTTTTAGTCAGATCTTCAGAGTTTCTTTAAATTGTTTCCTTAGGACCATTTAACACAGCACAGCTCACCGTAAAAGAATTCATTTTGGGAGCCTGTGATCTGGCAATAGAGTCAAGTGACCAGCCCTGAAAATCTGATTCTTCATTAGTATTGACTGTCTACGTCTAATTTCTGGAATCAATTTTCGATTTCTAATTGTTTCTTGTAGGACATTCGTTATTATGTCCATCAATAATAACATGCATAAAAGTAACAATTGATGTATCTGTTAAGAGCTATACTAATTTAAGAATACTCCAGCATTCAAAAAACCCACTGTAGGTGATGTAATAATCGCATCCAGAAAGACACCGCTCTTCTGCCTGTACACCTGCGTAACGTATACATTTCCGTGCTTCCGCGGTCGTCGTTTGTAAAATTGTCTCCTCCAAGCCGTGTGTTTATTTACGTTGAAGTAGTTATGTTTGTACAAGGAAACCCCAACGTTGTTTTGAGTTTCCCACTAACTAGGTCTATCGGCATGCAAGAGAAATGAACCGGGCAGCTGCTCAGTGACGTCTGCTGAAGGAAAACGATATTGAGACACGAAGGCCTGCCTGCTAGAGAATAAAGAAAATTGTCAGGGATACATGCTATTTAATTGTTGCCAGACTCCCCTGGTCTGGAGTGAATAGGAGCCGTGGTGGTGGTTAGTGTGCTGGATTACCAGTTTAGCGGTTCGAGTTCACTTCTAGATTGTCCTGCCAGGTTATCTAGTTCACATACTGGTACGAAGTCGGAGTCTGAGCTTAGGGGTAGTGGACAGTTTCACGACAACTACATACCAGTTACGAAGTCAGCATCAGGCTATTTGGGAGTAGATTGCTTTGCTTTGGTTTTTACAATTTTGTGAGCCTTGGTCTTTCAGAATTCAATAGCAAATTACTGAATGTATAATCTCAAGGATAATGTGTACCAGAACAACCCTCAAACGATTGGTGAACTGAAGGCAGTAATCACATCAAAGGATCAAGGAAATCCCCACAAGATGGAATGCGGCTCGCAAGCAATGACAATTTAGCGCCAACGATATGCCGCAGATGTGCATTTGGAGCATATTTAGGAAAGAAGATAACTTTACCTAGGTAAATGAAACTTTTGGAAATAATTCCAAACAGACTGAAGTTTACGTTCACCAAATCTCAAGAAATTTGCTTGACCTTTGTAGGAGTTAATAAACTTTTTATGGGTTCTGTTTTTTGTTTGTTTGTTTGTTGGTGTCACCCGTACCAGGCAGCCCAGGACACGTTTACACATTTGAATCCGGAGACAAAGCATACTTCAGTAAAATGATCCTACAGGGTGACAACAACCACAGAGTTGATTTATGTAGGAAGATCAATATTACTGCAATTTGAGTCTGTTTTTCCAAACCACCCCCTCTCATCGGCGATATATTTTCCTTTTTGCTAGACATCAAATTTCCCTTTCAAGTACCGTGGTTGTTTCCAACTTTTGCGTAAGAAATACCCTTTATTCTTGAATCGTCTTACGCACAAAGATTACTTTCTTTGTGTTATGATAATTTATAACAGATCTATACGCAGTTTCCACAGCCATGTCCTAATTTAGTATAGCAGTATAGCATTATTAGTGGCTTTTTTTGGGGGCTCCCCTCTTTATTATCAGTATGCATAAAATTTGGTGGAACTGCGGTAAAGCTGTGAAAGTTTAAACAATATATAATGACACAAAGTAGTGCAGCTTTACATAACAGAGTTACGACACATACAGAACGTTGCGGCGGTTAGCCTTCATCAGCAAACAAACACATTCACAAACACAACATACAGTCAAGGAGAACTCCTGTGACTACATTAGAAGGTGATGACAGGACGAGAGGAACAAATGCATGGGAAAATGGAAGCAATGAAGAGGAAACGAGAATTGACGAAATGTTAATTGAAAAGAATGTTAGTCGAAGAAAATGTTTAATAGAAAAACTGTTTATAGAGAAAAAAACTGTATACTCACCTCACGTACGGACCTGTGAATGTTTACGGAAATCTCAGGTGTATTTTTATAACGGTGCTGGATGTTACGGTACAGTGAGCACATAGAAAGAAGGGGGCGGGGTAGGAGGCGTGTAAAATTGACCACGACCCCATTGTGTTGTTGGTCTGGGTGGACTGGTGTGTAGGAACACGCGTACTTACATAGACACACTTCAACTGACAAAATGCTAGTGTATGTGGACATGCGAGAAGAGAGAGAGGGAGAGAGAGAGAGAGAGAGAGAGAGAGAGAGAGGAGAGCGAGAGAGAGAGACAGACAGAGAGAGACAGAGAGAGACAGAGAGAGGAAAAGTGCCTTCGACCTACCACATGGGGTATATTGTAACCTACGAAATAGTCAGTATGGTTGCTAGTCATACAACGCGCTTCAGGAGCCCCTCGCCCAGTCCTAGAGTTGTTGGGGTTGTGTAAGATCCAACCACTGGCAATGCACGTGAAGAAGGTATGCACAGAGAAGCCAGATGTAAGAGGAGAGAGAGAGGGAGAGAGAGAGAGTGAGAGGGAGAGCGCGAAAGGGGGAGAGAGGGGGAGAGAGAGGGAGAGAGAGGGAAAAGAGAGAGGGGGTGAGGGAGGGAGAGAGAGAGAGAGGGAGAGAGAGAGAGGGAGAGAGATAGAGAGAAAGGGAGAGAGAGAGGGGAGAGGAAGAGAGAGAGGGAGAGAGAGAGAGGGAGGGAGAGAGGGGGAGAGAGAGGGAGAGAGAGAGGGAGAGAGAGTGAGGGAGGGTGAGAGCGAGAGAGGGGGAGGGCAAGAGAGAGATCAAGGGAGGGACAGAAAGCGCGAGAGGGAGTGAGAGAGGGAGAGAGAGAGCGAGAGAGAGGGAGTGAGAGAGGAGGAGAGAGAGCGAGAGAGGGAGAGAGAGAGGGAGAGAGCGAGAGGGTGAAAGAGAGAGAGGGAGAGAGAAAGAGAAAGAGAGAGAGAGAAAGAGAGAGAGAGAGAGAGGAAAAGTGCGTGTGATATACCACATGAGGCGTGTGGGGCGCGTCGGTCTACGTGTACGACGTTACCCTCGTACTGTACCCTATGAAATAGTCAGTATGGTTGATTATTGCACAGTACACTTCAGGAGCCTCTCGCCCAGTGTTTGAGTTGTTAGGGCTGTGTGAGATATAACCAATGGTAATACAAGTGAAGTGGGTGGGCACAGAGAAGCAAGATGTAAGGAGAGAGAGAGAGAGAGAGAAAGAGAGAGAGAGAGAGGAGAAGTGCCTGTGATATACCACATGAGGCATGTGGGGCGCGTCAGTCTACACGTACGACGTTTCCCTCGTACTGTCCCCTATGAAATAGTCAGTATGGTTGATTGTTACAAAGCACACTTCAGGAGCCACTCGTCCAGTGTACGAGTTGATGGGGCTGTGTGAGATCCAACCACTGGTAATACAAGTGAAGTAGGTAGGCACAGAGAAGCAAGATGTAAGGAGAGAGAGAGAGAGAGAGAGAGAGAGAGAGAGAGAGAGAGAGAGAGAGAGAGAGAGAGAGAGGAAAACTGCATGCGATATACCACATGAGGAATGCGGAGTGGGTAGGTCTACAAATGCGAGGCTTCACTCCTACTGTTCTCTATGGAATAGAGGCAGTAAGGTTAATTGCTATACCCCGAATTTGAGGATCAAATCTTCCAGTGGTTGTGTTAAAATCAGACCACCGGCAATATAGTTGGAATATGTGGGTACAGAGAAGCCTGATGGAGAGAGAGAGAGAGAGAGAGAGAGAGAGAGAGAGAGAGAGAGAGAGAGAGAGAGAGGAAAAGTGCCTACGACACGCCCCTGATGTATGCGGGGTCGGTCGGTCTACAAATACGAGGCTTCACTCATACTGTTCCCTATGAATTCGGGGCAGTAAGGTTGATTGTTATACAACGTATTTGAGGATCAAATCATCCAGTGGTAGTTTTAAAATCAGATCCCTGGCAATATATTTTGAATATGTAGGCACAGAGAAGAAAGATGGAAGAGAGAGAGAGAGAGAGAGAGAGAGAGAGAGAGAGAGAGAGAGAGAGAGAGAGAGAGAGAGAGAGAGAGGAAAAGTGCCTACGACACGCCCCTGATGTATGCGGGGTCGGTCGGTCTACAAATACGAGGCTTCACTCATACTGTTCCCTATGAATTCGGGGCAGTAAGGTTGATTGTTATACAACGTATTTGAGGGTCAAATCACTCAGTGGTTGTGTTAAAATCAGACCACCGGCATTATAGTTGGGACATGTAGGCACAGAGAAGCAAGATGGATGAGAGAGAGAGAGAGAGAGAGAGAGAGAGAGAGAGAGAGAGAGAGAGAGAGAGAGAAATTGGAAAAGTGCCTACGACACGCCCCTGATGTATATGGGGTCGGTCAGTCTACAAATACGAGGCTTCCCTCATACTGTCCCCTATGGAATAGAGGCAGTAAGGTTGATTGTTATACAACGTATTTGAGGATCAAATCACCCAGTGGTTGTGTTGAAATCAGACCACAGTGTAAGATGAGAAGTGTAAGCACAGAGAAGTGAGATGGAAGAGAGAGAGAGAGAGAGAGAGAGAGAGAGAGAGAGAGAGAGAGAGAGAGAGAGAGAGAGAGAGAGGAACAGAGATAGAGATTGGAGAAGTGCCTACGGCACGCCACCGGATGTGTATGGGGTCGATCGGTCTACATATACGAGGCTTCATCACAATTAGGAACTAAGGCTTGCCTGAGATCTCGATGCAAGACCTGCCCATATGTGATCCACACTCCAGTAGTGCGATTCCCCAAAGGCAATTTACGCATCACAGAAGAATTTTCCTGCACCAGTCGCAACATCATTTACGCCATAATATGCAAAAGGTGTGATATGAAGTACATTGGGGAGACGGGTCTCATGCTAGCCGACAGATTCCGCCAACATCTGATGGACATCAACACCAACGAAAGCAAGCCTGTCTCCCCCCACTTCAATAGCGCCAACCATCAAGGTGCTTCCGATGTCCAGGTCACTGGCATCCAGTCCTGCTCCTCTGGTCAGCAACATCGCAAGAATACAGAAAACCGGCTCATATTCACTATGGGGTGCCTAACACCACAAGGCCTCAACACCCAACATAGTTTCATCTAATCGTAGTCATTTCCCCTCCCCACTCGGTTGCTTCCACACCCTCCTGATATCACCCTTGTCCGGTCTCCAACTTATCCTCTACCCTGTCCCCTATGCCATGTGTGGCGTGCCGTAGGCTCTTTTCCAATCTCTCTCTCTGTCTCTCTCTCAATCTCTCTCTCTCATTCTCCCTCAACAATCGTGCTTCTCTGTGCCTACCTATGCCATGGGTGGAGTGTCATAGGCTGTTTTCCAATCTATCTCTCTCAATCTCTCTCTCTCTCTCTCTCAATCTCTCTCTCTCACTTTCTCTCAACAATTGTGCTTCTCTGTGCCCACCTATGCCATGTGTGACGGGTCGTAGGCCCTTTTCCAATCTTCTATCTCTCTTTCTCTCTTTCTCGGTCTCAATCTTTCTCTCTCTCTCTCATTCTCTCTCGCTAATCGGGCTCCTCTGTGGACATTACCTATGCCATGTGGGGCGTGTCGTAGGCTCTCTTCCAATCTCTCTCTCCCCCTCTCTCTCTCGTTCTCTCTCTCAATCTCTCTCTCATTCAATCTCAACGATTGTGCTTCCCTGCGCCTACCTATGTCATGTGTGGCGTGTCGCCCCTATGCCATGTGTGGCGTGTCGTAGGCTCTTTTCCTATCTCTCTCTCTGTCTCTCTCTCAATCTCTCTCTCATTCTCCCTCAACAATCGTGCTTCTCTGTGCCTACCTATGCCATGGGTGGAGTGTCGTAGACTTTTTTCTAATCTCTCTCTCAATCTCTCTCTCTCTCTCTCTCTCTCTCTCTCTCTCTCTCTCTCTCTCTCTCTCTCTCAATCTCTCTCTCATTATCCCCCAACAATCGTGCTTCTCTGTACCTACCTATGCCATGGGTGACGGGTCGTAGGCCCTGTTCCAATCTTCACTCTCTCTTTCTCTCTTTCTCGGTCTCAATCTCTCTCTCTCTCTCTCTCTCTCTCTCTCTCTCTCTCTCTCAACAATCATGCTTCTCTGTGCCTACCTATGCCATATGTGGCGTGTCATAGGCTCTTTTCCAATCTCTCTCTGCCCCCTCTCTCTCTCTTTCGCCTACCTATGCCATGTGTGGCGTGTCGTAAGCTCTTTTGCAATCTCTGTCTCTCTCAATCCCTCTCTCTCTCTCTCTCTCATTCTCTCTCAACAATCGTGCTTCTCTGTGCCTACATATAGTCATGTGTGGCGTGTCGTAGGCTCTCTTCCGATCTCTCTCTCTCGATCTCTCTCTCGATCTCTCTTAATCTCTCTCTCGCTCATTCTCTCTCAACAATAGTGCTTCTCTGTGCCTACCTATGCCATGTGTGGTGGGTCGTAGGCTCTTTTCCAAACTCTCTCTCTCTCTCTCTCTCTCTCTCTCTCTCTCTCTCTCTCTCTCTCTCTCTCTCCCTCTTCCATCTTGCTTCTCGGTGTCTACCTATTCCAACTATATTGCTGGTGGTCTGATGTTACACAACCACTGGGGGGGGTTGATCCTCATATACGTTGTATAAAAATCAACCTTGCTGGCTCTATTTCATAGGGTACAGTATGAGTGAAGCCTCGTATATGTAGACCGATCGACCCCATACACATCCGGTGGCGTGCCGTAGGCACTTCTCCAATCTCTATCTCTGTTCCTCTCTCTCTCTCTCTCTCTCTCTCTCTCTCTCTCTCTCTCTCTCTCTCTCTCTCTCTCTCTCTTCCATCTCACTTCTCTGTGCCTACATATTCCAACCATATTGCCGGTGGTCTGATTTCAACACAACCACTGGGTGATTTGATCCTCAAATACGTTGTATAACAATCAACCTTACTGCCTCTATTCCATAGGGGACAGTATGAGGGAAGCCTCGTATTTGTAGACCTGACCGACCCCGCTATACATCAGGGGCGTGTCGTAGGCACTTTTCCTCTCTCTCTCTCTCTCTCTCTCTCTCTCTCTCTCTCTCTCTCTCTCTCTCTCTCTCTCTCTCTCTCTCTCTCTCTCTCTCTTCCATCTTTCTTCTCTGTGCCTACATATTCCAACTATATTGCCAGGGATCTGATTTTAAAACTACCACTGGATGATTTGATCCTCAAATACGTTGTATAACAATCAACCTTACTGCCCCGAATTCATAGGGAACAGTATGAGTGAAGCCTCGTATTTGTAGACCGACCGACCCCGCATACATCAGGGGCGTGTCGTAGGCACTTTTCCTCTCTCTCTCTCTCTCTCTCTCTCTCTCTCTCTCCTCTCTCTCTCTCTCTCTCTCTCTCTCCATCAGGCTTCTCTGTACCCACATATTCCAACTATATTGCCGGTGGTCTGATTTTACCACAACCACTGGAAGATTTGATCCTCAAATTCGTGGTATAGCAATTAACCTTACTGCCACTATTCCATAGAGAACAGTAGGAGTGAAGCCTCGCATTTGTAGACCTACCCACTCCGCATTCCTCATGCGGTATATCGCATGCAGTTTTCCTCTCTCTCTCTCTCTCTCTCTCTCTCTCTCTCTCTCTCTCTCTCTCTCTCTCTCTCTCTCCTTACATCTTGCTTCTCTGTGCCTACCTACTTCACTTGTATTACCAGTGGTTGGATCTCACACAGCCCCATCAACTCGTACACTGGACGAGTGGCTCCTGAAGTGTGCTTTGTAACAATCAACCATACTGACTATTTCATAGGGTACAGTACGAGGGTAACGTCGTACACGTAGACCGACGCGCCCCACACGCCTCATGTGGTATATCACAGGCACTTTTCCTCTCTCTCTCTCTCTCTCTCTCTCTCTCTCTCTCTCTTTCTCTCTCTCTCTTTCTCTCTCTCTCCCTCTCTCTCTTTCACCCTCTCGCTCTCTCCTTCACTCTCCCCTCTCTCGCTCTCTCTCCTCCTCTCTCACTCCCTCTCTCTCGCTCTCTCTCTCCCTCTCTCACTCCCTCTCGCGCTTTCTGTCCCTCCCTTGATCTCTCTCTTGCCCTCCCCCTCTCTCGCTCTCACCCTCCCTCACTCACTCTCTCCCTCTCTCTCTCCCTCTCTCTCCCCCTCTCCCCTCCCTCTCTCTCTCCCTCTCTATCTTCCTCTCCCCTCTCTCTCCTTTTCTCTCTATCTCTCTCCCTCTCTCTTCTCCCCCTCTCTCCCTCTCTCTCCCCCTCTCTCCCCCTTTCGTGCTCTCTCTATCACTCTCTCTCTCCCTCTCTCTCTCCTCTTACATCTGGCTTCTCTGTGCATACCTTCTTCACGTGCATTGCCAGTGGTTGGATCTTACACAACCCCAACAACTCTAGGACTGGGCGAGGGGTCCTGAAGCGCGTTGTATGACTAGCAACCATACTGACTATTTCGTAGGTTACAATATACCCCATGTGGTAGGTCGCAGGCACTTTTCCTCTCTCTGTCTCTCTCTGTCTCTCTCTGTCTGTCTCTCTCTCTCGCTCTCCTCTCTCTCTCTCTCTCTCTCTCTCTCTCTCTCTCTCTCTCTCTCCCTCTCTCTCTTCTTGCATGTCCACATACACTAGCATTGTGTCAGTTGAAGTGTGTCTATGTAAGTACGCGTGTTCCTACACACCAGTCCACCCAGACCAACAACACAATGGGGTCGTGGTCAATTTTACACGCCTCCTACCCCGCCCCCTTCTTTCTATGTGCTCACTGTACCGTAACATCCAGCACCGTTATAAAAATACACCTGAGATTTCCGTAAACATTCACAGGTCCGTACGTGAGGTGAGTATACAGTTTTTTTCTCTATAAACAGTTTTTCTATTAAACATTTTCTTCGACTAACATTCTTTTCAATTAACATTTCGTCAATTCTCGTTTCCTCTTCATTGCTTCCATTTTCCCATGCATTTGTTCCTCTCGTCCTGTCATCACCTTCTAATGTAGTCACAGGAGTTCTCCTTGACTGTATGTTGTGTTTGTGAATGTGTTTGTTTGCTGATGAAGGCTAACCGCCGCAACGTTCTGTATGTGTCGTAACTCTGTTATGTAAAGCTGCACTACTTTGTGTCATTATATACTCTTTATTATCAGCATTGTGTTGGCTAACTTTCTAATGCGTAGCTTTGTCAGAACAATTTGGATCCTGTCATATCTGGTGGAAATTCAATTCCAGGACCCATATATACAGATGATACGATCGTCCTCTCAAAATGTGCAAAGAGACCATAAGACTTAATAATGTCATAAGACACGCTGAAGATCAAATTCCTTTTTCTGAACTAAAAATGAAACACGCAAGCACACACACAGCAATAATCTAATTTCAACCAAAATTCTCGGTCAACAATAAAGACACGAACAAATTCACAAACATTTAATATCTTGGTTCCATAATCAAAGACAATGGTTCTCTCCAAAAGAAGTCAGACGTAGACTAGACATACATATTATTTTTAGTTGCATAGTCTTTACAGGACGTCGCAGTCAACCTTGGTATTTGTTGGCTGTTTGTAATGTCATGGCAAGTTTACGTTCAGTAGTTTACCATTGCTATCTGAACGACCGGCAGGCATACCATTTTATAAACACCCACGCAAGGCGGTCTGCTTACAAATCGCCACGCAGATATGTTTCGAACTCGGTAATCGGGATTTCGAACTGCGTCTGTAATCCCTTCGTCATAGAGACGACCGGGAGATTATATAAAGCAAAGTTTTAATTTGACCTTGTTAGAGCCTATAACGCAAGGCTAGATGTGCCAAATGAGAGGTTTCACAGAATAAAGAGCCTTCGATGCAAGACTAAACATAGGAAAAGAGAGGTTTCACGGCATTAAGAACCTGTAATACAAGACTAGACATAGGAAAAGAGAGGTTTCACAGCATAAGGAACCAATGATACAACGCTAGTAAGCAACATGAGGTTAATTTGTTTGTGAACGTGCATTGTTTCCGCGGCAACATACGAGTGTAACGAACACAACAAAATTTGAAAAGGAACTGTGCTGGTAATATCATGAGCAAGGTTTGACGTGGGTTCGATCCCAGGCTTGTCTCCTGCGAAAGTGAAGGACATATTGGCTGTATATTTACTCCTGCTTTCAAGCCTAGAAAATGTGATTTAGCTATGACTGCCATGGTGCAGAAGGTAGAGTTCGGGTATCTGATGTGGATGAATTGAAGTCGCTGCTGTTTGTCGTGTTGATGACTGAAGGACACACACGAACTTTGGAAGTAACGACAGGACGACGGTTGTTTCAGGAAATGACGTTTCTCTTCTTACGATTCACATTGCTGCACATGGTCACACAAACATACTATCATTAAACTAATTCACATTAATACCTCAACTACCACAACTAACATATCGGCGGCAATATATAGTTTGCCATTGCCGAACTCATAATTCAGAGCCATGCGTCTGGTACAACGGTCTACGCTCGAGTGACGTCATTTGTAACCGTTCTTTTACTGCTCTGTTCATTTAGAGTGCGCACTTCTTTGTGTCAATTCATTATTCATTATTCCCGGTGACAATTATTCAGTATGTTTTGTCTGAACTCGTATGTTTCTTTTATCGCCATCATCTCTCTTCAATAGATCTTATCACAGCTCTTTTCGTGACATGGCAATGACGTCACAGACTTATAGCATAAATCTGCCTCGGGACAAAGTATTATGATTTTTATTAACACAAAAACAGGGGGCTGAGTGGTCTCGAGGTATGGTGTCCGCCTCGAGTGCTGGAGGTCCCGGGTTTAAGCCCCTATGAAGGCCGGGATTCCTTCAAGTGGACCACCAGTAACACAATATCCCCTGATCTCTGGGTAGTGAGATCGGACGCCCGTGTGTATTGTTGCGCACGTAAAAAACCTTTTTTTTTTTGCATATCCCTTACAGGACGTTGCAGTCAACATCAGCAATTTTCAGCTGCTGTTGATGTACTAGGCAAGATTACGCTCAGTAGTTTGCCATTGCTTTCTGAGCGACCGGCTCACATACCCCTCAGTTACCAACGCGGCGAGAACCGCTACCAATTCTCGCGCAGGTTACGTTACTCACGAGAATATACGGGATTACGGAGAAAGACGTTAACCCCTTGCTGGAAATCGAAAAAAAAGAGTAGCCTAACGGCTCTGCCCTGACAATATTTCCAGTTAAAAATCTGCCCAACGTATTTCAGGAACCTCGCCGGTGCTACGGAATTCATGCACTGAGCTGAGATTCTATGGACTCAGGCTTGAGTTAGGAGTAGAACTGAGCACTTATGGGTTACACCCGTGTGCCGTGGTATTGATCTGTCGACTAAACTAAACTAAACTAACTAAACTAAACTAAACTAAACATTAACACATGAATGTCGGTCGAAGACCATTTCGCAATCACTAAATTAGAACAATCACGGCTTTTGAACTTAAATCTTGCTGATAACATTCTTACAATGCCGTGGACTATTCAGAAAAATAACAATACATACAATCTATCAGAACATGGGAAAAGTTGCATCACCAGCAGTATCACATCTCGGGAATTGAACCACATTGGCCCTATTAAACGAGGTTTTATTTTGGTTTTAGTAGAACACGTAAGGCTTGGTTTGTGGGAGGACAGACGAAGATGGACGCAGGACATTGAAGACACCTTGTACATGGAAATGTATAAGGTCGGCGAACTAGCAACTAATCGAGAATCTTTATGGGGTGGAGGGGGGGGGGGCGTGATGGGGGAGACGTTCTGCAAAAGACCTGTCACGTGGCAATGATGACCGTTACTGGCCTCCAATGTTCTTTAGTGGTTACGTGGGGATAAAAAAGATAAAAGCAGACCTTTGACACATACTGCTGTAGAGTTGTAAAGTGTTAAAAGTTAGTTACATATCCTTTACAGGACGTCGCAGTCCGCCCCACCTTTTATTGGTTGTGTGTGATCTATTCGCAAGTTTACGTTTAGTAGTTTGCCGTTGCTTTCTGAACGATCGGCACACATACCATTTTATTAAAACCAACGCAAGGCGGTCTGCTACTAAATCGCCCGCAACTGTGTTTCGAACGCGGTATGCGAGATTACGAACTGTTAGGCCGTCACATATTCTAGGCCAGAGTACAATGAATTAGTGTAGCAAGTGCCTTTCCTCCCTGCCATTCTTATCTCAGACAAAATCTGAAATATTTTCGTTAGCCATTTTGAACAGATGAGTTTCGAACCTTTACCATTGGCTTATTAATCAAGCACGATCACCACCAAACCGCCACTGCTACAGTCGTAAAATACGTCACTTTACCTACTAAAAAAGTCACTGACAGTAATCATCATTACAACATTATTTATCCCATGCTCCTTCCTCTTCCTTGTTTCACTGTACTAAAATCCAGCATCAATTGATGACGAAAATGGCTACAAACTACTCGTGAACTTGCACAATATATCCGTTTGGTAATATCAGTGGCCGCACAACAACATCTACATCAAAGGATACTTCCTCATTGTGAACTAGCCATGATTGAGTTTTTCATCCTTCTCGTTGGTTACGTAAATTGTTTCAAAGTCGTGTTTTCTGAATAAATCCGCTATTCCTGCGCAGGCTCATTACCGTTGGGGAAAGAGCAAAACAAAAACGGAAACAAAATCGACGAATAACGCAATTTGGCGGACTATATTTAGAAGACTGTAAGACTGATTGAAAGATTGACAGGTAAATGAAAGAAGAAACGGAAAGGGGAGATACAACAGTTGTAAACAGAAGTAACAGGGTTGCATTAGTATTAAATCTGGAGTACTTTGCCTGCATGTGGGAATGTGGTGATTCGTGTCTTCCGTATTGAATTGGCTAATTAGGGCAATGTTCTTGGGGATTATTGTAAAAATAACAGGAGAGTTCGACTGTTTGCTCTGTATACTAGAGAAAAGAAGCAGTGAACAAATAGATTCAAGTGGAAAAAGAAAGAAGGCTGGAAGGCAAATGGAGGTGAGAAAGAAAGAAAGAAAGAGTGAAAGAAAGAAAGAAAGAAAGAAAGAAAGAAAGAAAGAAAGAAAGAAAGAAAGAAAGAAAGAAAGGTTTTCAAAAGAATAGACATAATAAAAATAGAAGTTCATTTATTTCCAGTGTATCAGTTGTTTCGTCTGGAGTAAAGAGTTCTAAATTGTCTGAATCTGTTCTGTCAAGACTTGCTTCTTTGGATATTATGTCCATGTAGACACTAAAAAGCAGGGGAGAGAGCACACATCCCTGTCTCACTCCTGTATTGACTGTGAACATATCTGATACACCTTCGTGTGTTCTTACTGCACTTCAGCTCGTGTGGTACTTGGCTATGATGTTTTCTAGCAATTGTCCTTGTATCCCATAGTTTTCCAGGATGGTCCATAATCTGTATCTGTCTACTGTATCGAAAGCCTTTTCTTGATCTACAAACACAATATGCTGCTGATCACCATATTCGATAGTTTCTTTCACATATTTGTCTAAGTTTAAATAGTGCATCAGTGCAACTTTTACCTTTCCGAAAACAGAATTGTACTTTACTTAACTGTTGTTCAACTATGGGTCTAGTTCTTTGTTCCAATAGTTTTGCGTACATTTTCCCTATATGGTTCAGGAATGTAAGTTTCTCTGTATGTTTCACACTCATATTGCCTTTCTTTTTCCATATTGGTACTATTATTGTCTGTTGCCAGTCATCTGGGACTTTTCTTTCTTCCCATGCTATATTAAAAAGTCTTGTCAGCCATTTAACTCCTGTTTTTCCACAGGCCTGAATAGCTTCTGTGGTTATTCCAGATTTGTTTCAAAGACTTTTCTATATACCTGCTTTGACATCTGCAGGTATGAAATTTGTTTCTTGTTGTCCATGACTTTTAGGCACAAAAGTGAGGTTGTCTATGTTATGTGTGGGGTTAAGTACTTCTTGAAAGTATTCTGCCCACCTTGCTAGTCTTTGTTGTGGATTAAATATTGGTACACCTCTTTTGCTGTTTATTATGGTGGTTGGGTTGTAGCATGCATCTCTGTTTCTCATTGTATTGACACGTTTATAAAATTCTCTTGGGCAGTCTTTGCTGAGGGTCGCCATCTGTTTACCGTAGATTCTCCAGGATTCATTTTTAGATGCTCTAATTGTTTGTTTTGCATTACGTCGTGCTATTCTATAAGTAACATAGTCATGTTCAGATGTAGTTGTGATCCATTTTTTAACGCCACCTTCTTTTTGAATATGTTATCTTTAACTTCGTTGTTCCACCAAGCTGTCCTTAATCTTTTGTCCTGCCCTACTTTCTTTGCTCCACTTTTATTTTCCAGCATTTCGAGTATGGCATCTTTGAAAATTGCCCGTTCCTTGATATTGCATACAGATAAAACAACTATGGAGAAAGAAATATATGTTAATGAGGAAAATTGGAGGTGGTGGAAAGGTTCGAATAGCTTGGGTCATTGATTACCAACAATGGTGACACAATGAAAGAAATTAAAAGACGAATAGCTATGGCTCTTCAAAGACTAACACAACTGAATATATTGTGAAGTGGGACAGATAGAACTACAAAAATTAGATTTTTAAGAGCATGCAACTTTCCCATTGCAACATACGCCTGTGAGACCTGGAAACTTACTAAATAAGCTGAACAGCGTATAAATGCCTTTGAATATAATTGTTATAAGCTAGTTCTAAGAATATTATGGATAAAGAAAGAACAAATACACCCATACTTCAAGAGCTGAATATTGAAGAAGGTTGGCTATTGAAGACGATAAAACAAAGGAAATTGAAATATTTCGGTCACTGGAAACGTCACGAATGTGTTTAGAGAACGATAATGGAGGGGTATATGCTTGGGAAGAGATGAAGTGGAAGGCCAAAGATAAGATGGGTGCAGGATGTGACGGATGATCTCCAGATGGGTGTATCGGACGCGGGACATCTTGCTTATGATCGAGGGGTTTTCCGGAAGGTTGTTATGGGAGTGAGGTTTCGCAAAGGTCATGTTACTGAATGAATGAATGAATGGATGAATGAATGAATGAATGGATGAATATATCTACTAACACTTAGCAGGAAGTCCTTCTGTTTGTGTACATTGTCACGGCTGGAATAGACTAATACATTATGTTTCGATATATTTGAGCACACGATTATTGTTTGTAGAATACAGTTTACAAAAACGTTGTCACATTTTCCGCAACGTCGCTCAATTCTGCCAGCTGGACATGATCCTTTTCTAGTTTAGATTGCACTACTCTAAGTCTCCTCTGTGATGTGTTTTGCACTATCAGTCGTCTACAGACGGAATTCATTGATTGGCCTGCATGTGGTTAGTCTCCAGATTATTTGTTTTCTCAGTTGTCTTTGTTGGCCTTGCCTCTGTTGATTTTCTACGAGCATCGTACTGTTGGCCTGCTGGTAATGCCTGATAATTTCTTGGTAATATGTATTTGCCGTTATGACTAGTCTCATGAGTTGCTTGCAGTCATCAAGATAAGGGCAACCCAGATAGAGATATACGATCCCGTAGTTCCCATGATAGCAGTGTTAAGACATATGTCTGTGTCGTGTCTCTATTTGAAACTGTTGTTGAAACTGTAATGATCTGAACATTATTTGCAAAAAAAAAAATATTTTGTCTTGTATAGATGTATCTCGCGTGCTTTTCTGGCCCTAGAAAGTTGCAGCAATTTTTAAATGAATAATGTTCTCATATGTTATCTGACAAGTGTTTAGTTTGCGTGCTTTTCTTTTAGACTTAACGACACTTGCAGTTATTGGAATGTTATTTATGTATGGTCATTTGAACCATATGGAGGTCAGCAAGGCCGAATGGATAGTAACGTGCGTTACTATCCGGTGTGCTGATGCCGAGGTAAAGGCATCTATATACCACTATACCAGACAACTGTACTAAAATGTAGACTTCTCGTCCTTTACTTGAGGACGCAAATTACAAGCACCTCTGAAGTCGGGGTGGGTTCGCACGATGGTAAGGGACGCTGGTAACAGGGAAAGCTATTCCACATACAATATTCAGTCCAGTGCAACTGGAAAGTAATGAGTTCACTACGCTTGAATTCAAAGTGAACGAACGCAAAAAAAAAAAAAAAATAAATAAAAAAAAATAAAATCATGAACATTTCTTTTCGGGTCATTATCCTTTTGACATACAAAGTTCACTTGATCCTGGTTGTCTTGCCTCAACTAATAGGAGAACTGGTGAGTATGAAAGATATGTTGGATTTGTTTTATCGTGCACATCTTGTCTGTACAGTATTTTGTAACTATCACTTCTATCTTGTATTTCACTAGTATTTCTTATTATAGCGACTTGATTTTCTCCCGTGCCTGTCTAAATGGACGAGTGAAAAGTACTGGATTTTACTGAAACAAGGAAAACGTCTTTATTCTAAGAGATTTTCAATAAATTGAACAAACTTGACAGCTGTTAGAGATTTAGGCACTTCTTATCATTCGTTGGCTTTTTTGTTGGTAGTTTCTTTTCTGCTCATCGACTGGTATGTATGTGTGATGGCTTGATGACAACGACAGAAAATAAGAGAAAAGAAAAGTTAGTTGCATGTCCTTTACAGAAGCTTCAACTTCCATTGCGCTGATGGTGGGATAGGGGGTTCAGCATTTACACTTGTCGGCTGGACTTCAAAGTTAACTTCTGGTTCAGAAGGCACTGGCAAACTGCTGAACTTAACAATGTATAGACAATTAACCTGCGGTTGAGGTTGATCACAATGTACAAACAACAAAGTGTTTGTGTGTGTGTGTGTGAATGTGTGCGTGTGTGCGTGTGAGTGTGTGTAGCAGTGTGTGTAGGAGTGTGTGTGTGAGTGTGTGTGCGTGTGTGTGTGTAAGTGTGTGCGTGTATGTGTGTGTGTGAGAGTGTGTGCGTGTGTGTGTGTGAGTGTGAGTGTGTGTGTGAGTGTGTGTGTGTGTGTGTGAGTGTGTGCGTGTATGTGTGTGTGTGAGAGTGTGTGCGTGTGTGTGTGAGTGTGAGTGTGTGTGTGCGCGCGCGTGTGTGGTGTGTGTGTGTGTGTGTGTGTGTGTGTGTGTGCAAAACCATTTCAGTTCCCAATCACCTTTCCTTCCGAGTTAAAAGAACATATTAACATCGTTATGCTATGCGCAGGTTTCTTTTAAAATGTTGCATATCCCTTAAAGGACGCTGCGGTCAACACAAGCATTTTCAGCTGCTGTTGATGTACTAGGCAAGTTTTACGTTCAGTAGTTTGCCATTGCTTTCTGAACGGACTCGCTTCACATACCCGCTAGCTCTCTGATCTGGCTTGACCCTGTTTAAACATGATATTCTTCTAGAATGGGCACTGTTGCAGAATCTCATCAATCCCATGAGTTATTTACTCGTCTTTGGACTCATCATTATCACGTGCCGTGCCGGTGAGCGTGGGCAGTCATGTTTTGTCATCTCATTCGATCACCATACAACGTGGTCAAGCCATCCAGGTATTTACTTCTCTGCCCTCCCCTTGTTCTCTTCTCCTCGATCTTGCCAGTTGTCACCAAGTTCTCTATGTTAATTCTTCTCATAACGTGACAAAATTTTTTTACTGTTTACGTCTTATTTCTCTAATCAGTTTACGGTTTTCATTTGTTTCTTGTCATTGGTTTTCTATATGTCCATGGTATTCTCTACATTCTCCTTAGAAACCACATTTCCACAGCCATCAGATGGTTTTTTCAGCTTGAGTGCTCATTGTCCACGCTTCACATCCATACAAAAGTACAGACTCTATGTAGCATCCCAACACTCTTTTTCTCGTAGTAATTGACATTTTTTTAATTGGTCAGTATGTTTTTCATCTTGCAAAAGGCTGCCTTCGCCATGACGATTCTTGTTCTAATCTCTTCAAGGCATCTTCCATCAGATTTTATGACTGTTCCGAGATAAATGTACCGATTCACATGTTTAAGAATATTCCCATTTACTTGTATATTACATTGTGGTACTTCCTTCTTCTTAGTGACGACCATAATCTGTGTCTTCTTACAATTTAATTCTAACCCTAGTTGTTCCCTGTGTGCATCTACTAAATGTTGCAGATCCTGCTTAGTGACTACAATCAATACTGTATCCACGGTATATCTAATGTTATTGATGTTGTGTCCTCCAATGATGATTCCTTTCATATCGTCAATATTTCTGAAATTACTTTTACTGTACAGGAAAAGAAGATCTGGAGACATCACACATCCCTGTCTCACACCTCTCTAAATATGCTGAAATTGACCTATTTCATTATCAATCCGTATTGCAGCTTGTTGTTTCCAATATATGTTTTTTTTTTCATGAGTCTAAGGTCGTTCCCATCACTGTACAGATCTGCAAGCATCTCTATCATGTTGAGATGTCTTACTTTTTCGAAAGCCTTTGTGTAGTCAATAAAGCAAAGATGTAAGTCTTTATTTATTTCTGTAGAATGTTCGATTAATGTTCTCAACACACGCACAGCATTTACTGTATCCTTGCCTTCTACAAACCCACATTGTTCTTCTAATATTTCGAGCTGTATATTCTTCTTAACTCTTTGCATGATAATTCTTAGCAAAATCTTTGTGGTGTGGCTCATTATACTAATTGTTCGATATTGATCACATTCCAAGGCTCCTGATTTCTTCGGGATTGCAATAAATACAGAGTTACATAATTCAGAAGGCATATCTCCGGAATCATATTTGTGTTCAGTCTTTAGACTACTGACTGGCAACGAACCACCGGGCCACTCCGTCTTCGCTATGGTATTATTCGTTCCTAAACCTTCCTGTTTTTATTTTAATTATTATGTTCCATGTTCCACAATTAACAGATGAGATGATGTGATGCTGGTTGTGATGCAGCTGTAGAACCGACTTTCCTCATCCGCACCAGTGTCACAAATGAAGGCACTTTGAGTACTGCAATCAGATGTTCTCGGCGCCACACCTGACAATTTAGGTGTAATCAGTTGAATATTTTATCATGTGTCTGGGGAAAAAAAAACATGATTACTCGGAATAAGGTAAACTTACACATGATAACCGACGCTGTGAGTTAGAGGGAAGTGGACCCGTTTCAAAATTTACTGAAATTGTCAGTCTACGGCTCAAAATCAGCCGCGAGATAATTGGCAGCAGACCTCCTTGCTTTGATTTCGCTGGTATGAGCGTTGGTCGTTCAGAAGCCAATGGCAAACTACTATCACTGTCATTGCTGCCTATAGTACCTTGTGGTGTAGGACAGTAGGGGTCTTGAGCCTAAGGAAATAAGGCCACCTGGCTAGTGCAGCCGCCGCGAACCGTGCAGATTAGGGTTTTTCTTTCTCCCTCGCAATAAACTGAGCCATTTATCTTACAGTGGATATCAATACGGTTCTCCAGAATGGGAGCCCGGCAATCAAGACATCCAGCCAGCAGACCCTACTACTCCCGCAAACTTCAATTGCTGGTGTTGAATGCCACGTCCTGTACAGAACACGCAACTTAAGTTTATAACATGAGATATCAGGAGCCGCGGTGGTGCAGCGGCCTGTACGTTTACCTTCCGGCACGGAGAGCATGTGTTCCAATCCCGTGCGTGGCCAGCATTTTTATTAAATTGATTTGTATTTGTTACATTCACCCCCCAGCTTGACCAAAATTAGCCTGTCGATTCTGCTTACTAAACCCCAAACAGCTGTACTATTAAACGAATGTTGTAACCACTTTGCTAACTCGAATGAAAACTGTTAATATTATATATTATAATTATCAGGTTAGTTAATCTGGAGAATGGTACTGAAGTCGCCTGATCGTGTCTCTCGATGGCCCCCTATTCTCAGCAATTCTCTTCATCTGTGCACACGTATGAAACAAAATGGACCCTATTCTCAGCAATTCTCTTCAGCTGTGCACACGTATGAAACCAAATGGACTCTATTCTTAGCAGTTCTCTTCAGTTTCTATTGTCTCATATTCTATACGATTCTCACCAGCTTTGCATAAGTGTGAAACCTACTATCCTTTTCTTTGTGATTATCCACTTTCCATAAGCCTGAAACCCAATGTCCCTTACTATCTATTATCTTATTCTCAGCAATTCTCTTTAACTTTGAACAAGTTGTTAGTTAGACGTTAGTCGCGGTTCCAACTTCGCGGCGAAGCGTCACCCCATAATGTTCCATTCCCGTGCCACTGAATATCACAGAAAATGCTCCAAACTGTCCCATGTGAAAAGTGGAACAGGCAGCAGAACTGAAAAACCAACAAAACATGCAGATATACACGCAAAAGGCCGCTGCCAAAATGGCAACACAACAGTCCGCCTATAAAGTTGCAGTTCATCGTCGATGGAAGCGGCAGTCGCTAGTTGCACACACATTACAGCTTTAGGCAAAATCAGCTAGTTCAGCCACTGGCAATAGCCATTTTTCTTAATATACAATTCACAATACAAACTATCTCGGACAGATGCAAAAGTATTTCATGTGAGATTAATAGCTCACAATGTCACTTCATGCACTAAACTCAGTAGCTGGGTGACGGAACCATTTATTACCAGTTCTACAGGAGGAACATGCGTAAGCAAACCGTAGTCAAAACCACCCCAGCGGCCTTAACAACTCAATAGCTTATCCGCCGTATGGGACCGAGAGCAAAGTTTAAACTTCAACACCCCCAATGCTCAGCAATTCTCTTCAGCTTTGCACAAGTCTAAACCCCGACGGTCCCCTATTCTCAGCTATTCTTTTTAGCTTTGTACATGTCTAAACCCCGATTGTACCATATTATCAGCAGTTATCTTCAGATTTGCACAAATCTAAACCCCTACCACCCCCTATTCTCAGCAATTCTCTTCAGCTTTGTACAAATCTAAACCTGCCTATTCTCTCTTCTCAGCAATTCTCTTAAGCTGTTTAAAACTCTAATCCCAACTGTCCCCTGTCCTCAGCAATTTTCTTCAGCTTTGTATAAATCTAAACCCCTACCACCCCCTATTCTCAGCTTTGTACAATCTAAATCCCCGCTACCCCTATTCTCAGTAATGCTTTTCAACTGTGTACAAATATAAACCCCCGCTTACCCCAATTCTCAGCAATTCTCTTCAGTTTTGCACAAGCTGATGTCAACTATCTTTGCAGCTTTCATGACGAAGTTGTTTCTTAGATACTCCATCACCCTTCCTCCATGCTGATTTTCATTAGTAGACCTGAATGTCTGATAATGTCACCAGGCCAAGGCACGCTGGATGGTTTGTTTATTTTTCTATTGTTTTCCGTATTCTTCTATGTGTTTAAGGCTGCTTTAATTTGTTATTTGGCATCTTTTCTGTTCAGCTAACTCTTTACATTCAGCCCTAATACTATGTCTGAGAAACCTTCTTTGGTTGCATCTTTCTTTTTTTTTTAAAAGACGAACGGTACTCCCAAATGCTTGCCTGCCAGCCTGTTTGTCATGCGCTCGAATCCCCACAGAGGACAGTATTTATTCTCATCTAATCAGGTTCCTCTTGTACCTTGCAGTATCGAGGTGAAGTATAAACGTCGTGAGAGTGACCGCTTATGGGCTTCATGTATCGATATTTCCATGGACTCTGTTATTCCCTGCGTCCATCGGTTACGTGGTCGGGCTCTTCCTCTGCTTCCCTCTGGTCTGTACATCATTGCTTGTTGTGGTATACTATTAGTTGGTAACCTACTTGTATGGCCAAACCATTTGATTTGCTGCCTTCTAATAAAATCTAGTGCAACTACAACCCCCACTTTAGTCCTGATTTCTTCATTTCTGATCTTATCTCCTCTTGATACATTGAGTATTCTTTTCAGGAATCTCATGTCTGTTGTGATTTTGCTTTTCTCTTTTTCTGTCATTGTCCAGGTTTGGCATTGATAACATAGGGTTGGTAGGAAGATTGTGTTGTAAATCGCTTTATTAGTAGTTATTGATACATGTTTGTTCTTTAGTATTGGTGCCAATGAGTTGGTTTGCCTTATTGCATCTGTTTTCGATCTCGTCTTCTGATTTGCCATTTGTAGTATTTATATTAGTTTTTTTTTTTAATTGACTTGGGCTACCAAGTCGACCAAACTAAAAATGGGTGCCAGTAAATATTTCGGGAAGTACACGAGGCCGGCGAGATATTGACCACGTCATCCGTCGAATGTCGACTGGTGTGTAAAATATGAGTACACAACGCCAAGTCGACCGAAGTGAGTCCAGGCGTTTTCCCCCGCAGGATATGTAACGAGGTCGAGAGTTGATGATCCAAGCTCGTATTGCTATGCCTTAGTTTAAGTATTTATTTTAAAAATCTACTCGCTTATGAACTCGAGTGTCGTCCACTGATTTGTGCACTGTGGGCCAGCTTTGATTACTATAAATGTTCCCAGCTAACAAGCGAACCAACTCCGACTTCTGAGGTACTTATATTTACGTCCCCAAGTCAAGGATGATAAGATTAGTTTCCATTAAGTTCTTAAACTATACCCCTAGAACAATATGCAGTATAGAACTAGCTTTATCATTAACATTTACGCTTGTATTTAAACAACAACAAATGCGATTATAGAAGGTATGCATTCCTTTATCGCTTTCATTTACTCGTACAGTTAAACTACACAAATATGTGAAATGGAAATACCTATATCGTTAGAGTTTACTCTCGTAGGTAGATAAACAACAAAAATGGTTGGAAAACTATTGTAGGTAAACTACAACAAATGTGTGAAAGGTGAAAACCTGTGTCGCTATTGTTTACTCTTGCAGGTATCTACACAAATGTGTGGGATAGGAATACTTTTATCGTTATCGTTTACTCTTGTAGTTTCTGTATAACAGTATGTGGAATGGGAATGCCTTTATACTTTACTCTTGTATTTTAAGTACAACAATATGTGGAATAGGAATACCTATATCGTTTACTCGAATCCTTAACAATATGGTGATTTTTCATTTTTTGATTCATTTTAAAATTTACCCATCCTAAACCGGGAATAGAGAAATTACTCCGAAATAACGTCGGTCAGCGTGATACCCTCACGTCACCCAACCAATGGTCTATACATTATGGAGTTGACACCACATACCACATACGCTTCTAGACGTGGAGACGGGTTATATACTTTGTTTCCAGCGGTAGAATTACGTTAGTCCGGTTGATCCTTTGCTACTCTAGACAATGTATAGAGAGAACAAGTTCACTGCCAGTGCCTTCTTGGCATCCTTATGTTAGCTACATGTCCTTTACAGGCGGGCTCATTAGCATAGTTGATTGGGGTGGAGGGTCTACCCTGATCATGTCGGGCTAGAGTTCGAAGCCTCCCTGTGTCTTACGCTAACAGATGAAGAGACTGACCAACGTTACGTGTATGTATTCAGGCTTTCATAAGGTGATGACCCTAGCACATTAGAGACACAACGCAGTTTGCTGCTTCTGGGCATTATTTATATTGTAAAACGATTCTTCTTTGCAGGACGTCGAATCAACCCAAGCATTTATTGGTTGGTTGTAATCTGGTAAGCAATATAGTTCAGTAGCTTGCCACTCATTTCTGAACCGCCGACGCCTCATATCACCGAAAACAACGCGGAGCGGTCTCCTTACAAATCGCCAAATGTTGATTGCGAATTCTAGACTCGGTACGTCGAGGAATTGTGAAATTTCGCGTTTCACTATCCTCGAGGCAACGGCCACGGTTTTGTCATTGCTGCACGCCCAATTTGTGTTTCTATGTTTAGTTTAGTCGATGGATCAGCATCACGCCAGACGAGTGTAACCCATAACTACTCCGTTCTCCTCCTAACTCAAACCTGAGTCTGGAGAAACTCAGCTCAGTACACGAACTCTGTAGCACCATCGAGGATCCTGAAATACTTTGGGTCGATTTTTAACTCGAAATTTTACCCGGGCAGCGCCGTTAGGCTACTCTTTTTCGATGTTCAACTGCCAAGGGATTTTTTTACGTACACAACAAATGGGCGTCCGATCTCACTACTCAGAGACCAGGGGCTATTTTATTACTAGAAGTCCCCGTGAAAAAATCCCGGTATTTGGCCAGAACAAGCTTACTACTCGCGGGGTTCCATTATTGAACATATTCTCTCATCTGCTCTGAAAGCAATGACAAACTACTGACGTAAACTTGCCATGAAATCACAACAGCAACACATACTGGTGTTAAATTGCAACGTCCTATAAAGGATATGCAACTAACTAACTAATCTGTTCGTTTTAACACATTAGCACCCGGTCATTATTATTATTATTATTAATATTATTATTATTATTATTATTATTATTATTATTATTATTATTATTATTATTATTATTATGCTTTAACCTTCTACTATTAGTGATAATAAAGCGACTTTTTTTTAATGATACAAAAACTTCTGCTACTACTGCTGCTGCTGTTTCTATAGTACCTTGCGGTGTATGGCAGTGGGATCTTGAGACTGAGGAATTAAAGCCGCCTGACTAGTGCAGTCGCAGCGAACTGTGCAGGTTTGAGTTTTCTTTTTGCCCCCGACAGAAATAAAACTCCACGCCTTACCGAGCATGTTAACCCGGGTCTCCCGAAGGAGAGTCTGACATTCTAGCCACTCGGCCAGCCGCTAGTAATTATACTAAAACTACTACCACTACTATTTCTAATACTGCTGCTGCTATTAGTAATTATACTAAAACGACTACTACTACTTCTACTGTTGCTGCTGCTGGTTGTGCTATTACTAGTATTACTACTATATGAACCTTCTTTTCTGAATAATACTACGAGAGCGAAATTCAAGTCAAGTGCTTCCAAGGACCAAGGACCAAGGACCAAGGTTCGTACCGGAATACGATCAGCGTTGCCAGAAGTTGGTAGTGGTCAATCTTCAAATTATTAGTAGTCTCCCCGAATTGTAATATTTGGCACACACATTCACTTGTTGGTGGTTTATCGTTTCACCGATATATTATACATATATGTTATTGTCTTTATTATTATTGTTATTTTTATTATTGCTAGTACTATTACTACTAATGCTACTATTAACTTGTACTTAGCTATGACAACAGCAATAACAAGAAGAACAACTACTACTACGTCTTCTACTGTTGCTGTTACTACCGCTGCTGCTGTTTATACTACTACTCTACTACTACTACTTCTACTACTACTACTACTACTACTACTACTACTACTACTACTACTACTACTACTACTACTACTACTACTAATACTACTACTACAACAACAACTACTACTACTACTACTACTACTACTACTACTACTACTACTACTACTACTACTACTACTAATACTACTACTACTACTATTACTACTGCTGCTGCTGCTACTACTACTACTAACTCTACTACTGCTGGTGCTACTACTACTACTACTACTACTACTACTACTACTACTACTACTACTACTACTACTACTACTACTACTACTACTACTACTACTACTACTGCAACAACAACTATTACAGCAACAATAACAACAACAACTACTACTACTACTACTACTACTACTACATCAACAATAATAACAACAACAACAACAACTACTACTACTACTACTACTACTACTACTACTACTACTACTACTACTACTACTACTACCACCACCACCACCACGACCATTGCCTCTCCTAGTAACTCTGCTTGTACTGTTAATAGTAGACAAACATCAGTTTATTAATAATATTATCGGGAATATTACTAGTATCAAAAATCAGGCATGCGTGCCAGAAGCAGTGTCTGACAGTCTGAGAGACCGGGGTGTCTGCTTGTCTAAAGACTAGAATAACCACGATAAGATCGACAAGACATGCCCCGGCTACGAGCAAGCAAGAAGACAAGGGGGGAGAAGTGCGACTTCTCCTGACATAGGTGGGAGGGCGCTAGGCTGCGATAATGGCCAATTATTTGCTCGAACCCTTACACTCGCGGCTGGGTATTCGCCCAGGTTCCGTTCGAGGCGGACCCATGTGCTCTACGTCACCGTTCCGTGGGTCCTTGAAGGTCATTACGTCATTAGGTTAATCAGCGATAAATTCGACGTTGGTTGGCGATGTTATAAGTCAAAAAGTCTTCGTCTCTTGGCAATTGTCTAGTTTATTTTGTGATTAGCATCTAATAACTAAGTCAATTTGGCGCACTCCGCTTTGTTTCAGTCTTCGTTTTTTGATAACAGTCGTGTCTTTGCTTTGTGCTGAGTTTGTTTGCATTTAAATCTGCAGGAGAGCAAAAGTTTGTGAATCGATGAAGACACGGGTTTCTGAAATATGTGATTTGAAGCGTCTTTTGGTTTCCACATTAATGATTCGTATAGGCTTCAGAAGTAATTATTTTAAATTGCAAAAGTTTTTAAACTGTAAGTTCTAAACACTCGTTAATATAACTTACTCTTACGCACGCTATGATGTTGGCTATTCTTGCAATATCATTAATTGTGTTTATTATTGTTCTAGTAGATTCTTAAAAACATTATAGTGTATTTACATCGAGGTATACTTTTCTTCAATATTCTGAGGAACACCCGGATAACCCATACATAATTCTACAACGAGTAACAGTCATTTTTACAATTTTATCTGTAAACAAATTAACATTACCCATTGTAGCACAAAGACATATTTCCTGTACATCCATAGTGTAGATTATTTTATCCAAAAATCATTCATTACTACTATTTAAAATATATCAATGCAAATAATTTTAATAACGTGTTTTATTTATTTGTTTTGAATTCATAAACATACCCCCCCCCCCCCCCCCCCCCCAAAAAAAAAAAAAAATGCACTAACATTGAAGAAAAATAATGTCATGGCTTCATTATTTATTTCGGATAAAATTGATAAAGTTACCGTAGCACTAAACAAACTGAACTCTACTTGACAGCAATACATACTTTATAAATACATTCACGTAGTTCACATTTTAAAATATCTAATTGTGTTTGTTCCGTATGTTTAATTTGTTACAATTCTCAGCATATTATTTCAAAATTTCCAACGCTATATTCTTCTTATTTAGTATATTCGAGTAGGTAGCCGTGATGGTATATTAATCTCTAATTAACACTGTTATCTAATTAACTGTGAAGAAAATAAAACGTAAACAATCCGTTTCCACGCCTTGGGGTGTATTGGGTACATGGTGCTCGTCCTATATTTTAACAGATCAGTCGACACTCAATGAGTCATGTAATCAATATAATTCCGGCTGCCTATACCTCTCAGATCTTTTTTTGTGTGTGTGGTAATTCTTCTAAGCTGGTTCGACTGAGATCAATGTACAAAATCAAAATCCCAGCTTCGATGATGATTGGCATACACGACCACAGAGCAGACAAGAAGGTGTGTTCGCTTCCGTTCGACTAACTAATAGAACATATTTACCAAGACGACACGCAATATGAAATAATTAAGAATATTTCCTTTGCGCGTGTATAATTGATGTTTGCAAATAATTCGATTAGGTAAAATATTTTGAACATTTTATATGCATTTCATAGTAATGCGGTGGTTTATTATTTCAGTATAAATTATTATCTAATTGCGGCTTACATATTTTACATTAGAAAGAGACAACGGACAGCGGAGTATTGTTACAGTGGGTTCACGAGATAATATCCCGTTTTGTTTGCAACTGTTATAGTAATATACAGTGTAACACAATTATCTATTTCAAAATAACTTTGGATAAATTAAAACCTTAAAACAAAATATACACTAATCATCCTCTGAATGAAGTGACCTTTCATTAAAAGTCACTTCTTGTGACAAGTGTCTAGTTTTGAGACATTTTAAAGGCTTATTATTTGGTGGCCACGTAAAGATGAACGGCCTTCTCCAAATGAGTTCAGGTCCTGGGCAGATGCCTCCATCATTCAATCATCCACATCACCCACACTACAACGGCAGCAATCATCACCATCACGCGCCTCATCACCACCACGCTCATCTTGGACAGCTGTACCAACAGCAGCGACCATCTTTCGCAATACAGGAAATTCTGGGGTTGGGATGCAGGCAGCCAACATCGCCATCTCCAGTCGGGGATTCAGGTCTCATGGACCATTCTGGAAGTCTGACTGCGGTGCAGAACAGTTTAAGCGGAATGTATTTTCCTACGGCACCATCAGTCTCACAGTGTCTTCAGAACGATCAACAGAACCAAGGCTATCACACAAGTTCACATCACACAGCCTCGCATCCTCACGGCTCCGGCCCAAGCGCTATTTACCCGTGGAGATTTGATCTTACGCCATCATCGACTCCACAGACCCTACCCACGCCACGTTTTCCAGGGGTAGGACGGCACGGAGATGAACTCAACTTTGGCTACAAACACAGCATCGCAGACGAAGGTAAGCAAATGTCGTTTACAAGTCCTTTACATATCCTTTTCAGGAAGCTGCCATCAGCTCTGCCATTTAATGGCTATTTGTGATTTACTGTGCAATTTTAGTTAAACGCTTTCTCCTTTCCAGTATCAGTGGCTAAGGGCTTACGAGCTCGATTCGTAAGCCCGCTTTCCCGCGTTCGAAACACAGATGCGACCCATTTGGCAGCAGACCGCGTTGCGCTGGATTTTAACGTGTTGGTATTGGAACCGGTCGTTCAGAAATCAATGGCAAACTACTGAACGTAAAACTTGCCAAGACATCAACTGCGGCAGTAAAACGCTGTTGTCGACAGCAATGTTCTGTAAATAGTATATTCCACCCCCCCCCCCCAAAAAAAAAAAATCCCATTGTTTTCTGAATGACCATCGCCTCGTATCATCAAAATCAACACAAAGCAATCTGCTTCCCAATCTCCCACGGTTGATTTAGAACTATAGACCAAGTATGTCGGGGAATCCTAATCCACAGACGACGCTTTGTCAAAAACTAATGAAAGACTAAAAATGAAGGACATTCACATTTCTGGGTACTGTTATATGCCTTATGAATGATTGTGTGTGTGTGTGTGTATGTGTGTGTGTGTGTGTCTGTGTGTGTGTGTGTGTGTGTGTCTGTCTGTCTGTGTGTGTTTTCCACGTTATCCTAACTGATTGTTTCAGCTCAGAAATCATGGCAAACTAATGCACGTAAATTCAAACTGGGCGTTGATTGCAATCTCCTGCAAAAGGCCATAGGTCATTTTAAATGATTTTGTGGACATAAGTATAGGCACTAATATCTCATCATCTCATCTCATCTCATCTTGTTCTTCTTGTACCTTGCGGTATCGGGGGGTGGGGGGGGGGAAGCATAAACAATGGGAGTATCCGTTTATGGGCTTCATATATCATGATTCCCATGGATTCTTCTATTCCCTGTCTCCATCATTAACATGGTCAATGTCTTCATCTGCTTCCATTTGGTCTGTACATCATTGCTGTTTGTAGTATACTTTTAGTTGGTAGCCTTGATACACGGCCAAACCATTTAACCTGCTGTTTTCTGATGAAATCTAGCGCTACTATAACCTCCACTTTAGTCCCGATTTCCTCATTTCTGATTTTCTCTCTTCTTGATACATTCAGTATTCTTCTAAGAAATTCCGTTGTAATTTTTCCTTGTAATATTCACTACAACGGAGGGAATAACAGAATCCATGGGAATGTCGATATACGAAGCCCATAACCGGGCACTCTCACGAAGTTTATACTTCACCTCGACACCGCAAGGTACAAGAGGAACATGATGAGATGAGATGAGATTCACTACAACCAAATCAGTTGAACAAATTAGTTTACATGTTTGCTAATAATTAAAGGGCATCATTGCCAAATTCCATATTTATAAAAGTACGTTTTAAATGTCGATATTGGTATATGTATTTAAAATTAGAATACACATAAATAATACTTTCATCATGAAATTAATGCCAGAATTAACACCAGGGAGTACTTTAAATCATTCTTAAAGGACACGAAAAATGTTTTATTCAAAATTCATGTTTGTTTTTGAGTTTTCGAATACTGCGAAAGATTAGTTAGTTAGTTAGTCTTTCCTCTTGAGCCCAAGATGGCGTATAGGGCAGAAGTCCTGACTCTCCATGCTTGGCGGTTCGCTGCTACCTTTTGTAGATCTTGGATGTTTACTTGGCCATTGAATGAGCCTTCTCTGATGATGGTTCTACGCAGGGTCTCTCTTGGTCTTCCCCGTTTCCTTTTCCCTACCGGTGACCATATGAGAGCTTGGTAGGGGAGTCTTGTCTTGTCCATTCTGTGAAGGATTACAGGTAACTAATGTGGAATTGTTTCGGGTGTTATCTACAATTATTAATAGGAAGTGAAAAATTAATAGCCATGATAACGAGACAAATATGTAGATAAAATGTTATCATTCTCATGTGGTCATGGTTCGACATCTCAAAGGATCAACAGAGTTCTTACCCCGAATAAACAATGTGGCCAAGCCATCAAACTATTTATCTCTTTGAGATTTATTTGCTTTTGTCCTGTCAATTGTGCCAGTTGTCAGCAAATGCTCAAGTTTAGTTTTCCACATAACATGCCCACTAATGTTTTCACAGTCTTTGTCTAACTTCTGTATCACAGCCTGGGAATCTGAGATAAGTAGCAACTATTTGTTTTTTCTTTCAAATTTTCATTTTCTCTTCATTGTTCTCATATTTTCCATCTTTTCATTCTTCTCATCACGTTCTTATGCCTTAATGTAGTCACTGGAGAGTCTTCTCCGTGATTATACATAGTGTTTTTTGTATGTATTTGTTTGCTGATGAAGGCTAGTCGCCGCAGCGTTCTATATTTTTCGTAATTCTGTCCTGTAAAACTGCATTAATTTGTGTTATTTTATATTTGTTTTCTGGGGGACTTTTTCATTTGTTTTTCTATCCGTCCAATGTATTCTCTTCAATTTTCTGAGTAACCAAATGTCAATTGTGATTAGAATGTTCTTAGCCTGTCTGCTTATTATCCATGTTTGGCATGCATACAACAGCATAGGTTCTACTAGAAATTATATAGCAGTTACGTGCCACGTGATGTAATCTCTCATATTTAATGCTTATGGATATTATCAGAAAATATTGACCCTAATTTTCTGAGTAACCAAATGTCAATTGTGATTAGAATGTTCTTAGCCTGTCTGCTTATTATCCATGTTTGGCATGCATACAACAGCATAGGTTCTACTAGAAATTATATAGCAGTTACGTGCCACGTGATGTAATCTCTCATATTTAATGCTTATGGATATTATCAGAAAATATTGACCAACCTTCAATGAAGCGTTAACTGTTTCATTACAGAGTATCTGTGGCAATAGTTGTCATTGCGCTTGCTAGCTTGCTTGTTCAATCCACAGCCAGGGTAGGGTTATGTTTTCCGACCATTAAGGCACTGGAGTCAACCCACCTCAAAGAAATGGGTTGCAGGTAAATTTAACACATTTCTGGAACATGTCTGGGAAGTAAAGGCAACGAAAAGAAGAAATTGCCACGCCATCGTGGTATTTGCTTCAGGACTAGGGTAACTAATGCTCAGCATTCGAACAATATCTGTGACTGTGGTTTAAGAATTTCAACCGAAGTATTAATCATTTATTAACTTCATATGATATATCGGGTGTTTGTAAAGTCTCACTACACTTTGTATGTAGAACAAATTAAAAATATGTAGTACGTGATGTCTTCAAAAAATGAACCCCACAGTCCATCATGAAACAATATGCAGCGAATGGCTGTCGTCTGATGGAGTAGTTCTTTGCACTCCAAACAGGATGGTGTTATCAACGGAAGAAAGCATGTTTTTTTCCCAGATTTGTTCTGCATACAACGTGTAGTGAGACTTTACAAACTCCCTGTATACTGCAGCAGTATGCACCTGACTAGATGCGGCAAAATACGCCAGGCAATAAATCGAGCAGCATATTATTTGTGGCTTCTGTGTGTAAACTACCTTTACGATTGTAAAATTTTGTTGCAAAGATTGCCACAATTACACAGCAAAAAACTACTTTGTGAGGCTGACAGATAATTATCACTCAGGACAAACAATGAAATGGTAAAAGATAGCGCAGTGGCTAGCACGCTTCTAAGCGAGCCCCGTTGTCAAGTGTTGGAATCCTCTTCGGCTGGGGTATTTGTTTCCATAGGTGACATAGGCTGCCAGACCGACCCCGCTTAAACGCTATTACCAGGACAATTCCAGGAAAGTGAAGGCTTACAGCGTGATACTGACCTCATAAACCGTGGCGTGCTGGTCGGTCTAGATATATGAGGCTCGTACCACAGGCCCAGTATGCCTCACAGCATGTTAGCTCACTTTTATTATAGCTCATGTTTATTATAGTTCATTTTTATGATAGCTCACTTTTGTGATAGTTCACTTTTATGATAGTTCACTTTTATGATAGTTCACTTTTATGGTTTTTCACTTTTGTGATATTTCACTTTTGTGATAATTCACTTTTATAATTGCTCACTTTATATGAAAGTTCACTTTTGTGATAGCTCACGTTTATGGTAGCTCCATTTTATGATAACTCCCTTTTATGATAGCTCACTCGTATGATAGACACTGTCCACAAGCTAAACTACATGACTACCAAAAATGACAATCAAAATGAAAGAAAGTGAATCCAAAATCTTGAATCTCAAATTTTAAATACGGTGTATCAATAACTACCAACAGTTGGAACCAATCAAAAGAAGTTTAAAGGAGACTGCTGTATATATGAAACCTACATTAAATGCTTATGACACACCACCAACGGCTAATGAAAGTAACAATATTGAGAATATTTAGCTTTCCTGTGTCAAAATATCCACTGAAAGCATTGGATCATTTCATATAATCACTAAAAACGAAAATCCAGGCTTTTAAAGT
The DNA here is from genome assembly GCA_014155875.1 of Cepaea nemoralis. Classification (NCBI taxonomy): domain Eukaryota; kingdom Metazoa; phylum Mollusca; class Gastropoda; order Stylommatophora; family Helicidae; genus Cepaea; species Cepaea nemoralis. The sequence continues at coordinate 146,598 of JACEFZ010008728.1, forward strand.
AAAATGTTAAATATATTTAATGGAACAAATGTTACATAAATGTTATTAGAATACAGTGGATGGATAAGAAGAAACATTCTGATATTCTATAAGAGATACATATCGAAGACAGCTGACTCATATATCGCATAGTGTTCCAGAGAACTAAAATACTTTGGCCATATTAAACAGTGCTGTTAGTTCTGAAAGAAAAATACTGACATTATATGAGAAATAAATATCGAAGACAACTGGCGCATAATTCACGTAGTGTCTCGGAGAAATAAATACTTTGACCATATTAAACAGTGTTGTTAGTTCTGGAAGAAAAATACTGAAATTATATAAGCGATAAACATCGAAGACAACTGGCTCATAATTCACGTAGTGTCCCTGAGAACTAAAATACTTTTGCAATATTAAACAGTGCTGTTAGTTCAGGAGAAAAATACTGACATTGTATGAGAAATAAATATCGAAGACAACTGGCGCATAATTCGCGTAGTGTCTCGGAGTTCTGGAAGAAAAATACTGAAATTATATAAGCGATAAATATCGAAAACAACTGGCTCATAATTCACGTAGTGTCCCGGAGAACTAACATACTTTTTTGGCAATATTAAACAGTTCTGTTAGTTCAGGAAGAAAAATGCAATGTTAAATAAGAGATAAAATTCGTAGACAGCTGGCTCATATATCGCATAGTGTCCCGGAGAACTAAAATACTTTGGCCATATTAAACAGTGCTGTTAGTTCTGAAAGAAAAAATACTGGCATTATATAAGAGATATACCTCGAAGACAACTGGCTCATAATTCACGAAGTGTCCCGGAGAACTAAAATACTTTGGCAATATTAAACAGTGCTGTTAGTTCTGGAAGAAAAAATACTAACGTTATATAAGAGATAACATTCGAAGACAACTGGCTGATATATCGCATAGTGTCCCGGAGAACTAACATACTTTTTTTTGGCAATATTAAACAGTGCTGTTAGTTCAAGAAGAAAAATACTAATGTTAAATAAGAGATAAAATTCGTAAACAACTGGCTCATATATCGCATAGTGTCCCGGAGAACTAAAATACTTTGGCTATATTAACAGTGCTGTTAGTTCAGGAAGAAAATACTGACATTATATAAGAGATATAACTCGAAGACAACTGGCTCATATATTGCATAGTGTCCCGGAGAACTAAAATAGTTTGGCCATATTAAACAGTGAGTTTAGTTTCTGGAAGAAAAATACTGACATTATATAAGAGATAAATATCGAAGACAACTGGCTCATATATAGCGTAATATCCCGGATAATTAAAATTCTTTAGCGATATTAAACAGTGCTTTTAGTTTCTGGAAGAAAAATACCCAGATTCTATTAGATTTAAACATCGAATACAAATGGCTGATATATCGCATAGTGTCCCAGAGAAGTAACATAATTTGACCATATTCAACGGTGTTGTAGTTCCTGGAAGAAGTGACTGGATTGACCAACAGGAAGGGGCACAGTACATAAAGACAATCTAGATATTGGTAGACATAAAGCAATGCAACTGCTGGAGGACCAGGGGTCTTTCCCAGCGGGCCGTGATGAATGCAACGTTTTGGGTGATGAAAATAAAGAAGATAATAGGGATGAATAAGAAATTGGGGGAGGGGTGGGGTGGGGGGTGGGGGGGGGGGGGGGCGAACATTGAGAATATCATGGGCCGAGAAGAAAATAGCAGCTGATTTACTGACAGCTGCAAATGTCGCTTAAAAAGAAAAGTCGCTTAAAAGTCTACAGGGTCGACTTCATTGCACCGGGTTTTATCCCATATGGCTCGGTCTCTTTCCGCAGCGCGGAAAGCGTCGCATAAAGCACGAGCTCCGTAGCTCTAGCGACGACCCCCAGGAGTCTCTGAAAAATTTCACTCGTGAACCGAAGGACGTAGCCCGGAATCGAACCCACAACCTTCGGAGCATGAGTCAAACGGCTTGACCACTTCGCCACAGAGACTACCCGGCTGCAAATGTTATTACATACATTGTTAAACCGTTAAACCATAGGGACAAGGAAGATACAATTTAAATGTAAACAGAAGAAACGTAATAGAAAAATTGAATGTATGTTAATACCAGAAGACCGTGTTCACCATAAATAAACACTGGACACACAGCTAATTAATAAGTTCTAACCACTACTTAACTGGTTCTTATTGTCAGCGCGAAAGAGTGTTACATTTGACGGTTTTGAATTCAAATTATCACATACGTGTTCAGTCTGTTTTTCTTACTGCCATCTATTTCATAATGTCTCTTTCACATTCAGATACAAGTTTCACGGATAGTTCTGGGGCTGTTAGATCTCTGTACATTTTTACATGGGACATAGGAAATGAGGGACATATTTGGGATCTTGATTGAGTTTAGGTACTGTACTCTTCTTTGATATGCATGCTGGTCATTATAGAATAAGACGTTTTGCAGAGCAGAATAATCTCGATGCATAATGTGTGAAACAATGGGTTTCACTGCTTACAGTGACTTGATATATGGAAACAGTATCCCATAATATACGGGAGGTAGAGAAATTAAAATATGAATACACGAGGCAAGGGCAGCTTTCATAGCTGTATGGCAATTTTGGAAGTCAAGTGAACAATAAACTTAGAATGTTTAACTCTGCCGGATTGGCTGGCCGAGTGGCTAGAATGCCGGATTCTCTTTCGGGAGACCCGGGTTCGAATTCTCGGTAAGGTATGAAGTGACTCAGCCATGTGCACATGTGGTTTGGCGTCGCAGACAGCAGAGCACATACTCCAGGACTACCCAAACTACAATATATCCAGGCGAACCTTCTGGCCTAGAGAGAAAACAGTGGAAGATAAACTCTATGGACCGCTGAGTGAAGTAAAAAAAGACTGTTAGATTCCTACAAGAGACAACATTTCAGTTATAGACATATTTCAGGCGAACGAAAGAAGAAGGAGAATCTGAAGGGGACAAAAAGAAAACTCTAACCTTCACAGTTGGCGTCGACTGCACTAGCCAGGTGGCCTAAATCCCTCAGGCTCAAGACCCCGACCCCCCAACACACACACACACACACACAATCCCCCCCCCCCCCCACCCGCCATACACCACAAAGTACTATATTGGCAGTAAATGGCAGTTTAACGCTGCCGTTACATCTGTACTATTATATGGATAGGAAAATCGGAAAAGTATCTCAGTTACAAATAGACTACAAATATGTATTGTCCAGTGCATGCACAGGACAGAAGGACTGATAAAGGTACAACAGTATCGCTAATGAAGAACTTAGAGTGAGGACTAGACAGATAACAGCAATTCAGGAGATGATGGAAGGACAGTTTCGCTTGATAGAAAACACATTGAGAAGAATAAAAGTAAAACTAGAAAGTCCTTTCTCTCACACACACAGAGCGAAGGACAAAAAGGGAATCGTAACAACAAATGGAGAAGAGAATTAGATACATCTATATCTATAAAACAGAGTGTATGTTTGTGTGTTTGTGGGTATTTATGTATTGGATGCGTTCGATAACGGTACATCCGATTGAGATGAAATTTTCTACACGTCTTCCTTTCATTCCTGTGCAACCGACTATAATAATTTCTTAATGTAAAATCTTCTACTTATTTAATAACATTTACTTTTCCATTTTCATTATATAATGTCTATATAGCAGGGGGACTTCACTCTAGAAAAGTTATTTCAAGGGGCATAACGTTTAATAACATTTCTATATATTTTATAGTCATATTGTTGGACTTACTTGCACTATTGTTAAACTCTTTGTCTATAGTTATTTTCAGGCATGTGAGTTATAATAAATAATGATATAATCTTTAAGGCATTTTCAAAGTTTGCATAAAAATAATGCATAATGCATAACATTGTAACGCATCTTATTCTGCTTACAGAACTTATCAACTGTCATGTCGGTGATTAAAAACTGTTTTCATTAAAAATAATGAATGGTGTGTGGAAGGACATTCTTTTAAGTTACTGTGCGCCAGGAGCTGGGCGAAACCACGCCGGGTCAGATAGATAGACAGACAGACAGATAGTCGGGAACGGAAGCTTATTTGACTACTTATATGAATTAAATGACATGCTCCCCACCAGGGACTGGGTGAAGCCGGGCCGGGTCAGACAGACAGACAGACAAACAGACAGTCGGGAACGGGAGAGCTTATATGACTACGCATATGAATTAAATGAGATGCTCCCCACCAGGGACTGGGTGAAGCCGGGCCGGGACAGACAGACAGACAAACAGATAGTCGGGAACGGGAGAGGTTATATGACTACGTATATGAATTAAATGAGATGCTCCCCACCAGGGTCTGGGTGAAGCCGGGCCGGGTCAGACAGGCAGACAGACAGATAGTCGGGAACGGGAGAGCTTATATGACTACTTATATGAATTAAATGAGATGCTCCCCACCAGGGACTGGGTGAAGCCGGGCCGGGTCAGCCAGACAGACAGACAGACAGACAAACAAGCAGACAGACAGACTGATAGATAGATAGATCCCCTCCAGGACCTGGGCGAAGCCGGGCCGGGTCAGCTAGTAAATTAATAAAAATGGATTTACGTTGATACAGCTTCAATAGACAGCAACAGAAGAAGAAAAAGTGGAGGAGGAGGAAGAAGAAGAAGAAGAAGAAGAAGAAGAAGAAGAAGAAGAAGAAGAAGAAGAAGAAGAAGAAGAAGAAGAAGAAGAAGAAGAAGAAGAAGAAGAAGAAGAAGAAGAAGAAGAAGAAGAATAAGAAGAAGAAGAAGTAGAAGAAGAAGAAGAAGAAGAAGAAGAAGAAGAAGAAGAAGAAGAAGAAGAAGAAGAAGAAGAAGAAGAAGAAGAAGAAGAAGAAGATTTGATTTGATTTGTTTTGATTTAACTTTATTTTAAAAGGGTAACAAATTGGGCACGCAGGCCTGTTTTACATTCGGCCTTTCCAATCAATCATCTTTCATTCATCTGGGGTGCATTAACCATAGGGGAAAAAAAAAACATTGTCAAAGAAGAAGAAGAAGAAGAAGAAGAAGAAGAAGAAGAAGAAGAAGAAGAAGAAGAAGAAGAAGAAGAAGAAGAAGAAGAAGAAGAAGAAGAAGAAGAAGAAGAAGAAGAAGAAGAAGAAGAAGAAGATAAAGAAGAAAATGAAGAAGAGGAAGAAGAGGAAGAAGGAGAAGAAGAAGCAACAGAAGCGGCAGAAAGGACAGAAGCAGCAGAAGCAGCAGCAGAATGAGGAGAAGAAGAAGAAGAAGAAGAAGAAGAAGAAGAAGAAGAAGAAGAAGAAGAAGAAGAAGAAGAAGAAGAAGAAGAAGAAGAAGAAGAAGAAGAAGAAGAAGAAGAAGAAGAAGAAGAAGAAGAAGAAGAAGATGAGGAAGAAGAAAATGAAGACGAGAAGAGGAAGTAGCGAACGAAGCAGAAGAAGAAGCAGCAGAAGCGGCAGAAAGGGCAGAAGCAGCAGAAGCAGCAGCAGCAGCAGCAGCAGAAGAAGAAAAAGAAGAAGAAGAAGAAGAAGAAGAAGAAGAAGAAGAAGAAGAAGAAGAAGAAGAAGAAGAAGAAGAAGAAGAAGAAGAAGAAGAATACACATATCTCTGAAGTTGGAGTGGGTTCGCCTGATGGCGAGGGACTCTGCTCATAGGGAAAGCTAATCCACAAGCAAAATTCAGCCCAGTACCACTATAAGTAATGTATATGGACTACGCTTGAGTTCAAAGCGAGAGAGCGAAAAAAAAGAAGTATACACGTATTTTACCAATTGGTGTGGGTTATCATATATGTCGATAGTCGTCAACACATAGTGTTGGTTTTAAATAATACATGTGTCGATATGGCTATAACTAAAGCTGATAATTTACCTCAGTCGAATCTATTAGTATTTGTTAGTACATTTGTCAAGTTTTCTTCTCTAGTGTTTGTATGTCTCTCTCTCTCTCTCTCTCTCTCTCTCTCTCTCTCTCTCTCTCTCTCTCTCTCTCTCTCTCTCTCTCTCTCTCTCTCTCTGCTCACAGCTATGTCGAAGAATGTTCGGTTTCCCTTCTGATCTATTTAATGTCGCTCGCGTGATATGGTTGCAGTATTTCAGCATGTATGTATACATACACATCACTATGTGGTCAGTTAAATTGATTGCCTGTCTGCTAATCACCGCTGCCCAGTAAACATACGAGACCCCGATTTTATTCATATTTAACAGGGAAGAATTGTTGTAATTACATTCTATACCTAATTATTGTATATTTGTGCTCCTTATACTCGTATGTATTCAATAAATTGACCTCGTCTGCCATGTCGACTCTAATTATAATGTTGGGAGACGTTTCCCTTATAACTATGTTAACCTACTTTTTGTGTTGGGAGATGTTTTCCTTATAACTATGTTAACCTACTGTTTGTGTTGGTTGACGTTTCCCATATAATTATGTTAACATACTGTTTTCTCAACGTATCACTCAACGTATCAAGAAGAAATAAGATCAAAAATGAAGAAATCAGGACTAAAGTGGGGGTTAAAGCAGCTCTAGATTTTATTAGAAAGCAGCAAGTCAAATGGTTTGGCCATGCAAGTAGGTTACCAGTCAACAGCATACCACAACAAGCAATAATGTACAGACCAGATGGAAACAGAGGAAGAGGCCGACCACGTAAACGTTGGACGGAGGGAATAGCAGAGTCCATGGGAATATCAATATATGAAGCCCATAATCGGGCACTCTCACGAAGTTTATACTTCACCTCGACACCGCAAGGTACGAGAGGAATATGATGAGATGAGATGAGAACCTACTGTTTATGTTGGGAGACGCTTCCCTTACAACTGTGTTAACCTACTGTTTATGTTGGGAGACACTTCCCTTACAACTGTGTTAACCTACTGATTATGTTGGGAGACACTTCCCTGACAACTGTGTTACCCTACTGTTTATGTTGGGAGACACTTCCCTGACAACTGTGTTAACCTACTGTTTATGTTGGGAGACACTTCCCTGACAACTGTGTTAACCTACTGTTTATGTTGGGAGACACTTACCTTACAACTGTGTTAACCTACTGTTTATGTTGGGAGATGCTTCCCTTACAAATGTGTTAAATTACTGTTTGTGTTGGGAGAGGCTTCCATTATAACTGTGTTAACCTACTGATTATGTTGGGAGACAATTCCCTGACAACTGTGTTAACCTACTGTTTATGTTGGGAGACGCTTCCCTGACAACTGTGTTAAACTATTGTTTATGTTGGGAGACACTTCCCTGACACCTGTGTTAACCTACTGATTATGTTGGGAGACAATTCCCTGACAACTGTGTTAACCTACTGTTTATGTTGGGAGACGCTTCCCTGACAACTGTGTTAAACTATTGTTTATGTTGGGAGACACTTTCCTGACAACTGTGTTAACCTATTGTATATATTTGGAGACACTTCCCTTACAACTATGTTAACCTATTGTTTATGTTGGGAGACACTTCCCTGACAACTGTGTTAACCTACAGTTTACGTTGGGAGACGCTTCCCTGACAACTGTGTTAAACTATTGTTTATGTTGGGAGACACTTCCCTTACAACTGTGTTAACCTATTGTTTATGTTGGGAGACACTTCCCTGACAACTGTGTTAACCTATTGTATATGTTGTTAGACATTTCCCTTACAACTGTGTTAACCCATTGTTTATGTTGGGAGACACTTCCCTGACAACTGTGTTAACCTATTGTATATGTTGTTAGACATTTCCCTTACAACTGTGTTAACCTATTGTTTATGTTGGGAGACACTTCCCTGACAACTGTGTTAACCTATTGTATATGTTGGGAGACACTTCCCTTACAACTGTGTTAACCTACTGTTTATGTTGGGAGACACTTCCCTGACAACTGTGTTAACCTATTGTTTATGTTGGGAGACACTTCCCTGACAACTGTGTTAACCTACAGTTTATGTTGGGAGACACTTCCCTTACAACTGTGTTAACCTATTGTATATGTTGGGAGACACTTCCCTTACAACTGTGTTAACCTACAGTTTATGTTGGGAGACACTTCCCTGACAACTGTGTAAACATACAGTTTATGTTGGGAGACACTTCCCTTACAACTGTGTTAACCTATTGTATATGTTGGGAGACACTTCCCTTACAACTGTGTTAACCTACAGTTTATGTTGGGAGACACTTCCCTTACATCTGTGTTAACCTATTGTTTATGTTGGGAGACACTTCCCTTACAACTGTGTTAACCTATTGTATATGTTGGGAGACACTTCCCTTACAACAGTGTTAACCTACTGTTTATGTTGGGAGACACTTCCCTGACAACTGTGTTAACCTACTGTTTATGTTGGGAGACACTTCCCTGACAACTGTGTTAACCTACTGTTTATGTTGGGATATGCTTCCCTTACAACTGTGTTAACCTACTGTTTATGTTTTGAGACACTTCCCTGACAACTGTGTTAACCTACTGTTTATGTTGGGAGACACTTCCCTGACAACTGTGTTAACCTACTGTTTATGTTGGTAGACGCATCCCTGACAACTGTGTTACCCTATTGTTTATGTTGGGAGACACTTCCCTGACAACTGTGTTAACCTACTGTTTTATGTTGGGAGACACTTCCCTGACAACTGTGTTAACCTACTGTTCATGTTGGGAGACGCTTCCCTGACAACTGTGTTAACCTATTGTTTATGTTGGGAGACACTTCCCTGACAACTGTGTTAACCTACTGTTTATGTTGGGAGACAATTCCCTGACAACTGTGTTAACCTACTGTTTATGTTGGGAGATGCTTCCCTGACAACTGTGTTAACCTATTGTATATGTTGGGAGACACTTCCCTTACAACTATGTTAACCTATTGTTTATGTTGGGAGACACTTCCCTGACAACTGTGTTAACCAACAGTTTATGTTGGGAGACGCTTCCCTGACAACTGTGTTAAACTATTGTTTATGTTGCGAGACACTTCCCTTACAACTGTGTTAACCTATTGTTTATGTTGGGAGACACTTCCCTGACAACTGTGTTAACCTATTGTATATGTTGTTAGACATTTCCCTTACAACTGTGTTAACCCACTGTTTATGTTGGGAGACACTTCCCTGACAACTGTGTTAACCTATTGTTTATGTTGGGAGACACTTCCCTGACAACTGTGTTAACCTACAGTTTATGTTGGGAGACACTTCCCTTACAACTGTGTTAACCTATTGTATATGTTGGGAGACACTTCCCTTACAACTGTGTTAACCTACAGTATATGTTGGGAGACACTTCCCTGACAACTGTGTTAACCTACAGTTTATGTTGGGAGACACTTCCCTGACAACTGTGTTAACCTATTGTATATGTTGGGAGACACTTCCCTGACAACTGTGTTAACCTACTGTTTATGTTGGGAGACACTTCCCTGACAACTGTGGTAACCTATTGTATATGTTGGGAGACACTTCCCTGACAACTGTGTTAACCTACTGTTTATGTTGGGAGACGCTTCCCTGACAACTGTGTTAACCTACTGTTTATGTTGGGAGACGCTTCCCTGACAACTGTGTTAACCTACTGTTTCTGGGTTCCCCATCCACCCAATCTGACATGGTTACCAGGAAATGTCTTGGCAAATAAAGGTAATTGCTTTGATACTGACTACATCATCCACCAAGTGACGAGTAGTCTATAAAATATGGGCCGGGCACAATATGTCCAATGCTCTTTACGGTGTCTAACATGGTCCTTTACTTTATACTTCCTTTATCAGATAACACATAAATATTACTGTTCATAATAATGTGTCTATTCATAATCAACGTCACGCTCTACTTTGAAATGTGAAGTCCATTATACAGAGATTTCTTGTATCCAAAAAAAAAAAAAAAATAATAATTGTTTGCATATCCTTTACAGGACATTGGTGTCAACATCAACATCTTTCAGCTGATTGTTAATTTCTTGGCAAGATTACTCTCAGTAGTTTGCCATTGCTTTCTGAGCGACCGGCTCACATACCCCGTAAGTTACCGACACGATTCGAACCACTGCTGATTCTCACCGTTGTCACGTTACCTACGAGAGTATACGAGATTACGGAGAAAAGTCGCTAACCTCTATGCCAGGAAGACGGCTTTTCTGTATCAGATAACAGATAAATATTACTGTTCATAATAATGTGTCTATTCGTAATCAGCGTCACACTCTTCTTTGAAATGAGAAGTCCACTATACTGACTGCAAGAAATGAAGCGATATAAAACGAATAGTGTTATGATATTTGTAACGATATCTGCCGTGAAAGAGTGCACTTCATCTACGCTATTCACTATAACATAATTTAGTCGTATGAAACTCAACACTAGATAGTCATCAATATCTGTTTAAAGAAATTGAACGGATAGTTAGACTATAATTCAAAACAACGTTTACCCGTAGTGAATTTAAATAACGAAAAAACAAAAAATAGATAGCACGATTTATTGCCTGGCATATTTCGTTGCATCTGGATAGGTACATTTTGCGGAAAGCACGCAACATAGTCTAAAACAATATGATAAATAATTATTGAACTATACAACGCACATATTCAAACTGTAAATTGAAACGGTAATTTTAAACTGACATATTTGTAAATGAATGGCAATTGCATGTGCAAGCTTTAACTCGAGACCATTTTGAGTGTTAAACACACTAGACTATAATTACCAGATTATCATAATGGGAATATTCTTCAACAAGTGAATCAGTACAAATATCTCGGAACGGTCATAATATCTGATGGGAGATGTCTTGAAGAGATTAGAACAAGAATCGCCATGGCGACAGTAGCCTTTAGCAAGATGAAAAACATTCTGACCAATAAAAAGATGTCAATTGAAACAAGAAAAATAGTGTTGAGGGGATACATAGAGCCTGTTCTTTTGTATGGATGTGAAACTTGGACAATGTGCAGACAAGCTGAAAAACATCTGATGGCTACAGAAATGTGGTTTCTGAGGAAAATGCAAAGAATACCGTGGACTGACAGAAAAACCAATGACCAAGTACTACAGGAGACAAATGAAAATCGTAAATTGATTATAGAAATTAGACATAGACAGTCACAATTTTGTTGGACATGTTATGAGAAGAAATGAATTGGAGAACTTAGTGACAACTGGCAAGATAGAAGACCAAGAGGAAGACCGAGAGGAAAATACCTGGATGGCTTGACCACATGGCATGGACGAGACAGGAACTCTGAGCTGATCCACGACGCTGGTGATCGAGTGAAATGGCGAGTCATGACCACCCACGCTTTCCGGCATGGCACATGATTGATTGATTGATCTCATCCCTTGCACTGGTCGTGTAGCTCTCTTAGCATCTCACAACATCAATGTCAGTCTCGTGTTGTTGGTTTAATTCAGTGATTGTCTACAATTGATAGACCTTTGCATGCTTCTTTTTTACACATAAATATCATTATTATTATCGATGTAGGCCGGTCTCTTTCCCCAGTAATTTGTTCTCTAGTATTCTTAAAGATGCTTCTTCGTGTCTCTGGATTCCATAGACTATGAGACCTACTTTTTATAATGTCTTTAATAACTCTTCTTTGTCCTCTTATATTTTCCAGAACTTTTAAAGTTGCACTTTTATTTTTCAGTCCAGCCAGTTCTTGTGATTTTTCGATACACAACAATTCAAATGCCTCTGTTAGTTGTTCATTGCGTGTATTTATTATCCAGAAACATATATTGCAATTGGAATGATATAAGCTTGGATTATATTTACCGTATAAATACTCGTACATTGTCTTCATATTTATCTTCTTCTCTAAACACTCATTGGCCACTGCAATGTTAATTATCATCTTCTGCGTTCATCCGGAGTCTTTTTCAGACGTAATTGCGACTTCAGCGGGCGTTTGTTGACCGGGTTAGCCTTCCAGGATGTTTCGAAGGACTTTCGACTCTCACTTTTGTGGTGCCGTCAACATCCCAACTGGTCAAGTTAGAACGGTCGAAGACATCACAGTCAGCCCTCAAGGGAAGGCAGGGGCAGACCATGGGCATTATCAGCAATCCAAGAGTATTTCATAATTGCAGAGCCGACACATAGCGCTCTGGCACTGGGCTCACCCGGGGAATGACCATTTCCTGCAAATGGCCGCTTAACTTCCTCACTTCTTTATATTGAGCATTTCGTTCGCCACAGGCCGCTCCCCGAGCAAACCAGAAGAGGTCAGGATCCAAACGACGTCTACTCAACGATCTTTATATTAATTATAATATCTCTCTGATTATTCATTTTCTCAATATCAAAATTGCACACACAATTAATGATTCTAATGTTTCAGTAATTCACTTTTATAATCTTCATTTACTTAACTGTCTCTCTGATGAATCTACGCGCAGCATTTACTGAATTATAATCAACTACATGCGAACGCTATTGTCCCCGTAGTGATGCACTGTGAGTTTTCTAGAATATAGACGAGTCTGCTCTAAAGCTTTTGTTTTGGCATGTCTGTATTACCACTGCCCTATATTTTCTGTATTAATCTTTGAGTTCACTGCACTGTTTCGTTGTTTACTGACAAGATCACTTTATTGTCTGAGTGGTTACCTACGGGTGTAATCTATATTTTCTCCATTTATGAGTATTTTATCTTAACGTTCGCTCGTTTTAAACTCAAGAGTAGTCCATACAAATGCTACTATTTCTAGCACACTAGACTGATGTTTGGTTGTTAATAAGCTTTCCTTATCACCAGTGTCCCTCACCTTCTAATGAACCCATTCCGACTTCAGAGGTACTTGTAATTGGCGTCGCCAAGTCGAGGAAGAGAAGTCAGCATTTCAGTCCTACTGACCGGTTTAGGGGTTGAACCCGCTACCTCGACACCAGCACACTGGATGTTTAAGAACGGGCGTAATCTTGCCAAGAGATCAACATACAGCTGAAAGATGCTGGTGTTGACAGTTAAGTCCTGTAAAGGATATGCTAAAAAAAAAAAAAAACATGTGGCCAGAGTTTTTAGCCATTCCGTCTCTTGAAATTACCATATATTCTGTCTTATCTTGGTTGATAACCAGCCCCATCTGTTGGGCTTTTCCCTTTAAGTGAGTCAATATTTCCAATGTCTTTTGTTCACTTTGCCCTATAATATCTATATCATCTGCATAACAAAGCAGCTTGGATGTTCCTCCAATATCACATTCCTCCTTTATCTTCCTTACAACTTTCTCTAGAGCCAGATTGAAGGGTAGCGGCGATAGTGCATCACCCTGTTTCAAGCCAGATGTTATTTGGAAGGGGTCTGATTTCCTGCCTTTATATGTTACTATATCATAAGTATCTTCCATGCATAGTCTGGTCATGTTGATTAACTTCCTTGGTATTCCAAATTCCTGCATAGCATTCCATAGACTATTCCTATGGACACTATCATAAGCCTTTTTAAAATCCACAAAAATGTTATGGAGATCTCTTTTATATTCCCAATGTTTCTCGGCTATTTGTCGTAAGATAAATATCTGATCTATTGTTGATCTGTTTTGTCTAAAACCCGCCAGGTAGTCACCTAATATGTCTTCTGAATATGGTTTTAGTCTATTTAGTAAAAACACTGACTACTGCCTCTTTTTATTTGTGTGATATACTTCCTTTGTTACTTAACCTCTTTAAAAACATTTAGATTACTCATTTTAGCTTTCCAAGAAATACTCAGCATTCTTCTGTAAGACGACATATTTGGGATTTTGTCCTTTGTTTACTAATTGTCCAGTATTCACAGCCATATGTTAACATTAATTCTATGCAACATGCAAGTGTTCTTGTTTCATTCTAACCTCCAATGACTGAGCTTCATTACATCAGAAATCAAATATTCTGCACTTTTTAAAATGCACTTTTCGCTCGTCCTGTTTTGTTCTTTATCGCTGTGATTTTTTGTTTGATGTTTTGTTTGATTTTTTTGCCTTCGCTGGCTTTGAACTCAAGCTACTACTTCTAGTGCACTGGACTGGTGATTGCTCTGTGATGGTTTTCATGAGTCTGGATATTTGCATTTATTTACTTGCCTTGCGTTAAAGTAACTGACTCTAAATGTATGTTTGGACATGATTGCATTGTGTGCTGTTACCATTACTTGTGTCTTTACATTATTCAAGAAAATGCCATATTTTTTCACTTTCTACTGTACTTTGAGTAATTTATTTTATTTTATTTGTTTTTTCCTATTGCTATCATCAACAAGAGGTTGTTATTTATATTATTTGCATCAATCCCTGGCAGGCATTCTAGAGATCTCGGAATATATTATTTTTCTTCTGCTGCGTTCATTCTGAGAGTTGTTTTTTTCGAACGTGATTGCTTTGTGCCTGTTTACAGCAGAGTTGCGTTCTTGCGCCGTTAGGCCGACACATCCGACTTTTGAGGGCATTTATTGACCGAGTTAACCTTCCCGGGGATCTCGGAATATTAAAATTAAAGGGTATAGAGGAGCCTTGTTCCAAGACTTGAAATGCATTGGGTACGTGGTGCTATATTATATTTATATAGACAAGTCGGAACCCGATTGGTGATGTGGTCAATATCACACCGACCACTTTCCCTTCTCATGAATGTTTCTGGTACCCATTTAATATTGTATCAACCCCGATTCTCAGGTCAATGTACAATATATATATATATATATATATATATATATATATATATATATATATATATATATATATATATATATATATATATATATATATATATATATATATATATATATAACCCAACCTCGACGGGAATTCTAACACATAACCACAGGGTGGCAGGCAGGCTCCACTCTCGTAATATACTCTCTACATAATGACAAGAAATCAGGAGACAAGACATTCCTTGTCCGACTACGTTATGTATTCACTGAAATGTTCATAAATGGTTGTGAGTTTTCAAAGCTGTCGTTTGCTGCTAATATATGTTCTTTATATTACAAGCAGAGATTTGCTATACATGTTTAATTGTAGAAAGAGTTTTATTATCTTCTCGTATTGTTTACACTTTCAAAGTCTTGAGTGTAGGCAAGGAAGAGTAGAGGTCTACACCTTATTGAGATAGTGTCCTGTAAATGTATGTGGCATTGTTTGCCCGATTTCCTTCTACAGATCCACAATTTATATAGTTTATTTTATCCATCTAATCCATTCATCCATCATATGCCATGCCGATAAGCGTGGGCGGTCATGTTTCGCCATCTCACTCGATCACCAGAGTCGTGGATCAGCTCCGTGTTTCTGTTTCGACCATGCCGCGTGGCCAAGCTATTCGGGTATTTACTTCTCGGTCTTCCCCTTTGTCTGTTCCCTTCGATCTTGCCAGTTTTTACCAAGTTCTCCAATTCATTTCTTCTCATAACATGCCCAAAAAGTATTGACTGTCTACGTCTAATGTCTCTAATCAGTTTACGATCTTCAATTGCTTCTTGAAGGAATTGTTCATTGGTTTTTGTCTTTCCGTGGTATTCTTTGCATTTTCCTCAGAAACCACATTTCTACTGCAATCATATGTTTTTCGGCTTGTCTGTTCATTTTCCACTCTTCACATCCATACAAAATTATAGGTTCTATATAGCACTTCAACACTCTTTTTTGTCGTTTCAATTGATATCTTCTTATTGGTCAATATGTTTTTCATCTTGCAAAAGGCTACCTTCGCCATGGCAATTCTTGTTCTAATCTCTTCAAGGCATCTCCCATCTTTCTCTAGTTTCTTTGTCTGTTATAAGTAATATTAGATCTAGCATGGTGTTCTGTGGGCTTCTTTGTAGTGTTAAGTTGTCATTTAAACTTTCCTATCATTGAAACGGCCAGCTTCCTGGCCTAGAGGTTAGCGAAATTTCTCCGTAATCTCGTATACTCTCGTAAGTAACGTGACGACGGTGAGAATCAGCAGTTGTTCGAATCGCGTCGGTAACTTACGGGGTATGTGAGCCGGCCGCTCAGAAAGCAATGGCAAACTACTGAGCGTAATCTTGCCAAGAAATCAACAATCAGCTGAAAGATGCTGATGTTGGCAGCAATCTCCTGTAAAGGATATGCAGACAATTTTCAAATTGTTGAAACGTGATAACTAAGCCATTTTACTACTAATCTAGTTTCTGTTTTTAATTAAACTGCTTAAAAATCTCTTTGGAATCACTATTCGACCAGTGTGATTGAGAACATTATCTCAGGGACTTTTTGACGTCTAAAATCGTCGATGATGTTCTTTAAACCAGGTCTTTTCTATGATCATATCATAAGATTCTGTCTATACTATTAATCTGCTACCTCGCTCATTCCTGTCATCTATGCCTTAACCACCAGCCTATTCTTGCTAGTTTTCGCTGTTTTTATTACCTGCTTTTTACTTCTCATAGACACCCATGATTATCACTTTTATGTCCATAGTTTTGCACTGGTCTTGAACCATATCTAACACATAAAATGCATCTATATGTTTTGTGATATCTGTTGTTGGTGCACATTTAAAAAAAATAAACTTTCCCATGCCTGCGTTATATTAATATCCAGAGGTTTGCCACGAAGTTTTACAAACAGCACTATACCTGAGAATCTCTAAGCTGATTTTGCACCTTGTTGATCCAAAATGATGTCTACTCTTCTTTCGCATTCCTTGCCTCCTGAGTAAACAATTGTATATTTGTCGAAATATTTTTCTGCGGCACCTGGCCATCGCATTTCTCCCATACCAAATGAATAGACATTCATTCTAGCCTTTTTATTTTTGATATTTTCCAGTTTTCTATTGTTTAAAAATGTTCTGGCATTCCATGTAGCAATGTATACGATGTTTTAAACATTTATTTTGTACACAGTATCATAATGAAGATAGAGTATCACCTGTACCACATAATGCTCAATACCGTTTAAGATGATTTCATTGGAACCCGCGTTAACGTTGTTAACTAAATCCAGTTTTGTAAAGTAGAAAATGTTACTAGATATACATATAACAGTGGTTTCCCCTTGCTTTCCTCCCGTTTCCGTATGTTTGGACACAGCCTTTATCTAAAGAGACAGACCCCGCAAGACAGTGAGTGAAGAAGTTATTATGGCTCCTCTTCGCCATGTTACAGAGATTTGAGGTATTTTACAGTGATGGCTGCCTCACCAGCTCACTCGCCTTCTCGCGATGCCCACTGCCTGTGTTGGACCAAGACCCCTCTCACAATATTTGAGGCTAACCTGCTTATCTAGAGGCCACTACACGATCCCTTTACTCTGTTGACACGCCAAGTAGGACATTGCATCTAGGACTTTATCCCCAGGAGCCCATTTCTACAAATAATAATCAATACAGACTGATTTATTTGCCATGCTACTTCTTTAAAATGTGCCCGTTTTTTAAGAATCAACCAGAATGAAAGCGAATGCAAAAGATGCAACTCACTAAATTTCGCACATGCTGAAATACTAAGGTAACGATTAAGGCACGTGGGTATAATATAGAAAAACTTATAAATCATCCTGACCTGCACAGAATGATATTTCAGGAAGTGGCACTTAATACTTTGAGACAAGGCCAGACGGATACATAATTATACGGCGATTAGTGTCATTAGTACTGGGACTCTTCTCTCGCTGTTGAAGATGGGGAGGGAGCAAATATGGGAATATCCCGAATGTTGTGATGTCTTTTCTGGACACAACTCAACTCAGCTCAACTCACTGAACCATAACAAATATTCACATGGGGATAAGCATGTTGACAAGGTTCTGACCTTACTGATTATGTATTCTTTAGTATTCTACAGGTCAAGTTACCAGGGCGCAAAAGAAAAGATGAGAGAGAATGGGGAGGTTCACACACACACACACACACACACACACACACACACACACAAACACAGAGAGAAAGAGAGAGAAAGAGAGAGAGAGAGAGAGAGAGAGAGAGAGAGAGAGAGAGAGAGAGAGAGAGAGAGAGAGAGAGAGAGAGAGGCTCCCTGTAAAATAAGGCACCAGGCTGTCGAAAACTGTACATAGTAGGCCGCGCAAACGACACACCTGGTGAATAAATACATAAGAAGAACATTTAGTCATAACATACTATTTATGGCAAGTTTGATTCTGGTATTCACACAATGAGATTGTCATACAGAAGGTACAGAGCTAGTGCACTGAGCTGAGAGTCTCATAATGTGATCTACGCTTGAGGAGATAGGAAAACTAATGAAAACCTTAAATGTCTGAAAATGTATTATTTGTTTCGTTTGGCTACTTGGTGATTATCCGTGTTATTTTTCATGGAATTGTGCACTGACTACTTCTTTGGTCATTTTTCGAGGGAAGTACGTCACACCTAGTTATACACTTCGAAGACAGTGAGTCCGATTTCGAGATCCATGCGTGTAAGGTTTGCTTCCGCTAGACAGATTCCATTTAAAGTAGTGGTTCTCAACCTTTTATGGCCCGTGCCCCCCTTCACCATATTTTCAGAACGTCATTCCCCCCCCCCCCCCTTTCCTATAAAAAAATTGGCCCGTGCCCCCCCCCCCCCCCTTTCACCGTATTTTCAGAACGTCATTCCCCCCTTTCATATTTCCTATCTAAAAATCCCCCCACCCCTACACAGTATACGTAAAAATGTAAGGTAAATTTAATAGCACATACTAAAACAAGTCTAGACATCCATATAAAACATGATTTGTTGGTCTACTTACTTCATAAAATGAATTTTAGAAGGGTGAGGTGTACTTAACTGTAAAGTATGAAGGGAAAAACAATATCAAGTAATCGGTTCTTGTAACAACGCGATCTTGAAATGGTCTTTCTTCCCCCCCCCCCCCCCCCCCTCGAAACCCAAAAATTCCCCCCTGGGGGGAGGGGGGGAAATTCCCCACCGGTTGAGAACCACTGATTTAAAGCAATGGGTTCTGGTTATCTCGGATATGGCGAATATTTGTTGCGAAGAACAATAGTGTATTGTGCATTGTAAATGCATTACTATATGCCTGAACACTTATAAGAGGAATTTCTGATAAGAAGAACTATTTCTTGGGTCCCAGGTGAGTCCGCCTTACCAGGTTTACACCGTATTTGTGGTTCCCCACCCACCTCCCCACTGACTCACGCTTATATTTAATTGCACAATACAAATTATACACGTTTCTATTAAGTATTATTATACAAAGAATAGTAACATTAACAGTACTGTAATTTTTAGTTCATTTCTTTCAAATTAGTTCCTTCCGACAATCATTCACATTTGCCAACGGCCATACTGCTGTCGGAAACATTTCAGGACCTCATTATCTGTATGCTTGTTGCTGTTGTTGTTGTCTTGTTAGTGTTGCCCGTGTTGTTGTTGGTCTTGTTCATCTTCTTCTTGTTCTTCGTCTACTTGATATCTTCTTCTTCTTCCTGAGACGTATTGGGTGTATGGTGCTAGCTTCGTACTTTTCGGACAAGTCGGCATTCAATGGGAGAAGTGACCAATTTGTGCTGGCCGCTTTACTTGCTATAACATTGTCTGGTACCCCTTTCAGCCTGGGTTGGATTGGGAAGCCAGATTCAGTTTTTTTTTTTAACTCTCCTTCTTCAGAGGGATTAGAGGTTATGACCACCTGGTGGCCAGGCAAGTGTAGGCGACCACGACTCCCGTCCCAGGTTGGCAATGTTTATTTAATAAGTTGTCTTTGTGCTCTGGATTGTTTAAGGACACACCCATTGGTTATTTGCCCGGCATTGAAAAGAAACAACATAGAACAGCAAAGTGGCTGGAATAGTATCGTTAAGTGAAAGAAACATGAAAACAAACCGTCTGGTGTATGAGTGACAGGTTAAACACGTGCTTCGGGACTGATGTTTGGCACAGCAGATGACCATGTTTGTTGTCCGAGCTGGCACTCTGCAGCGATGTGGTTTAATGTTACTCTCGTGCACCAACTAACGGTTGGATACGGTTTCCAGGCTTGCAGTAGGGGGAGACAAACCAAGTCAGGGGGCGTCAGCATGAGGATACATTGAACCACATTTAATGACATGAATTTATTGTCTGAAGGTGGCTAAATACTGTGTTTCTTGTTCTTGTTCTTATTCTTCTTCTTCTGCTACTGCTGCGACCGTTGCCTTCCAGCACCCATTTCCTTTACTATTGTAGTCCATTCCAAATTTAGAATTCCATCTCGATGTGGATTGAATACATGTCCACCGGACCGGCGGTCAAGAGTTGCTAGCCCCTGTGCCACCGAACGCTGTACATTTGTGTGTTTCATGTTAACAATTCTAGCTAGATATCCTCAGCATATTTAGATAAAAAGTTAGTTGCAAATCCATTACAGGACGTCGTAGTCAACTCCAGTATTTATTGGCTGTTTGTTATTTCTTGACAGTAGTTTGCCATTCCGTTCTGAACGACCGGAACTCAAGCCATTTTTATGAAAACCAACGCAATGCTGCCTGCTACCAAATCGCCCTCAGCTGTGTTTCGAACGCGGTATGCAGGATTAAGAATTGCGCCCGTAAACCCTTCGCCACAGAGCTTTTGCATAGATAAAGCCTAACACAGTGGTTCTCAACCGTTTTTGGCCAGTGCACCTTTTCTCCAAATGTCAGACTGCCATTCCTCCCTTTCCAGCGAACGAAAGAACAATTACCCACTTTACAAAATTATCAGCCTCAAAAAGTGTATTTTTAATATTCAGAATACTTTATTAACACACCAAATTAATCATATTACAATAAACAAACAGTTAAAACGTCAAAGACTTGTAACTTAATAGAATATTGTGCCTGAAGCCATTTTGAATCTGCCAATATGTGGTCTTAATTCCCCCCCCCCCCCCACCCCCCCGGAAACCCTAAAATCCACCCACCCCGGGGAAGGTGGGGGCGAATTCCCCACCGGTTGAGAACCACTGGCCTAGCAGATATAATAACATGCAGGTTGATACACACGGACACCAGTTGATCATGCGTGGCCGATTGAATGGGACATGAAGAGTTACACGTGATGACACTCAAGTATGAGAGCAAGCAGAAAGATAGCGCGCTAACATCTTGTCGTGGAAGGTTAGACAACAACACTTGACTAAATGTTACAGAAATAATGTGAATGGATAACCATGACGGACATTGGCGGCTTCCTTCAGCGCTTTGCTTTAACTGTAGGCTGTATGTGGCTATTGTTATAGACAGGGGACTGAAGGTTCTTATCGAGAGCTCTCCGTGGTGATGGCTCTTCCTAACATGCGGGGATGATGTGTGTAATTTCTTCTTGTTTAGTGACATTCAGAAAACTAATAACTGTAGCTTAACGACAAGAGTACATTACATTAACTCGCTCAACTAGGGAAACGTAGCATACCGTGATCAATTACCGACTACAGAACTTGGTATTCTTTGTTCAGCCCATTTTATTCAAACTTTAATTTGACTAACCGCTTCCTGCAGTCGTTCCTCAATTTCTAAGATGCGTTAATTGTTAAGAGATGCATTAAAATAGTAATTGGAATTATACGTTAGTGAAAAGTATCCCTTTCTCTGGCCATTTCTTTTGTCTCAAGCATCCTATAACCCAAGATGTTCATGATGGTCGACCCCTGCTTCTTATTAATAGAATTAATCCTCCCATTACTGTGCTTTCCAAGGCGCTGTGGCGTGTAATATGGCCAAATTATTCCATTTTTTCGAGATAAGATGCTATGTATGAGATAGTTTTTCGGATTTAAGACTTGCATCTATCACCTTCCAGGCAATGCATAATCAACCAAACAACCACATTATTTGTACAAGATAAATGAACAGAACGGGTCTTCATATGGTTATTAGGCATCATCATGACGTTTGCCGTCAAACATCGTGGGGATAACGTTCCAGCGGACGGGTGGCTCTGGATAATGTCGTTCCATGTGATTTTACAATGCCTTTTGTGTCGCCAATCCATTTGATTCTCGTGAGTTGGCCTGCTCACGTATCAGATCTTCTTTAATATGAATACAGGTTAGCAGACCTCTTGTTCCCCTAAATAAACTGATAAATAGAAAACACATAAAACAAGTTAAAGAATTTATAGATATTTGTATAATACAATAAAGAACAACTTTCTTTGACATTAATTTTAATGGTCATATGGTGCTAGCACCAAACTGTTAGATCAATCGACATCATATGAGTAATGTAGCTAATATCGCTCCGGTCGCCTTATCTTCCCATGATAATTTTATGTTAGCAATTGTAGGCTGGGTTAATCTGGGAGACAAGGTCAATGTGAAAAGTATCCGCTTTAAAATGGGTTCGAATACATGATCACCGAAACCACAGGTATGTGTGCTAACCACAGCACCACCACGGCCACCTTTCAATGGATATATTTTATAACATTAGCCTACTCTAAATAACGAAGACACATTGCATGTTTATCGTGGAATCATTTATTTCCTGTTCTGTGGGTCTTTTGTTTGCCTGAAATATTCAAAACTGCTACGACTATTCGACTTTCGTTCGCCCCTTCAAACACGCCAAGCAGCCAACATTCAAATGGAATGAGTTTAACGAATTGCCATCGCCAGGTAATGTCTCCTTGGCAACAGCCAAACACTGGAATGTGTCATTGCCATGGTCTATGACGATATTATAGACACATGCTGTCTTGTTCGTGAAAAGTGAAAATGTTGTGTTTCGCTCACAGTGGCTCCATAAACAGGCTGGACATGATACAGTTAACAGTAAAAAGAGCGGAAAACGAAACGAGGTAGATCTTCTTTAAAACATTTATTCCCCCCCCCCCCTCTCCTCCTTAATTTCTCTGATCTTTGTGTGGTTAATTAATATTATTTGTTTCATAAGGGCTGCCTCACTCTTTTTCCCGTCATTTTATGACCGCGTTAACAGTATCCTCGTAAAAATATGTTTCTTCTGTCCTTAGTTGTTTCTCAGCTTGTATATTTTTATCCATATTTAATACCCATACAACAATTTATTTAGTTACAGATCCTTAACAGGACGTCACAGTAAATTCAAGCATTTTGTGGCCGTTTGTGATTTCTTTGCAAGTTTATGTTTACGTTCATTGATTTCTGAACGGTCGGCATTCATACCATTGAATGAAAATCAACGCATGGTGGCCTGCTGCCAAATCGACCACTGTTGTGTCTCGAACGTGGTATGCAGGATCACGAATTGCGTCTGTAACCCCTTCGCCACGAAGCAACACACAGTATGGGGTTCTATACAGCACTTTAACACCTTATTTCTCACTACAATTGACGACGATTTAATGGCGAATAGATTCCCATCTATATATAAAGGCAGGAAATAAGACCCCTTCCAAATAACATCTGGCTTGAAACAGGGTGATGCACTATCGCCGCTACTCTTCAATCTGGCTCTAGAGAAAGTTGTAAGGAAGATAAAGGAGGAATGTGATATTGGAGGAACATCCAAGCTGCTTGGTTATGCAGATGATATAGATATTATAGGGCAAAGTGAACAAAAGACATTGGAAATATTGATTCACTTAAAGGAAAAAGCCCAACAGATGGGGCTGGTTATCAACCAAGATAAGACAGAATGTATGGTAATTTCAAGAGACGGAATGGCTAAAAACTCTGGCCACATACAAATAGATAATATGACCATTAAAAGAATGGAAACATACAAATACCTGTGTACAATCTTCAACTGCTCCAACATCATAAGGGAAGAAATACAAACTAGAATCAACTCTGGAAATAAGATATACTATGCACTACAACATCTACTAAGATCAAAGGCGCTATCTCGTAACACCAAAATCACAATATACAAAACACTGATCAGACCAGTTGTGCTGTATGGCTCTGAAACCTGGAGTACAACGAAAGGAGACGAAGCCTTGTTACAAACCGTTGAGAACAAAATTTTCAGACGCATCTTTGGACCCATTAGGGATACACAAAGTGGAGAGTGGAAAAGAAGAAGTAACAAAGACATTTATGATCTGTTTAAGTCCCCGCTAATCACTGGTATCATGAAGGCTAATAGACTACAATGGCTGGGGCATATAGAAAGAATGGAAGATAATAGGGAAACAAAACTCGCTTACACTCAGGAAATAAATGACCTTAGACCCCGAGGTAGACCAAGAAGACGGTGGAGAGATAATACATGTACAGACCTACAAGCACTTGGAATCAACGACTGGCAAGAGAAGGTCCACCAGAAAGACGAATGGAGACGGATTGTATTTGCAGCAAAGAACCTCAATGGCTCGGAAAGCTGAAGAAGAAGAAGAAGATTTCCATCTTGCAGAAGATTACTTTACAATTTCTTTGTTTGTTCTAATGTCTACAAGGCACCCTCCTTTAGACGTTATGACTATAGCAAGATAGTTGTAAAAGATGAGTAGGTTTCTATCTTGTAGAAGGATAGTTTACCATGACTGGTTGTTCTAATGTCTACAAGGCACTCTCCGTTTGAAGTTATGACTGTCCCAAGATAGTTGTAAAGGGTGAGTAGGTTTCTATCTTGTAGAACAGTGGTTCTCAACCGATAGGGAATTCCCCCCCCCCCCCCCCCCCAGGGGGGAATTTTAGGGTTTCCAGGGGGGGGGGGGGAATGAAGACCATTTCAAGATCGCGTTAATACAAGAACCGATTACTTGATATTGTTTTTCCCTTCATACTTTACACTTATGTACGTCTCATCCTTCTAAAATTCATTTTATAAAGTAAGTGGACCCATAAATCATGTTTTATGTGGATGTTTAGACTTGTTTTAGTAAATGCTATTACATTTACCTTCCATTTTTACGTATAATGTGTAGGGGTGGGGGGATTTTTAGATAGGAAATATGAAAGAGGGGCGGGGATGACGTTCTGAAAATACGGTGAAGGGGGGCACGGGCCAAATTTTTTATAGGAAGGATTTCTTTGTTTGTTCTAATGTCTACAAGGCACCCCGCGTTAGATGCTATGACTGTCCCAAGATTGTTGTAAAAGGTGAGCAGGTTTCTATCATGTAGAAGGATAGTTTACCATGGCTTTGTTTGTTCTAATGTCTACAAGGCACTCTCCGTTTGACGTTATGACTGTAGCAAGATTATTTAAAGCGTGAGTAGGTTTCTATCTTGTAGAAGGCTAGTTTACCATGGCTTTGGTTTGTTCTAATGTCTACAAGGCACCCCTAGTTAGATGCTATGACTGTCCCACGATTGTTGTAAAGGGTGAGTAGGTTTCTATCTTGTAGAAGGCTAGTTTACCATGGCTTTGGTTTGTTCTAATGTCTACAAGGCACCCCTAGTTAGATGCTATGACTGTCCCACGATTGTTGTAAAGGGTGAGTAGGTTTCTATCTTGTAGAAGGCTAGTTTACCATGGCTTTGGTTTGTTCTAATGTCTACAAGGCACCCCTAGTTAGATGCTATGACTGTCCCACGATTGTTGTAAAGGGTGAGTAGGTTTCTATCTTGTAGAAGGCTAGTTTACCATGGCTTTGGTTTGTTCTAATGTCTACAAGGCACCCCTAGTTAGATGCTATGACTGTCCCACGATTGTTGTAAAGGGTGAGTAGGTTTCTATCTTGTAGAAGGCTAGTTTACCATGGCTTTGGTTTGTTCTAATGTCTACAAGGCACCCCTAGTTAGATGCTATGACTGTCCCACGATTGTTGTAAAGGGTGAGTAGGTTTCTATCTTGTAGAAGGCTAGTTTACCATGGCTTTGGTTTGTTCTAATGTCTACAAAGTACCCTCCATTACATGTTATGACTGTTCCAGGGTAGGTGTAATGATATACCCGTTAAAGAATGATCCCATTTACTGGTTACTGCAGACACCAGACCGCTCAGCCACGGCTACCCCTGCCATCCTGTACGATGTCCACACAATTATTCAGAGGAGATCAGCGTGTCTGAATGGATCTCAGCATTCGCTCGTAAGCCTCCAGTGTATTGATGCCACGGTAGCGAGGTAAACCCCTATACTGGTCAGCTGGACTAAAATGTTGGCCTCTCGTCCATGACTTGGGGACGTAAATTACAAATACCTCAGAAGTCGGAGTCGGTTCGCCTGATGGGAAGGCTCATACACACGTACAAATCAGCCCATTGCACCAGAAGTACTAGCAGGTGTATGGACTACGCTTGCGTTCAAAGCGAGCCAGCGAGAAACAAACTTATCCAGACAGCTCTTCATAACCTGATGCTGAAATCTTCACTGAAAGGAAGAAAATAACAAGAAAACAAAGACTATTGGGACTGAGCGGATTTAGGGAGTTAAAGAGCTTACAAGCTCTGGAGTAGGTCCGGATTTGATTGACTAGGACTCCGTGGGTCTGGAATCTTCTTACTAGTATAGCTACTGTTTTACACATATATGTAGTTCCATACTTACCTTCATACACATCGGTTGATTAATCACATCTATGTAATTTCTTATTAAATATACTGTCCCGTTGTCTCTCTCTTGGTGGACAAACAGCAACATTAATTGTAACTAAAGTACTAAAAGTACTTTTTAAAAGTAATAAAATCTAAATGGTTGATATAATTGCACCAGGTGTTATCCCATCGACTTCATTGCACCAGGTTCTATCACATATGACCCGGCCTTTATTCCGCAGAGCAGCCTGCCTAAAGCCTCACACAGACCACGAATTCCATATCTCCAGCGACGACCCCCAGGGTCTCCGGGGGAAAATATGCACTCGTGCATATAAAGATAGTCTAAAAAACGAACACATAACTTGGAAGCGCGATGCAAACGGCCTGATCATTTCCTCTCAGAGAATTCGTGAGCGGAGGTAAATGAGACTTCGAAGAGGACCTACAGCTAAAACAGGCTGAGAGCACTTATCACATAACACAGACAGCTTTCCTTCCCAACCCCTAATACTTGAGCAAGCAAGTACTCGGTTCTGTTTCTCAACTGTTTGTTGACAAAATGCCGAGGCATCTAGCTCAGACTACTGACTGTTTTACCAGTTTCAAATTTGGGGATTTTTAGGTCTGACACTTTTGTCACGCGATAATCTTCCCTGCTGAACTTCGATGACATTAGTAGGAGTGTGTGTGTGTGTGTGTGTGTGTGTGTGTGTGTGTGTGTGTTTTGGGGGGAGAGTTGTGTGTATGTGTGCGTAAGGGGGGAATAAATGGAACGATAGAGAAAGAGTGAGTGGGGGAGAGAGAGATATAAAGGAAGAGAGAGAGAGAGAGAGAGAGAGAGAGAGAGAGAGAGAGAGAGAGAGAGAGAGAGAGAGAAAGAGAGAGAGAAGGTGGTACTTAATTATTCCGGGTTTTATCCCATCTGACGAAGTCTCTATATAATTTCTCTCTTTGCGGAACAGCAAACCGCATGCCGAGATCACCTCATAAAGCACTAACGCTATAGCGCCAGCGATGACCCCCAGGGGTCACCGGAACATTGGTGATGTGAACGATTTAGTCCGGGGAACGAACTGACAGACGAATTCAATTATTATTATTATTATTATTATTATTATTAGTATTATTATTATTATTATTATTATTATTATTATTATTATTATTATATTGGGAGGCTTCGTGGCGAAGTGGTCAAGCCGTTTAACTCGGGCTCCGAAGGTTGGTGGTTCGATTCCGGGCCGCGTCCTTCGGTTCACGAGTTAAATTTTTCGGAGACTCCCTTGGGTCGTCGCTAGAGCTACGGAGTTCGTGCTTTGTGTGACGCTTTCCGCGCTGCGAAAAGAGACCGAGCCATATGGGATAAAACCCGGTGCAATGAAGTCGACCCTGTCGACTTTTAAGCGACTTTTATTATTATTATTATTATTATTATTATTATTATTAGTAGTAGTAGTAGTAGTAGTAGTAGTAGCAGTAGTAGTAGTAGTAATAGTAGTAATAGTAGTAGTAGTAGTAATAGTAGTAGTCGTAGCAGTGGAGATTGTGGTAGTTGTAGTAGTAGTAGCAGTAACTAGTAGTAGTAATAGTAATAGTAGTAGTAATAGAGGGTGCTACACATGGTATCTTGCAAGGAGCCTAATTTTCCAGTGAAGTATTTCCTTTTGTCAATATTAATGCAGCTGTATTTAACACAGAAGACACAAACATCCAGTTGAACAATTTAACGCCACACCTATTTAGCTGCATCTTGTCAGGACTTAGTTAGATATGACTGAGCTACCGTTTGACAATAGACAGTACTACCTACTTCTGTTAGCGCAGAATGTTGGGCGACGCTTACCAAACCCGACATCCCACATTGTGCCAACGGAGTAGCATGATTGGGAGGGTAAGAGCCTTATCCTAGTGCGAGAAATGCAACATAAAGACTAAATGTCATGGCAGGGCAGACCAGGTCCTAAGCGTTGTCTGGCAACTGGTCTATGATCGAAGCTCCGACAGGCGGACAGTCAGAGCATTGCTTTGCTTATCCGACAGCTTCTGCAGCTTGTCTTGTTCCAGACGTATTGGTGTTACCTTTCCTCTGGAGTACACTAGACAGGCCGAGAGAGGGATCATCAGGGTTGTCCGTCGGACATAATTTACATTCCGTGGTAATTTATGCATGTCCCTTCCCATCCCGTCCCATGGGACTTTACCAAGGGATTCCCATGGGAATAACATTCTCATGGCCAAGCCTGGCAGGCTTGTCCATGGGACATGTTTTTCTGTCCCATCCAATGGTAATTTATGCCTGTCCCATTCCGTCCCATCCCATCCCTACACTATTCAGAAAATCCCCCTTTTTATATTTTTCTGTGTTTTCGTAATATTCAAAACATGGTGAGAAATATATTAGATGCAAGAGCAGTGCCCAATTTCAGTATAAACACAGATCATAGAAGAACCCCAGCTAAGCGAAACGCAGCTTGGATTTAGGAAAAACAAAGGATGCACAGACGCCATTTTTGCTCTTAGACAACTTATAGAAAAATCAATTGAATTCAATGAAACACTCTACTTAGCCTTTGTCGACCAAGAAAAGGCATTTGATAGGGTAGATAGAAACAAGCTGTGGGAAATCCTTAAACAATATGGAGTGAGTACACATCTAACAAACCTATGTAGAAGTTTATACAACAACAGTGAATGCATAGTGAGAGCAACTGGAGAACACTCAGAACCCTTCACCATAAGATCTGGAGTACGACAAGGTTGTGTCCTGTCCCCTCTCTTGTTCATAACATATATAGACAACATATGTAAAGAAACCAGCCAAGCAGAGACAGCAAGAATACCGCATGACGAGAACACAGAAGAACCATCTGCAAATCTAACCATTAGAGAACTCCTGTTTACGGACGACCAAGCACTAATAGCAAAATCAGAAGCTGAATTACAAGACCACATGAATAGTCTAAACGAAATGTGTAGGGAACATAACATGAAAATTAGCACAAGCAAAACAGAGGTAATGACTATAACTAAAGAAGAACAAACAGCAACAATTCACCTAAACGAACATCCCTTGAAACAAGTAAAGAGCTTCAAGTACCTAGGAAGTATAATATCATCAAATGGCAGATCAGCTAACGCACCATATTCATTCATTCGAAAATAGGTGCAATAAGGCAAATCAACTCATTGGACAAATGGCACCAATATTAAAGAACAAACATGTATCAATAACTACTAAGAAAGAACTTTACAACACAATCTTCCTACCAACTCTATGCTACCAATGCCAAACCTGGACAATGACAGAAAAAGAGAAAAGAAAAATCACAACAACAGAAATGAGGTTCCTGAGAAGAATACTCAACGTATCAAGAAGAGATAAGATCAGAAATGAAGAAATCAGGACTAAAGTGGGGGTTAAAGCTGCTCTAGATTTTATTAGAAAGCAGCAAGTCAAATGGTTTGGCCATGCAAGTAGGCTACCAGTCAACAGCATGCCACAACAAGCAATGATGTACAGACCAGATGGAAACAAAGGAAGAGGCCGACCACGTAAACGTTGGACGGAGGGAATAACAGAATCCATGGGAATGTCGATATACGAAGCCCATAACCGGGCACTCTCACGAAGTTTATACTTCACCTCGACACCGCAAGGTACAAGAGGAACATGATGAGATGAGAGATGAGACATGCTATTGTACGTAGCTCGCCTGACGCTATTTTTCATTAAGTTGATGTTGCCACACCACTGACCCACAAGAAATAATCTTCCTTTTGTGACTGCCAAACATCGGAATCTTAACTGCCTAAAGTCAACGGAAGTGATGATCCTTATACCATTATAAACATCCCTGTAAGCAGTAGAATGCAATGCAGGCGTCTGGACACGTGTGCTAGGATGACCCACCTCGGCAAGACGCTTATTTACTTAAGGGAGACGGGAACTGGGTGTACTTGGATTAACCCGGCTTGTGGTCGGCACAATAGGCACTTGTCCACCTCACCTGGCAGGATTGAACTGTCGCGGCAGACATGGGATATTGAATACTAGCGAAACTCTTTCACATACAAGTCCACTTGATTGCTGACACTCCGCCTTACGCCGACAACTTCAAGTCTTTGTTTGCCTGCTTGATTTATATGTGAAATTGGCTGATAAAATAACTGTAGCGACGCGAGGAGAGGCTGGACGGGACCGGCTGTCACTGAATGGAAAATCTGTCAGTCATACAAACTGCTGACGTGTTTGTTTAGACTATAAGCAATTAGCAGGTATCACCGTTGATATCTTGCGGGTCTAGATGTCTTAACACGCTTGCTTTGTATGAAATCGTATAAAGAAGTTTGCTGCTGCTGGTTGACAAAGAATTCGATAGAAACGTTAGCCAGCATCTGTATTGTGTGATTTTGTTTTTAATCCGCCGAGTTTCTTGATAATATAATACGTTGTGTATGCTTCTTGGTAATATGTTATGTTCGCTTCGTATGAAAACACGTGTTATGTACCTCGCATGGAGAAAGAAATGTATGTTAAGGAGGAAAAAATTGGAGATAGTGGGAAATTTCGAATATCTTGGGTCATTAATTACCAACAATGGGATACAATGAAGGAAATTAAAAGACGAATATCAAATGCTCTTCAGAAACAAAACAACTGAATAAATTGTGGAGTGGGACAGATAGAACTACAAAAGTTAGATTTTTAAGAGCATGCATCTTTGCCATTGCAATATACGCCTGAGAGACCTGGACACTTACTAAACAAGCCGAACAGCGCATAAATACCTTTGAATATAAATATTATAGACGAGTTCTAAGAATATCTTTCAAAAAGAAAAGAACAAATGCATCCATACTTCAAGAGTTGAATATTGAAGAAGGTTGGCTATAAAGACGATAAAACAAAGAAAATGGAAATATTTTGGTCACTTGGAACGTCACGAAAGTTTGGAAAAAACAATAATGGAGGAGTTTATGTCTAGGAAGAGAGGAAGAGGAAGGCCACAGAGAAGATGGCTTCAGGATGTGGCAGATAATCTCCAGATGAGTGTATCGGACGCGGGACATCTTGCTTATGACCGAGACGTTTCAGGAAACTTGATTCTGCAAAGGAGATGCTACTGAATGAATGAATGAATGAATGAATATGGTGCGTTAGCTGATTAAGTGCCATGGGATGATTAATAATCGTTAGCGACTTCCCGTATCTGCTTTGAGCTTTTATACAGTACTTTTCCTTATGCAACCCCATTAAATTGATACATAATACAACATCTCTGCTACCATATTAACAACTTTCAATCCGTAACTGTGACCCACGTCTACTTCCCATTTTCCGTCATCCACTTCAATTTGATCCAAGCCTACTTTTTGTTTTGCATGAATCTGCTAAATTGTATTTCAGTCATAGCTGGATAAAACTAGAATCCCCCCCCCCCCCCCAGGGGAAATTGTTGTTTTTCCAGGGGGTAGTTATGCCGGTCTCCCTGGTCTCGAGGTTACACAACTTTCTCCGTAATCTCGTATACTCTCTTAAGTAACGTGACGTTGCGCGAGAATTGGTAGCGGTTCTCCGCGTCTGTAACTTACAGGTTATTTGAGCCGGTCGCTCAGAAAGCAATGGCAAACTACTGAGCGTCATCTTGCCAAGAAATCAACAATCAGCTGAAAGATGCTGATCTTGACAGCGATGTCCTGTAAAGGATATGCAAACATTTATTAAGTGGGTAGTTAGTTAGTCTTCCCTCTTGAGCCCAAGGCGGCGCAAAGGGCAGAAGTCATTGCTCTCCATGCCTGGCGGTGAGGAGGGGGGGGGGGAATTAAGATTATTTCAAGATCGTGTTAATACATGACCCGATTACTTGATATTGTTCAGTACTTCTCACCCTTCTGAAAATCATTTTATACCGTAAGTAGACCCGCAAATCACGTTTTATATAGACGACTAGACTTGTTCTAGTATGTGTTTTTAAAGTTACCTTCCAATTTTAAGTATACTGTGTAAAGGGGGGAGGGGGGGGGGAGGATATATAGGGAGGAAATACGAAATGAGGGGGAGGGTGGGAATGACATTATGAACATATATATGGTGAATGGGTGCATGGGCCAAAAAAAGGTTGACAACCACTGGACTAGACATTTGACCGGGGATCGGCATTGTAAAGAACATGAAGCATGCGTTAAATATATTATTATTTGTCGCTTATATAATAAGCAGCTTAATTTTTCCAGGTATATTGCTAGTTTTTTCTTTTTTTTTCAGTCAACACCAGCATTTCTTGCTGTTTTGAACTCTTGGCAAGTTTACGTTCAGTAGTATGTAAATGCTTACTGAACGACCGGCAGCCATACCGTTTCGTAAAAATATAAACAAACCAACCAGAGCAGCCTGCGTGCTTAACTCCTTCGTTGCGGAGAAGGCAGTGTTTTACAAACGAGGGCGAGTCAATAAGTAAGTCACACAGTTATGTGGGATGGCAGGTAAATGTAGTTGATGTTTTCTACAGGTGTCATTAGGTGACAGCAACATCGAACTTTATACTCCCGTTCGTCAGGTGGCGCTAGGTGTCTCATGCGCAGCGCATAAACAAAATGGCGACTGTACTTACGAAGTGTACAACCAAAGAGCAACGTCTGTTGTGCGTTTTTTATGGGAAAAAGGACTGCATGTAAAGGCATTCATAAGGAAATGCTCCATGTTTATGCTGACAAATGTTTGTCCCGTAAAGCGGTTAGGAGTCTCATGCGGATGCACAGCGCATAAACAAAATGGCGACTGTACTTACGGAGTGTACAACCAAAGAGCAACGTGCTGTTGTGTGTTTGTATGCGTGTGTGTGTGTGTGTGTGTGGGGGGGGGGGCATAAGGATTGCCTGCAAAGGACATTCATAAGGAAATGCTTCCAGCTTATGCTGACAAATGTTTGTCCCGTAAAGCGGTGCATAGGTGGGTAGAAAAACTTTCTCAAGGACGCTCTTAAATTGTTGATGAAATCTGATCTGGTCGTCCTTTTGAGATTGCAACAGAAGCATCCGTGCAGGGGGTGGTGGGGGGGGGGGGAGATTAGAGGTGACAGGCACGTAACGATAGACTCTGTAGTATCTGCAATAGGGTGCTCACATGATGCAGCATACAGCATAATGCATGATCGATTGAAATGTAAGAAAGTGTGTTCAAGGTGGGTACCCAGACAATTGAAGGAGGAACACAAAATGAACCGATTTGGCCTGTCCTTGCATCATCTCTGTCGATATGAAGGTGAAGGAAAAGACATGCTGAACAAGATTGTTACTGGGGACGAATCATGGGTGCATCACTACCAGCTTGAATCACAGCGTGCTTCAACGCACCGGAAACATCCTTCTTCGCCTTGTGTCCAAAAATTCAAGGTTACGCCGTCAGCAGGGAATGTTCCGTGGCCAAAGGCTTACGAACGCGGCTCGTGAGCCGCTTACCAGGCGTTAGAAACGCAGCCTCGACCGATTTGTGCAGCAGACCGTGTCGCGTTGTGCTTTTTCGTGTTGGTATGGGAGTTCAGAAAGCAATGGCAAACTACTGAAAGTAAAATTTGCCTAGTACATCAACAACAGCTGAAAAATGCTGGTGTTGACTGCAACGTCCTGCAAGATATATGCAACATAAATGGGGGGGGGGGGGGGGGGAGAGGTTAAGCTGACAGTGTTCTAGGGTTGTCAATGAGTGCTTTTAATCAATTTCAAGAAGAAAGGTATCAATGTGAATTTTGAATCGTACTTGTGAAGTTCTATCGATGTCGCATGCTGCAATTCGAAGAAAATGTCCAGGACTGCTGACTAGAGGAGTGTTGCTTCTTCATGACAATGCCAGACCACATACGGCTCGATTAACTCAGGAGAAAATTAACCAACTAAGGTGGGAAGTTCTGGAACATCCACCTTACAGCTCCGACTTAGCCCCTAGCGATTTCCACCTCTTTGGTCCTCTGAAAACCCACCTTGGCGGGAGACATTTCGCGAATGACGCCAAAGTTAAATGTGATGTGAAAACGTGGCTTAGAAAACCGAGCACGCAGTTCAATGCAGCCGGTTTGGGACCACGAATAAAACGATGGGATAAGTGCATCAATGTTGTTGGAAATTATGTTGAGAAATACAGGGACAATGGATGTATAAAAATTAATTGGTTTAAAATTGTTAACATATTTAGTTATTTTTCTACAGACGTTTGTGACTTACTTATTGACTTCTGCTAGTGACAGTATGAATTTGACTTGTGTGTGTGTGTGTGTGTGTGTGTGTGTGTGTGTGTGTGTGTGTGTTTCGTCTCTTAATTCGCAACTGTAGCTTAGAGGATAGTAAAACTACGTTTTACAATTCCCAGAGATGCCCAGCTTTCTTTCTTTCTTTCTTTCTTTCTTTCTTTCTTTCTTTCTTTCTTTCTTTCTTTCTTTCTTTCTTTCTTTGTATCCATCCGTCCGTCCGCCCGCGCGTCTGTCTGTCCGTCTGTCCGTTTGTCTGTCTGTCTGTCTGTCTGTCTGTCTGTCTGTCTGTCTGTCTGTCTGTCTGTCTGTCTTTCTTCTTCTTCTTCTTCTTCTTCTTCTTCTTCTTCTTCTTCTTCTTCTTCTTCTTCTTCTTCTTCTTCTTCTTCTTCTTCTTCTTCTTCTTCTTCTTCTTCTTCTTCTTCTTCTTCTTCTTCTTCTTCTTCTTCTTCTTCTTCTGAGTGAAGTGTTGGTGTGTATGGAAATGGGTTGTGGTGGTGGTTATGGGGATATAAAGGTCTGTTATGCTCTCGTGCTACTGCTCCTTGTAAATTGGTATTCTTTTCCACATGTTGATATGATACCTCCACTCCGTCGTTTACGTGATCTCCCCTTTGTTCTGTACTCATTATATTCCTTCAAATTGGCTCTTTGTGGCAGATGATGGCAGGGCATTCTTATGAGGTGGTCAAATCATTTATTAATTAACCATATTATATTATATATTAATTAACCATATTATACTATATTATATTCATAAATCTATCTATCACGATTACCCCCGCAGCTCTTCTAAGGTACCTCATCTCTGTTATGATTTTGCGCTCATTAGTTACTGTGAGCTGTCATGTTTGACGTGGATAGCGTATTGTCGGCCAATACATAGTTCTAATGAGATTGTCTATAGTACTTCTAAGTATTTTTCTACGCGACAGAAGTGGCTAGTTGTCCGAATACCCGACGTCCCTTTGCACAACGTGTGTTAATAATAATATGTCTAACCATTCCTCCATCTTAAGTGAATATTTACTTTTGATACGAACGTATTTAAATCCGCTGATTTGTTTTATTTTCGAGTTCTTGATTTGTATTGACAGTGTTTATGACTGCCTCCTTATCACCGCTGTCTATGTATTTTCAATGCTTATTTTCATGTAATATGTTTCACACTATGAATTGACTTGATTTAGATGGTTCTAAAGGCTCTCTTCATCTTCTGCTACTAACAAAAGGTCGTTCGCAAATAATAATTCTAAAATGTTATCTCTTTCCTCGCTCCATACTTCTTGTCACATATTGTCAGCTTATGTTATAAAAATATAGAGGCGAATTGGAAATGGGGGGGGGGGGGGGGGGGGGGGGGAGATAAATTCACATATCGTACGCCCGCATTTTCTTCAAAAGTTTTTAAAGTACATACTTAAGTTCTTACGCAACTTTTATTTGACATATATAACATTTTGCAAACAGTAATTACAGTAATTAGATCTTTTCAGAGTTCGTATTTTCTAGGCAATCCCATGGCATAATCGTGTCAATTATATCAACAGAGTTTTTTCCTTGACTATAAATGCTACTTTAGGGTCTTATCGTGTTCAACTGCATTTTCGGTCAGTTGTTCAATTGTGAATATTGTCTCTGTGCAGCTTCGGTTTGGTCTAAAAGCCGTCTGGGCTTCTGATAATTATTCTTATAGTAATGGTCTTAATCTTATTTCAATGATTTTGTCTTACATTTTTTCCCCAGTGTGGTTAGTAATGAGTATAATTAGTATAATCTTTCTTATTGCCTTTATTTTTTCCCAAATTGGTACAATTATTACTGTTTGCCAATCGTCTGGTATTTTTGCCTATGCCATTGTTTCCCTACTTACTAGTTGTTTTGATGTCTGTTACTTTCTTGTAGTAGTTTCTTACTGCTGCTATTTCTTCTGCCATAATTTATCCAAAATTTTAGCATGAATCTCTCTTAGCTCTTCTTATTGTTATGTTTCTTTCTGCTCTGATTTGTCTGTGTTCTGAATAATTTCCTTCTTATATGCACTTTAACGAAGCTTATAGGCCGCTTTTTCTTATTCACAACGTCTTTAAATTCACAATTCAACCATACAAATATTTTCGAATGTACAATTCTTTTCCTGTTTGTGCCACACATTTCATGGGCTGCTTTTACAATAGTTACTTTGAAATTACTCCGTTCTTCATGAACTTTATGTCTCTATTGAGACAACTTTACATACATTTGTTGTCATTTTTCTTAAGTATGTTTGTAAAAATTTTCTTATCCATCTAGTTCTTTCCAATTGATTAATTCAATGATTTTATTTCATCTTTCTTATTTATGTGTTCATTTTGACAGTTCTGTCAATTAACACGATCTTATGTGTGTACATACAGTGTCGAGAGTTGGGAATCAGCATTGGGCGATTTTAAAGCAGACCGCTAGCCGTTGATTCCGATGGCATGAGGCATTAGGCGTTCAGAAAGCAATGACCAACTACTGAACTATCTTCTTCTTCTTTTGCGTTCGTCCGGAATGTTGTTTTAGACGTAATTGCTTTGCGCCAGTTTATAGCAGAGCTGCGATACTTGCACCTTTTGGCCGATACATCCGACTTCTGCGGGCCGGATTAACCTTCTCGGGCTACTTAACTATAATTGCCTAATGAATCAACAACAGTAAAAAAATGCTGGGGTTGAATATGAAGGACTTGCAACTCTCTGTTAATATATCCATTACATTAGTGTTTCTTTCTATTATACGTTTGATGAGTGTTATTGTAACATCTGCCGGTATGAATACATCAGTGTTTATTTTCTTTTCTGTCCACACTCCAAACTTTTCTCAATATTCTTCCCCCCCCCCCCCCCCCCCCCCCTTCTCGGGCTACTTAACTATAATTGCCTAATGAATCAACAACAGTAAAAAAATGCTGGGGTTGAATATGAAGGACTTGCAACTCTCTGTTACTATATCCATTACATTAGTGTTTCTTTCTATTATACGTTTGATGAGTGTTATTGTAACATCTGCCGGTATGAATACATCAGTGTTTATTTTCTTTTCTGTCCACACTCCAAACTTTTCTCAATATTCTTCCCCCCCCCCCCCCCCCAAAAAAAAATAAAATAAAAATTACCACATCACTTCCATCACGCCTTTACTAATTGTCCATGATGCGCATCCTTACAGGAGAAATCACCACACAACAGATACCAGATGAAGAAATAACTATATGCTAACATGGTATAGGAATACAGCATTTGACAAGAAAACAATATATGCAAACAATGTGTAGGATTACCGGACTAGACAATATATAAATATATGCAAATATTGTATGGAAGCACAGAACTAGACATGACATTAATATAAGCAAACATTGTGTAAGAGTATATAACTAGAAAAGGAATAAGTATATGCAAATATTGTATAGGAGTACAGGACTAGACAACAAAATAAATATATGCAAACAATGTATTAAAGTACATGGCTAGATAAGAAATAAATATATACAACAATGTATAGGAGTACAGAATTAGAAAAGAAATAAACACGTGCAAACTTTGTATAGGAGTATATGACTAGACAAGAAATAAATATATGCAAACAATGTATAGAAATACAGGACTAGATAAGACATAAATATATGCAACAGTGTATAGAAGCACAGGACTAAATAAGAAATAAATATATGCAAACAATGTATAGAAGTACAGGACTAGACATGAAATAAATATATGCAAACAATGTATAGAAGTACAGGACTAGACATGAAATAAATATATGCAAACAATGTATAGAAGTACAGGACTAGACATGAAATAAATATATGCAAACAATGTATAGAAGTACAGGACTAGACATGAAATAAATATATGCAAACAATGTATAGAAGTACAGGACTAGACATGAAATAAATATATGCAAACACTATCTAGGAGTACAGGAATAGACAAGAAATAAATATATGCAAACAATGTCTAGAAGTACAGGACTAGACAAGACATAAATATATGCAAACAATGTATAGAAGTACAGGACTAGACAAGAAATAAATATATGCAAACAATGTATAGAAGTACAGGACTAGACATGAAATAAATATATGCAAACAATGTATAGAAGTACAGGACTAGACATGAAATAAATATATGCAAACAATGTATAGAAGTACAGGAATAGACAAGAAATAAATATATGCAAACAATGTATAGAAGTACAGGACTAGACAAGACATAAATATATGCAAACAATGTATTGGAGTGTAGGACTAGACAAGAAATAAATGTATGCTATCATTGGTAACAATGCTAACATTGTATAGAAGTATAGGACAACGTAAATAAATCCGCTATACTAGAATTTCATAAAAAGCTACAAGCTGTCCTTTTACAGGACGTTGCAGTTAACCAAATCATTGTTTGGCTGCTTATCATTTGCTTGACAATCTTGCGTTCAGTAGTTTTCCATTGCTTCCTGAAAGATAGACGCTTTATATCATCGAAATGAACAGGAAGTGATTTGCTTCCAAATAGACAACAGCTGAACCTTGAATGTCGGGGAATTATGAAACCTCGATCACTAACTGTCAAGCCCCTGAATACCATATCATATACATTCATGCTATAAATATTTAAATTGTGGATTGCTTCACCACGTTTGGAAATATAGCCTCGCACACTGCCTAATAGGCCTTATCTACCTGTCCATAGAGTTTTAACGTCATATACCCATGGGATACCGCGGTAGAGTAGTTGTTAGACACCAGTCTGTCGAAGGAGTGACCAAGCGTTCGATTCGAAGTTTGGCGAGTTTAAATTTTTTTGTTTTTAAACATTACCCTTGACTTCCAGGTCAACATAGCCTAAAATGGTACCAAGAATGAGTTAGGAAGTACAGGCGACTTGCGTTATACCTACAGTATCACCCACCATCTCATCATCTCATCTCATCATTTTCCTCTTGTACATGTACATTGTGGTGTCGAGGTGGAGTATAAACAGCGGGAGAGTGCCCGCTTATGGGCTTCATGTATCGATATTCCCATATACTCTGTTATTCGGTGTCCATCGTTTACGTGGTCGGCCTCTTCCTCTGCTTCCTTCTGGTCTGTACATCATTGCTTGTTGTGGTATACTGTTGGTAATCTATTAGGAGCGTTCATTTGAAATCCGTTCGTGCCGCACCGCGCGTAATTGCGCACGTTGAACATGATTATGTCATAGTCATGTGATAAGTACTGACCAATGAGTAAAAGAGTACGTGCTTATCGTTCCATGATGCATAGGTTCTGTTTTTGACCGTTGAGAAAATGGCCGGGTTGATCCACAATCCGTCCAAAGAAGCTCAAAGAGATGCGATTCAGTTTCTTTCATTTTAAGGATGTCGACCAGTGGACATTCATCGAAGAATGCAGGCAGCATACGGTAACAAATGTGTGTCGAAGACAACAGTAACAGACTGGGCACGAATGTTTCGGAAAGGACGTCAGTTTACGACAGATCTTCGACGGCCGGGTAAAGCGCATATTATTGCAACAGAAAAAAATAAAACATCGCCAAAATTGACGCAGCAGTACAGATGAAACGTTGTTGAAGCATACGTTCGCTAGCGAAACAATTTGATGTGTCACTTGGGACAATTCAAAAGGGCGTTCGTAAGAAACTGCAATATCGGACGGTGTTCACAGTAGGTACCACGGATGTTGACCGACCACCAAAAGAGGAACGCATGGGATGAACGTTTGAACCACTTGCTGCGTTACAGAATGGAGAGTGATGCAATTCTCTTCCGCATAGTCGCAGGCGATGAATTATGGTGTCACCACTCTGAGCCGAGCAGCAACAGAGAGAGCATGCCATGGAAGCATGCTGGATCACCAAAAGCCAAAAAATTCAAGTTACAGGTTTCCGCTGGTAAGGTTATGCTGAGATCATTATTTTTTTTTTTACCATGAAGGGCTATTGTTGATTTGAAGAACCTGGTCTCAACATCAACTCTACCCACTACTTGCAAACACTAGACAAGCTGCAAAATGCCATTATGAATTAGTGACCCGGCATGCTTTCTCGCGGTGTGATTTTGTTGTACGATAATGCTCGCCAGCATGTCGCAAAGATTGTGCAGGAAGCATTAGCAAGGAAGAAGTGGGAAATTCTGAAACATCCAGCCTATAGTCCTAATATGTCACCATGTGATTTTCATTTGTTCGGACCTCTAAAAAAGCTCTTAAGTGGCAAGGATTTCACACAGATGCAGACGTAATGAACGCGGTAAACAATTTGTTCAGTGAGCAACCACAATCCTTTTTTTTTTTCTTCGCGGACGGCATTCGCCTCCTACATAAGCAATGGGATGCTTGCCTGAAAGCCTATGGCAACTTCTTCTGACCAACCCATGGTGCATAATTTATTCAAAATGAATGCTTTGTTTAATTCTACCACACCTGTTAATGTTTCTTTCGTGCTTTTGTAATAAAGTCATTGGAACGGGTTTCAAATTAACGTCCCTAATATTATCCCACCTTATGTGACAACACTTTTTACAGCATTCAACTTGCCATGGGTAAATTTACACTGTATGTTTTTGTTTCCGCATCCTATTACAGGACATCGCTGTCAACACTACCATTTTACCGCTGTTTTTGATTTATTGGCAAGATTACACTCAGTAGTTTGTCATTGCTTTATGAGCGGTCGGCTCACATATCTCGTAAGCAACGGGAGCGGTGAGAACCGCTACCGATTCTCGCGCAGCTGCGTTTGCTCACGTGGATAAACCGGATTACGGAGAAAGTCACTAACCCTTAATGTTTAGTCAGAGGAAATTAGCCCATTCGACCATGCATTTGGTTTTTAACCGATACATCGCAGAAAAAAATAGAAAAAAAAAAACTTACATTTGGACAGAAGGGTGATATATCGCCATACAATAGTCATCGTGTAATTTGTTTTGTTTCGTGGTATCCTCCGCAACTTCCATGTTCAGTGAACGAAAATTTACATTGTAATACTTGTTCATTTGATAGTGTACCATGTCTTGTCGAATCCTACTTTTTGTTTTGCACTGAATCAGCTAAAAGCTAAATTAACAAAATCCACGTGCAAACATTATGGCTCAATGACAATGTGGTCCTAGATCTATATTTGTATATACCAGTGCTCACTCGTTGAGATATTTGGTTAGCTTCACGCAGGCTGCCGATTATTGTTAGTTTGACATTTGTTTCTGAACGGACCACTCGCCTACCATTGTGAAAATGGACACTCAGCGTTCTTCTTCCGAATCTCAAGTGTCTGATTTCAAACCCGGTTCGTCGGGATTGTCACACCTCTTTTACTAACTCTAAGCCACAATGGCACACATATATTGTTGTAAGCAATCATCATCATCATCATCATCATCATCATCATCATCATCATCATCATCATCATCATCATCATCATCATCATCATCATCATCATCATCATCTTCCACTTCTGCCGTCAAGCGTCGTGGGGAGGAATAATTTGCATTCCAGCGCCCGGTGGACGGCACTGGATAGTGTCATTCCGTGTGGTTGTACAATGTCTCTGATGTCGTCAATCCATTTGCTTCTTGGACGTCCTCGTGGTCTCGTCGCAGATGATCTTTGATGTAAGGCCAGTGATGGTAGTTGCTGATGTTGCATTCTAACGACATGGCCAAACCACTTGATCTTCCGTCTTTCAATAAATGTGGCACAAGGTGTTGATCTCACAGTCTGTCTGATAGTAGCATTGCTTACTCGGTCTCGGATTGTTAAGTTGGCATCTCTCCTCAGGCATCTCATTTCGCAGGTGTTGATTTTGCGGTCTAATTTGGATAAAGTCCAGGTTTGAGATTGGTGGCATAGGGTTGGTGTGAATATGCTGTTTATTATCTGTCGTTTTGCGGGCATGGGTATGTTTGGATGTTTCAGTAAGGGTGATAGTTGATATGTAAGTGCACTAGCTTTTTGGCATCTGATTTCAATTTCTCTGTCCAATCTGCCATCTTCTGTGATCATACTTCCAAGGTATTTGAATTCTTTAACTTGCTTTAGAGTTGTGTTATTGTGTTATTTGTAAGCAATAACAGCATTAATTCGGGCTCCTAGTCAGGGGCGGTTGAAAATACTGGCTCCTAGTCACGGACGATTGGAAATAATGACTCCTAGTCACAGACGGTTGAAAATACTGGCATCTAGTCATTGACCCTTGAAAATACTGGCTCCTAGCCAAGGACGGTTGAAAATACTGGCTTCTAGTCACGGGCGGTTGAAAATACTGGCTTCTAGGCACGAGCGGTTGAAAATAATGGCTTCTGGTCACGGACGGTTGAAAATACTGGCTCCAAGTCACGAACGGTTAAAAATATTGACCCTCTAGTCATTAACAGTTGAAGATACTGGCTTCTAGCCACGGACGGTTGAAAATACGGACTTATCGTCACCGACGGTTGCAAATACTGGTGCCTGGTCTCGGACGGTTGAAAATTCTGGCTCATAGTCACTGACGGTTTAAAATACTGGCCCCTAGTCATGGGCGGTTGAAAATACTTGTCCCTCGTCACGGACGGTTGAAAAAAAAAATTGGCTGCTAGTCACGAACGGTTGAAAACACTGGTTTCTAGTCATGGACTTTTGAAAATACTTGTTCTAGTCACGGGTGATTGAAAATACTGGCTCATAATCACGGACGATTTAAAATACTGGCTCCCAATCACGGACTATTGAAAATACTTGGATCTTCTTATGGACACTGGGGAGGGCGGGAGCAATAAAAACTGATCCCTCGTCACGACACTCGAAAAGAATATGTTCCAAAACAAGAAGCTGCTATACGATTGTGAAGTGTAAGGACCAACACATTTGGTATGAACTGAATACACGGAGGAATAGGTGGTCAGCCTTTCACTTTCTTAGCGAACGGCGAGCGCAGGCGCCAAACCTTTTTCTGATCGCACGCATGACATTATTAGCATAACATCCTAACAATTACACTAACGCAACCGCTACACTCGGAGAAACTTCAATTATAAATTAAGTTGCATGTCCTTCATAGGACGTAGCAGTCAACACCAGCATTTTCGTTTTTCGTGATTCCTGGGCACATTTTACGTTCAGTAGTTTGCCATTGTTTTCTGAATGACCGGATCCTATACCTTTTTCGAAAAAACCAGCACCTCCGTGTTTCGAACCCGGGTATACGGGCTCACAAACCGCGTTCGGAAGCCCTTAGCCAC
This sequence comes from Cepaea nemoralis, assembly GCA_014155875.1. NCBI lineage: Eukaryota > Metazoa > Mollusca > Gastropoda > Stylommatophora > Helicidae > Cepaea > Cepaea nemoralis. The sequence goes on from JACEFZ010008728.1 coordinate 190,406, forward strand.
AGAGACCGGCGGAGAAACAACTGGCCTCAAAAACTGACTTTCCGTTATCGAATAGTTAAGTTATGGAATTAAGTGAGACCCGAAACCTTAGCTGTCTTCAAACCTTCTAATAAAGTACAACAGGTAAACGGGGTATTATAGGTAGTGTACCTCTCAATTGTTATCCACACGGGTTACATATTTAGTTATTTCACATACGGGGGTGATGTGAGGGTGAGACACGAGAGCCACAGAAGCAGATTTGAACCCACGCAAGGCTACACCGTGTCTAGTTTGCAGAACAAAATCCCAGTCATCCTAATTATTTCTTCTGTTTATTTCCCTCTCCTACATCCAACGGAATGTCCTATATTTTCTGGTATTATCCAGCATTACGCAACTCTCCTATATTCTGCTGACTGCCCTACATACCGAGGCGGTACCGGTGTAATAGGCCGTTAGCTGCGGCTGTTACTGAAAAACTGCAACGTTCCGATAATTATTTTTATCAAAAACACTGAGTTTATGGCTTGGTAGCCATGGTTGTGTCAAGGATATACAATTGGCTTTGCTTGTTGTGTAGCTACAGCCTTTATTAGCGGTCACGTCCGATATCACAAAGCCAATAAGCTGGCTCTACTATCGGTTAAACCAGGGTTCAAGTAAAAATACTGTGTATTTTAATGTTATCATTGCAAAGCAGTCGCAAGTAACTTCTTTAGCAGGGAGGTAATGGGCAACAAGTAATGTTAGTATTGCAATGTAATAATGAGATGTTAGTATTGCGAGGATTATGATTTTTATGAAGAATCGACTCAAGAGCTCTCCGGTAAAACCAGCAAGTGCTTGGTCTCTCCCAGCACATAATATATGTGTGTAGATGCTGAATGTCTTTTTGCGAGCTGGTTAGTGTTACTTCGGAACAGTTCTCCCGGACGTTAATAGGGCCACGTTTCATACTCGATCCCCCAACAGCTTTATCTGGGAAGATTTATCAGGAGATGACACCATGCATCAAGCGGTTATTAATTTTCCCTCTATATATGCGGAGATGTGGTTTCTGAGACGAATTTTACGAATATCTTTGACGGCCAAGGTAACTAACAGCGAGTGTCTAGTTGAGGGTGATGAACGTATACAAGTGTACACAACCAGTCGTTGACTGTCCAGGGTGTCAGGATGCCCATGACATGTGGGCTCTATGGGGCCTGGATGAAATAGACCCCAATAAACATTAGATAATTTGTTGACAATTTTAATTACTTTTCAGTAGCTTTTTCTTCTGAAAACCACTGTTTTAGACCCAGTCAGCCGCTGTACACAACTACAAACCATAATTTAGATCCAGTCAGCCGCTGTACACAACTACAAACCATAATTTAGACCCAGTCAGCCGCTGTACACAACTACAAACCATAATTTAGATCCAGTCAGCCGCTGTACACAACTACAAACGGTATTTAATCCCAGTCAGCCGCTGTAAACACTACAAACGGTATTTGAGATCCAGTCAGCCGCTGTACACAATTACAAAACCATAATTTAGACCCAGTCAGCCGCTGTACACAACTACAAACCATAATTTAGATCCAGTCAGCCGCTGTACACACTACAAATCGGTATTTTAGATCCAGTCAGCCGCTGTAAACACTACAAACCGGTATTTGAGATCCAGTCAGCCGCTGTACACAATTACAAAACCATAATTTAGATCTAGTCAGCCACTGTACACAACTACAAAACCAGTAATTTAGATCTAATCAGCCACTGTACACAACTACAAAACCATAATTTAGATCTAGTCAGCTGCCGTACACAACTACAAAACCATAATTTAGATCCAGTCAGCCGCTGTACACAACTACAAAACCATAATTTAGATCCAGTCAGCCGCCGTACACAACTACAAAACCATAATTTAGATCCTGTCAGCCGCTGTGCACAACTACAAAACCATAATTTAGATCTAGTCAGCCGCTGTACACAACTACAAAACCATAATTTAGATCTAGTCAGCCGCTGTACACAACTACAAAACCATAATTTAGATCTAGTCAGCCGCTGTACACAACTACAAAACCATAATTTAGATCTAGTCAGCCGCTGTACACAACTACAAAACCATAATTTAGATCCAGTAGCCGCTGTACACAACTACAAAACCATAATTTAATATAGTCAGCCGCTGTACACAACTACTAAAACCATAATTTAGATCTAGTCAGCCACTGTACACAACTACAAAACCAGTAATTTAGATCTAATCAGCCACTGTACACAACTACACACCAGTATTTTAGATCCAGTCAGCCGCCGTACACAACTACAAAACCATAATTTAGATCTAGTCAGCCGCCGTACACAACTACAAAACCATAATTTAGATCCAGTCAGCCGCTGTACACAACTATAAAACCATAATTTAGATCTAGTCAGCCGCTGTACACAACTACAAAACCATAATTTAGATCCTGTCAGCCGCTGTACACAACTACAAAACCATAATTTAGATCTAGTCAGCCGCTGTACACAACTGCAAACCGGTATTTTAGACCCATTTAACCGCTGTACACAACTGCAAAACCAGTATTTTAGATCCAGTTCCTTCGAAGTCGGAGAGTGTCTAGCTGTACGGCGAGGAACCACCAGTCTGCACACCAATAAGCCAGACATGGGACAACGGATACTCACGCAAACCTCGAGGTCCTGTATGACATCACACTGATGTTGGACAACAGGATGCCTTCATCCGACATACAGGACTTCGCGTTGGAGCTCAAGCCAACGAACACAAGCAAGCAAGCAAGATCCAGTCAGCCGCTGCACATAACTACAGAGCCAGTATTTTAGATCTAGTCAACCGCTGTACACACTACAAAACAAAGACAGACAGTGTTCTTTTATAATATAATGAGGAAAGAGGCAACGGAGAACACAGTGACACTTGGAAAGATCAACAGAAGAAGCAGAGACAGACGGAGACAGATGGTCTAAGACTGTGGCATGGGCTAATGTTAGCTTTAGTCCTCATCCAGAACACGAGAACTGAGATCTGTGAAGATGCATGAGCGCTACTACGATCTGGCAGGCCACATGATGATGATAATATGGCCTCTAATCAGTGTGAGGAGGTAAATTCAAGTCAGTAAAGTAACCTTGCCGTCTCCGTGGCTAAGGCCTTGCGGACGCGATTCATGAGCCCGCTTACCTGAGTTAGAAACACAGCTGCGACCGACTTGCAGAAGACCGCATCGCGCTGGATCTTAACGTGTTGACATGGGAGCCGGTCGTTCAGAAAAAATGGCAATACTACTGAACGTAAACGTACCAAGACATCAACAACAGCAGTAAAATGCTGGTGTTGACAGCCATGACCTGTAAATAGGATATGCAAAACAAACACAAAAATAACAAAAGTAACCTTATTCTCACGTGATTCAGATTTTAAACCCAACAGATAGATACAGAATCATTTCATCGGCAAGTAAAATACGATGTTGAAAAAAAAAAGTTTGTTGCATATCCTTTACAGAACGTAGCAGTCAACCCCAGCATGATTTTGCTTTTTCGTGATTCCTGAGCAAGTTTTAGTTCAGTAATTTGCCATTACTTTCTGAACGACAGTCACCTATACCATTTCATACGAGGCCAACGTATGGCTATCTGCTGCCAAATCACCCGCAGCTGTGTATCGAACACGATATGCGGGTCTTACAGCGTCAGTAACTCATACGCCACGGAGCAGGCAAAAGACATTGTACTAGCACCATATACCCAACATGCTCCAAGGATTGTAAAAGGCATCGTTACTTTTTAACTTTTTTTATAATAACATAAAAACTATAACTGACTTTATCTATGGCTCAAAAAACAGTGTCTGTATTCGATATCTTTAGATCCATGCTAGTCCCCCAGGCATAGCTGCACTCACGTGGTCCCGAAAATGTCAAGCAGTATAGATTTTTTGGTCACACTTCTACCATAAAGGCTAATAAGGACCAAAACAATTATGGCGTCTGGAGAGTCCAAAACAGACGGTGTGTGTTTTTTTTAAAAATATATTTTTAACATCGTTAATTCCGCCCATTTTCCTTGTATTCATGTTTGCCTCAGAGAATCAGGAAATAGAGATAATTTTGAGGTGCATTCTGGGATGACATAAGACACCTTGGTGGTTCTTCTTTTGGTCATGCCGTGTGTCCTTTTTTTTGCGTCCGATTGGTTGTATGCTATTTCCAGTTCTATCTGTGAGTCATGTCCTTCTCGGGAATTGTGTGATTATAAATGTGGTGACAGATGGCCAAACCAGTTCACTTGCTGCTTTGTTTACGTTGTAGAACACTGACATTACGATAACATGTTTTATATCAACATCTCTTACCCCATTTCTCCTTATTGTGTTTAACACCAATAACGGTAAACTAATCAATGATGTCACACTTTTTGTTTTTGGAGTAATGCTGGCGATTTATCGGCATTGTCACACTTATTAATTATGTGTTGTTGTTGTTGTTGTTGTTGTTGTTGTTGTTGTTGTTGTTGTTGATGATGATGATGATGTATATTTAGACAATTCATTAGTGATATCAGAGTTGATAATTTGTCTTGTATTTTGAATGCAGACAATTCATGGGTGATGCTACATTTGATTTAACTGTTTCAGCTCAAGTATTATTCGTCATGCTAACTTCATACGGTATATAACATTACAGTATACACCTGACAAGATGCAGCGAACAATGCCAGACAATATATTGTGTGGTGTCTGTGTTTATATTAGTTAATTAGTTAGTTAGCTAGCTAGTTAGTTAGTTAGTTAGTTAGTTAGTTAATTAGTTAGTTAGTTAGTTAGTTAGCTAGTTAGTTAGTTAGTTAGTTAGTTGGTCGCGATTCGATCTTAACGGCAACGAGTATCCCTATAGTCTTCGTTGTTGTAATAGCGGAAACCACATAAAATGCTCCTATTGTCTCATGTGAAAAGTGAAACAGACAGTAGTCATGACAAAATCCACATCACGCACACGCATGCAAGGATAAGGCCACTGCCAGAATACTAACACAACAGTCTGTCATAGAATTGCAGTTCATCATGCTTCGTGCTGAAAGGTATGCATACATTCAGAAGTCGCGGGTTGTGAGCATTCGCTGGATCCTTTCTCCACTCCAGTGTGGTTGGAAATGAACAGGCAGACAGATTGGTTGATGCTGCATAATTGAGGGGTGATTTGATGCATGATAAGACAGATGTGTTTAAGGCTATCTGGAAGTGCGTGAAAAATGCAGAAGAAAAGATAGACTATCATGGTTTAGAGAGAATGCAACAGCAGAGGTTGGTCAGAGGATCTGGTAAACAGTCATTACTTAAAGGTAAAGCAAAACAAACATATAATCAGATTGTAACGAGAACCATTGGTATTGGAACTCTCCTCTGGCTGTTGAAGATGATGACTTAGGCTTATTGGAATGCCCCGAGTGCAGTGATGTCGGTTCTTGACTTAGCTCAGCTCAACTGGTAACAGCAGTTACAAGAATAACCAGCAGTGGCACACGCATTACAGCATAAGGCAAACTAGCTAGTTCAACAACAGGCCACCTGCCATTATTTCGACACTGTCTTCCAGATTATTTACAACCTATAAGACTAGACATCAACCAACCAACAAACCAACCTACCAAACTATCTACCAGCCAACAAAGCAATCAACCAACCACAAAAATCAGACAGTCAATCAATCAGCCAATCAACCAAGCAATCAATCAACCAACCAACCAACAGCTCGCTATCTCCAGTCTTTTCTGATATATCTTTCTTGTATTATTTATCCGTATAATTATCTTCTTAATTGTCATTACTTTTCTTTTATTATCTCCAAGTTTCTGGCTTTACCACAGGTTAGAACAAATTTCTCTTGATGTGTTAAAACCTATAACATGACCATCAGCCAGTCATCTTATAAAAGTAAATTCTATTTTATAATTTCACTAAACTGACACTACAGTGTCTGTGTGAGTTACATTTAACCTCTAAGATTAAACAAAACCACTGTAATTAATTATACAAGCATATACCTTCGAAGTTGTTTGATAATTTCGTGTGTTTGTGTGCTTTAGCTTTAACAGATTCATTACATTGCACAAGTATACCATCATATGCGCCACAGTTTCCTGTCATAAATCACGCCAGGTGAATCTCAGCACAGTGTATGAGTTCTGCTAGCACCAGTTAAGTTCTAGATGTGAACAGTTTGAGAAATTAGACGCAGACAGTCAAAACTTTTGTTGTTATTACCTTATGAGGGAAAATAATATTAAAAACTTTTTGACAACTCGCAACATTTATAAGAATAGAACAAGGGGAAAGCGGACAGGTAAAATAGCTGGACGACTTGGCCACACAAAGTACTCGACAAAAACCATACTGGAGGACAAGGTTAACGGCAAACGAGCAAGAGTCAGACAGCGATACAAATGGGAAAGTAACATCAAGAGATGAACGAACATCAATCTGACAGAACGTGCAATCAAGGCGAGAGGCAGACAGTGTTGGAGATCCATTGCAGCCAACCTTCATTGTGGATACGGCACCAGATTGATGAAGTCGAGACAAGAACACAGACCTGATCCGTGACACAGGTGATCGTATGCCATGGTGAACAATGGCCGCACATGTTTATCGGCACGGTACATTATAATATTGCAGTTATGATCACATTCATCCAAGGGCAGTTGTTTGGTAATTTAGTGAAATGAAGTTCCAACCCTGAACAGACGACAGCTGGCAGCCTAGCTTAGATGATCTGTGAAAAGTTGTTGCATATCCTTTACATGACGTAGCTGTCAATCCCAGTATTTTTTGGCTGTTCGTGATCCCTGCGCAAGTTTACGTTCAGTAGTTAACCATTGCTTTCTGAACGATCAGCATCCCTACCATTTCATAAGAAACAAACTTAAGTCGGTCTGCCGCCAAATCACCCACAGCTGATGACGATCTGTTACCAACATCCAATCAAACACTATGACTCCATCGACCCATGCTCATAAAGGTGTAGTGGACAAGTTCAAAGCAACGCCAACAATTCACAACATACATTTAATAATTATACACGCAGGCATTTCTGCCACTGTGTGAAACTATCATTGTCAAAGAAATGGACACGACTTCAGAAGGTGATATATCTATCAAAAACACAACATCTCCAAGAGTACGTTAACAAGGAACGCTAATGATCAAGCACAACCAGGGTATTATGTTTCTGCCGAATTATAAAACAGACAACTTCAAAGAAAGGACATGTGAACAAGACATCGATATATTTATTAAGCGACATAACAATCTTTAAGGCAGGGAATATATGTAAATAAGAAAGGTAAGGATACTTTAGTTAAAATGTCGATACTGCCATGGCTACTAATCTCCGGTGATTGATCCTTCTATCCAGTGAAGGATTACTTTCCACCCTAATTACGGGAAAAACCAAAAATTAGCCGCCGGAAATGGACAGGAAAACCATCTCGAGTTCTCTGTGAGGAAAATCCCTGCCAATCGCCGCCAACTTCTCCTCGCAGCCAGACTTGTCTCTTGCTTGCAGGTAGCCCTAATTAAGACAAAAAGTAGGTGATGTTTTTCCAGGGCCTTTGTGTCACAAATTATTGCTGGCGTTGTCCTTATTGGAACAAATTCTTAGATAACGTGTTTGATATTAGTAAGAAATAACATAACAAACTGGAGCATCAGTGACAATGATGAGCTTGATCTTGATGATACCAATATTGATGCATCTTATGATAATATATTACACACCGCCTTGTTCAAATACACCAAAACGCGCCAAAGCACAGGAGTAATGGACCCATGCCGAGAAATATCAGCATGGTCTAATGGATAAGACCACGCGTTCTTTAATATCCGGTGCGCTGATGTCGAGGTAGCAGGTTGAACCCCTACACAGTTAATGTGGGCTACAATGTTGACTTCTCGTCCTTGACTTAGGGACTTCAATTACAAGTGCCTCTGAAGGAGTAGGTTCGCTTGATGGCGATGGACACTGGTTATAGGGAAAGATAATCCACACGCAAAACCCAGCCCAGTAAAATCGAAGTATGGACTACGCTTAGGTTCAAAGCGAGTGAGCATTAAAAACAAAACCATCAAGAGTAAGGTGCAAGTGATGCAAAGCCCATATTTTTATGTCAGTCGCCACTCAAGGTGTGAACAAGAGTCATTCTGTCATTCTGTAGCATGTCCTTTGCAGAACCTCGCTCCCATAACAACCCTCCCGGTAACCTCTCAATTATAAGCAGGATGCCCCGCGTCCGATACACCCATCTGGAGATCATCCGCCACATCCTGCACCCATCTTCTCTTTGGTCTTCTCTTCCTCTCTTCCCAGGCATATACCCCTCCATCATTGTTCTCTCCAAATTTTCGTTACGTTTCAAGTGACCAAAATATTTCAATTTTCTTTGCTTTATCGTCTTTAATAGCCAAACTTCTTCAATATTCAGCGCTTCAATTATGGATATATATATATATATGGAATATGGATGCGGCAGATGATCTCCAGATGGGTGTATCCGACGCGGGACATCTTGCTTATGATCGAGAGGTTTTCCTGAAAGTTTTTATGGGAGCGAGGTTCTGCAAAGGGCATGGTACTGAATGAATGAATGAATGAATGAATGAATGAATGAATGAATGTCAATATACTCTGCACGACTTTGAAAATCATATATCATACAACAGTCGTAGAACTTTGGAACTGATATATCATGTCACAGTCATGGAACTTTGCCAATCATATATCATACTACAGTCATGGGACTTTGGAAATCATATACCATACAACAGTCATGAAACTTTGGAAATCATATATCATACAACGTCATGAAACTATGGAAATCATATATCAAACCACAGTCACAGAACTTTGGAAATCATATATCATACAACAGTCATAGAACTTTGGAAATCATATATCATAGCAACAGTTATTGAACTTTGGAAATCATATATCATACAACAATCATGGAACTTTGGAAACCATATATAATACAACAGGTCGGGAGCTTTATAAAACATATATAATACTGTACAATAGTCACGAAACTTTCAAAATCATATATAATACAACAGTCACGAAGCTTCATAAATCATATATAATACAACAGTCACATAGAATTTTAAGTCGTATGTGTATACAACAATCTCAGAGCTCTCTATAACATATATATGATATAACAGTCACGAATCGATCGGGGTCATACGATTCAACAGTAGTTACGGATCTTTCGAAATCATATATAATTCAATACTCAAGGCGCTTTCGACATCAACTAAACAAAAAAGCGTACAGTAATACAGCTACTTAAAACATGCTTCATTCACGGAATATGCATATGTAACGAGAGTTATTTGTTTGCGTGGGATAATCTGTTGCATGGGATTCTCATTGAAATGCACTCTTGTCTGCCCATCAATACACGTATTTTTGCCCTTTATCATCTCATCTCTGATAATAGGGGAGCTGAAAATCCCCGTTGAAAATGTTAAAACATCCTAAATAGTAAACTGATCACGTGAAAAATTACATAAAATAACATTTCTCAACCACTGGGGCGTACTGGTTATATGAAAGTAGATTACTATTTAATTTAAAAGCAATCGGCATTCATAAACACCATTAGATAGTAACACATATGAATTTCACGAAAGATAAAATACGCGAACATAAAATAAAAACATTGTTATAATTGCATAAATAAGTAGTAGTAGTAGTAGTAGTAGTAGTAGTAGTAGTAGTAGTAGTAGTAGTAGTAGTAGTAGTAGTAGTAGTAGTAGTGTCATGAAATGCTGCATGTTAGTGATTCCCAGATCGACGACTGTATACAGCGAATACCCAGGGAGTAGAAGGGTTAATGAAACAGAAGGATAAAACACAACGGATTGACCAGCGCATATGTATATAGGTCAAGGCGGGAGAGTCGACTACAATACAAGGGACCTGGAGAGTGGAAAAATTAGTTTGCTACAAAGACAGACAGTATCATGGATCAGTCTATTGCGTTCTGGAGGTAGGGATATACGGAAAAGCCTAGATCAGAAATTTTCCACTGACAAGGGATAATGAAGTCTGAATTTGCTTTGTCCAGCAATGTCAAGGACGATGGGACAAAGATGATCTAAAGAGAGTGGCCACTTCTTTGTGTCAGTTTAGTGTGCGTTCCCCAACTGGACGGAAAGATAGAATTATGTGTCCTGTAATGAAAAGAAATATCCTCCTTTATAATGGGATAAAGTGCTTGGATGCGGATAAATTTCGATTCGTGGATTTACATTAATTCTATAAAGGAACATAGATGCCTAAATAAGGTTTCCATACCAGTGCGAGACGTATCAAATAAGAGAATACAGATGGCGGTGGTCCAGATCACTCAGTGTTGATAACCCACAAGAAAGCCCTTTGAAGTAATAAAGCACGACACTTGTGCAGGAAAAAAGAAAGAATAGAAGTCTCACCGGAAGAATTAAGGACGACAGAGAAAGAATAATAAAGATCAGATGAGTTAATGGAAAAGCTCAAATGACTCAATCTCATAGAGTAGCAAAGTGCGTACCAAGAGCATATATCAATTACAAAATATCGAGTGTAGAACATTTACAGAACACTAATAGAACATTTTAGAATCTCGATGTGTTGTTCCAGAATGGATTAAAGAACGCTATACGAAAACAACGAACATTCCTTTTTAGCGGACAGCAAATAATGAGCGAGTTAAGTACATTGATACAGTGGTGAACATTTTCATTACCAAGAACGGATTTACCTACAGACTCAAGCAGACGGAGCCGTCAGGGTGAGATCGTTCTGTGGTGTCTATATATCGTCCTGTACTTTAGCCGAGAGAAGAGACGAGAGAAAGACACGAAGACTATCTATCTACATCTTATCTAGCAGCCACACCAGAAGAACAATAGCAATTACACAGACAATACCCATCCATACACAAGACATAGTTTTATAAATAAATCTTTTATTTAATGTTAAAAAGAACTGTTGTCGGAGTATGTGTTGAGGGAAAACTAGAGAGAGAGTGAAAGAAAGGGATATATGGATGATAAGACGGAAGAGAGGAGTGTAGACAAAAAGTCAGTAACTAATCCCAACAGATAATCAGGTTAAAGATGTGCATGTTGATTCCAATCTCCTCTCGAGGAAATAACAGCACATAAAATGGTGGGAGCAGCGGGATACGTACATACATAATACTCATATGACCTAAGGCATAACAAGGCATATACAGAGAGAGGTACCGGCATATTGGCACAGGCATAGCGGAGTACCTACATGTTGGGACATACTGATTGGAAGGAATATAAGTATATATTGATGACTTTTAATGGAAGGACGTCCATTGGATATATGGTGCCATTACATATATGGTAGAAACATTTCATTAATGCTGGTGACTTTGCAGTGAGAAAGTTCCAGACAGAGTGAATGTGGATAGGTGGTAAGACATTACATACCTAGTCACACGGTCACACGTCTACATAAGTCTTTATCCTATATCTCCTCTTGTGGATGAGAGAGTGGTTGTGATGTACGGTGGGGTGGTGTAGATTTATAATATTAGATAGACATAGATAAATGGTATAGGTTCTAGGTGGAATATAATTGTATAGTGAGTACTTCTTTTCTGCCTTGAGGGATCTTTACTCAACTTGCTGACTTATCTGCTGTAACTATGGCAACTCCTAAAGTAACTACAGCAGAACTGAGAGCCAACGGGGAGGAAATTGGGTTAGCTGGTACCGAGCTAACTGATTACATACAAGAAAGAGAGAGAGAGATTCGTAAAGGGGAAAGAGAAGACCGGAAAGCCGAGTTGGAAGTGAGAAGAATAGAGGTGGAGACCAAGAAACTAGAAATGGAACAAGAGGCCAAGAAAATGGACCAGGAGACCAAGCGACTAGAAATGGAACAAGAGGCCAAGAAAATGGACCAGGAGACCAAGAAACTGGAAATGGAACATGAATACCGCTTGAAAGAGTTAGAACTCAAGACACAAACTAAGGGTGAAATAGATGCAGCAGAAGGAAGTTCATCTTCACCTGGAGCAACCTACATGAGTGGACAGGGTTACCAGGCCATGAAGTTTCCTTTAGCGGTCTACGATGAAAGTAAAGAAAAGATATTCCAGTTTTTGGATCGGTTCGAGGCTATGGCAATCGCTATGGGACTAGATAGAACCAGATGGGCTCTTAAAGTATCCCAGTCTTTACGTGGTTCGGGCTACGAGGTCTACACACGCCTACCACCAGGACAGGAAAATCAGTACGAGGAATTGAAAGCAGCTTTGATGAAACATTATGAAGTCACCGCACAAACATATCGGAAAAAGTTTAGATCGTCTAGACGAGAGCCGGGAGAACTATTCGCCGCCTACAGTCTGAGGCTGAAATCCTATCTACAGAAATGGATGGACTTGGCAGAATTCCAGAGGGATTATGAGAGTCTCGAAGAGATGATGGTGGTAGACCAAATGCGAAAGCAAATGTCGAAACCTCTCAGAACCTTCTTGGGAGAACAAGGGGCGGAACGGATTGATGTGGTGAATAAGCTGGCTGAACGATTCGTGGAAGTACATGGTGAAACGGAGGAACTAAGTACACAATCCAAAAGTCAGGAGAAAACAGAGAAAAAGAAACCTAAAAACTGGGAAGGAGAAAAAGGGGAACCTTATATAAAGCACACAGAGGAGAGTTCAGAGAAGGTGAAGGTAGGAAACCAGAGCACCTCGAATTCTCAAGCGAAACGACAGTGGTCTGAAAGGTGGTGTTCATTTTGTAGGGCGGCCTCCCACAACACGAAGGACTGCAGATTGAAACCTAAAAGTTCTTACTTCGCAGCATGCAAAGTGATTCCTACATCGGTGATCACAGACAAGGCTGAGGTCGGCGAAGGAGAAAGGAACAAAAAGGACACAGGGAAACCTAGGAAGGGAACAGAGTGCACTCACTGCCAGTCGACAACACATAATACTGTGGACTGCAGATGCAAGGCAAAACACGCCAATTGCATAACCAACCTCGAGGAATCAAAAGAGGAAGGCAAGGAAACGGTCAAGGAGATGAAAGACACTCAGGACCAAGAGAGACCACCTGTGGTTGAACTTATTGAAGTCAATGGCCAGCAGGTTGTTTGTCTCTACGATACCGGTTTGGATGGGGAAGCGGTGGTGGACGCCAGCTTAGTAAGCCCAGACCAACTTACAGGGGAGACCATAGAAATACAGCCGGCAATGAGGAGTGCTGTTTCCATGACGCTGCCAATCGCCAAGGTGGAGATTAAATCCAGGTACGTCACGGGCATTATTCCAGCTGCTGTATTATCTGACTCCTTATTTCCAATGATCATTGGCACGAAATATGTCTTTTTGGGGATGCCCAAACAGCAAGCCCACAAGGGAACAGTAGTCAGTGGATCTCAAGGGAAGGAAAAAGAGGCAGAGACACTATGCGACAACTCAGAGATAGGAGAATTGCATACTGCCCAGAGGAAGGATACTACGTTGCATCCTTGCTACAGGAAGCTGCAAAGAAGTGCTGAGCCACCAGAACGGGGACAGTACTTTCTGAAGAATCAACTACTCTATCGGAGAGCTGGGAGGGGAGATAACCTGCATGAGCAGTGGGTGGTTCCAGAGACACACCGTCCTCACATTCTTCAGAGTGGACACATCATAGGCGAGAATCGACATATGGGTGTCAGAGAGACCTTGCAGCAAATATCCGGCCATTATTGCTGGCCAGGAATGACCGGAGATGTACGCCGGTGGGTGAAGTCTTGTTCGGAGTGCCAGAGAGCACCACCCAACAAGCGAATTAAGAGGAAACTAGCTCTTAAAGTGGAAGACAAAGTGGAAGTGTGGAGTCCAGCAGAGACCAATATACTCCAAGTAGGATGGAAAGGACCTTATCCTGTGGAAAAGGTGGTGTCCAAGAACATCTACAAAATACGGATCGGGGAAGAGAAGAAAAATCTCCCTAGACATCTCATTAGGAAATATGAGGAGAGATCCGGGAGCAAAGCTTCACACTTTATGGTGATGGCAGCCATTAGGACAACGGTTACCAGTCCAGACGAAGACCAGAGATCGCCTGTACAACATAGGAGGGCCTATGGGACAGTACGGGATAGGTCAGATTTACCCAACGACAGTAGGAGGGAAATCACAAGTCAGGGAAAGGACAAGAGTGAAAGTTTCACCGGTAACCAAGTTCAGAAGGGGTGGGTAACGTCGGGAAAGGCAAGAATTACCCAGGACTCCAACCAAAGATTGGCTGACCAGATACAACATCGCCCAAGATGGTCCTGGAAGCAAAAGCCCAGGAGGATTGGGAAAGACGACTCGGCCCGACGAGGACGAGGCGGAACATCCCCAGCGGAAAAGCCGGGGGAAACCAAGAGGACATGGAAGCAGTGTTACAATCAGGATGGGACAATCCGTTTGTATTGTGAGCCGTCGCTGACGCAAGTCGAAAGTAGGTCGACTGAACGTACAGGAGCGAGGAGCCAACACTAGTTTCAGTCGTTAGTAGTATAGTAGGGTGTCAATTAGAGCGCCTACTGGAAAATGAAGTGAGCAAGGTGAGGATCCAATCATATCATCAACACGTGATGTTAATAGCTACTTCGCAGAAGCTCAACGCACGATGGATGTGATGGACGTTGTTGCTGCAACGGGACTTCACAGTGGAATATTTTGGAAAGGAGAATGTAGGAGCAGATTTCTTATCCAGACATCCAGCTCCGGAGGAAGAAGATTAGGATTGTGGATCATGGGAATCAAACCTACAGTGAGAAAGATTCGACGCGGTCTAATCTCTTAAGAGGGGGCCTATGTCATGAAATGCTGCATGTTAGTGATTCCCAGATCGACGACTGTATACAGCGAATACCCAGGGAGTAGAAGGGTTAATGAAACAGAAGGATAAAACACAACGGATTGACCAGCGCATATGTATATAGGTCAAGGCGGGAGAGTCGACTACAATACAAGGGACCTGGAGAGTGGAAAAATTAGTTTGCTACAAAGACAGACAGTATCATGGATCAGTCTATTGCGTTCTGGAGGTAGGGATATACGGAAAAGCCTAGATCAGAAATTTTCCACTGACAAGGGATAATGAAGTCTGAATTTGCTTTGTCCAGCAATGTCAAGGACGATGGGACAAAGATGATCTAAAGAGAGTGGCCACTTCTTTGTGTCAGTTTAGTGTGCGTTCCCCAACTGGACGGAAAGATAGAATTATGTGTCCTGTAATGAAAAGAAATATCCTCCTTTATAATGGGATAAAGTGCTTGGATGCGGATAAATTTCGATTCGTGGATTTACATTAATTCTATAAAGGAACATAGATGCCTAAATAAGGTTTCCATACCAGTGCGAGACGTATCAAATAAGAGAATACAGATGGCGGTGGTCCAGATCACTCAGTGTTGATAACCCACAAGAAAGCCCTTTGAAGTAATAAAGCACGACACTTGTGCAGGAAAAAAGAAAGAATAGAAGTCTCACCGGAAGAATTAAGGACGACAGAGAAAGAATAATAAAGATCAGATGAGTTAATGGAAAAGCTCAAATGACTCAATCTCATAGAGTAGCAAAGTGCGTACCAAGAGCATATATCAATTACAAAATATCGAGTGTAGAACATTTACAGAACACTAATAGAACATTTTAGAATCTCGATGTGTTGTTCCAGAATGGATTAAAGAACGCTATACGAAAACAACGAACATTCCTTTTTAGCGGACAGCAAATAATGAGCGAGTTAAGTACATTGATACAGTGGTGAACATTTTCATTACCAAGAACGGATTTACCTACAGACTCAAGCAGACGGAGCCGTCAGGGTGAGATCGTTCTGTGGTGTCTATATATCGTCCTGTACTTTAGCCGAGAGAAGAGACGAGAGAAAGACACGAAGACTATCTATCTACATCTTATCTAGCAGCCACACCAGAAGAACAATAGCAATTACACAGACAATACCCATCCATACACAAGACATAGTTTTATAAATAAATCTTTTATTTAATGTTAAAAAGAACTGTTGTCGGAGTATGTGTTGAGGGAAAACTAGAGAGAGAGTGAAAGAAAGGGATATATGGATGATAAGACGGAAGAGAGGAGTGTAGACAAAAAGTCAGTAACTAATCCCAACAGATAATCAGGTTAAAGATGTGCATGTTGATTCCAATCTCCTCTCGAGGAAATAACAGCACAAGTAGTAGTAGTAGTAGTAGTAGTAGTAGTAGTAGTAGTAGTAGAATTAGTTGGTATTGTTATTGTTTTTGGTGGTGTTGTAGTATTGTGTGTCTATATTGCAACAATTTTCAATTATTCTTAGCTTTAATATCTAAATAAGCGTCAAGTAAAGGGTGTAGTTTTAATGACTGTGCAGTGTTTGAAAATATTGCTGGTCCAAGTTTTGTATTTACCTATTATGTTGCATAAACTTTACAGAGGGTGAATACAAAACTCTAACCGGCAATATTTTTAAATACTGCACAGTCCTTAAAAATACACCCCATTTAAGGCTGTCTATATTTCTAATCATGTATGCGCAGGGCGTGCATTCGCAACTGCGAGCGCTAACAAGACAAGCCACCTCAACAAGTCAAGAAGCCTGATACGGGGGAAAATGGCACGTGGCAAGAACACCAAAAGACACGCAGTATCCAAGATGTGCAGCGGGGGAGACGAGAAAGCCGTAAAGAAGACGGGCGGAGAGAACCTTCATGTGAGCTGCAATAAAGAACCTGAAACTACAGTTACTACTGAAACCACCGCGAGGAAGATCGACGACAACCCACCACAAACAAGAGCCAACACAGCTGGGAAGGAGGAGAAAGACACCAGAGTCGGAAACACCGACTCAAAAACAGTCGGATGGGTTGTCAAGAGTATTCAAGTGGAGGTGTCAGACGAACAAATCACGAAGCAGATACAAGAAGACAATCTCAACATCCGAATCTTGAAGGCGGAGCGGATCCTGATATACTCAAAGATCCCTACCACGCTGGCGTTGGTGACGGCTGAGGGCATCGAGATACCACGTCAGGTATCGATAGACGAGAAAATACAACAACCTGAAGGATTCATACCAAGGATTACTCAATGTTCCAGTTGCCCGAGGGCTGGCCACAGCAGAGCAGCATGTCGCAGTAAGACGGAAATATGCGGGTACTGCGCCGATCACCACGCCATCCAGGAGTGTCCGCTGGCCAAGGTGGACACTGACTTCCGAGCACCCAACAACAAAAGAAAGTGCCCCAACTGCCTGGGCAAGCATGGAGCAAGATACTTGGGCTGTCCGTACCTCCAAAGACACAGAGACGTCGTAAAGCTCGGCATTACCACAAAGACACCATTCAAGGAAGCAATGCGGAGGGGCGAGACAGCAACGGGTATATCCCAAGCTGAATGAGATCAACTGCAAAAACAGATAGACGAGTTGAAGAAACAAATCAAAGCACTGCGGACGCCAACTCCGACCACCGACAACGAAGAACTACAGGCGGAAATAAAGGAGATCCAGCAAAACATTAAGAAAGAAGTGGAACATATGGCCGAGAAAAGGAAAACGAAGAAATGGTAAGCACCATTAAAGCGGAGAGAGAGCTGCTGACAGATGAAATGGAAATAATCCGAAACAAACCAACAGAAGCTCGTTTCTGTTGAGAAGAGAACGCAGACAAGTCGTAAGATGAAATCCAGCAAAATACGGAGCCGGAACCGCAAGCCAAGGCCAACAACCCAACCACGACGCCAAAGAAATCCAAGAGGGAAACATCCTACCAGATCTCTGAAGGCGGCACAGAATACCCACCCGGACTCAGCCTTGAGGAGTGCCTAGAATCGATAAAATTGGAGGAACGCAGGCACCAGGAATTCAAAAGGCGCTGGGATGAAAGAGAAAAGTACAAGACGAAGAAACTCAGGAGACCGGTAGTATATTCAGACAGAATTACTGACTTTGAGGATGGACCCGGCTACACGTACTTTATAGAAGACGGAGAGATGATCCCAAGTCTGACCGCAGAGGAAGAAAGCGAAAGGCAACAGAAACTCAAAATCATCTCATCTCATATGTAAAGAAACCAGCCAAGCAGAGACAGCAAGAATACCGCATGACAAGAACACAGAAGAAGAACCATCTGCAAATCTAACCATTAGAGAACTCCTGTTTGCGGACGACCAAGCACTAATAGCAAAATCAGAAGCTGAATTACAAGACCACATGAATAGTCTAAACGAAATGTGTAGGGAACATAACATGAAAATTAGCACAAGCAAAACAGAGGTAATGACTATAACTAAAGAAGAACAAACAGCAACAATTCACCTAAACGAACATCCCTTGAAACAAGTAAAGAGCTTCAAGTACCTAGGAAGTATAATATCATCAAATGGCAGATCAGAAGACGAGATCGAAAATAGGTGCAATAAGGCAAATCAACTCATTGGACAAATGGCACCAATACTAAAGAACAAACATGTATCAATAACTACTAAGAAAGCACTTTACAACACAATCTTCCTACCAACTCTGTGCTACCAATGCCAAACCTGGACAATGACAGAAAAAGAGAAAAGAAAAATCACAACAACAGAAATGAGGTTTCTGAGAAGAATACTCAACGTATCAAGAAGAGATAAGATCAGAAATGAAGAAATCAGGACTAAAGTAGGGGTTAAAGCTGCTCTAGATTTTATTAGAAAGCAGCAAGTCAAATGGTTTGGCCATGCAAGTAGGCTACCAGTCAACAGCATGCCACAACAAACAATGATGTACAGACCAGATGGAAACAGAGGAAGAGGCCGACCACGTAAACGCTGGACGGAGGGAATAACAGAATCCATGGGAATGTCGATATACGAAGCCCATAACCGGGCACTCTCACGAAGTTTATACTTCACCTCGACACCGCAAGGTACAAGAGGAACATGATGAGATGAGATGATGAGAACCCACAAAAACCACGGACCTCAACAATAACCGCAGCTGAAGAAGCAGGTTGAACGAGGCCGAATTTGGAATATTTTTAGGGAAATTGGAATTAGAATTGTAACTAATCGTGTGTGGGATTTAGCCAATTCTCGATGCAGCCTACTTTTACCAAATGATTGTGTTTTCTTATCCTTATCTTATTTACAATATTCTTTTCAATCATGTTGCATGTCCTTTGGAGGACATTGTAATCAACTCCCGAATGATTGCCTAGGACATTTGTCTGTCAGTAGGTTGCCATTGCTTTCTGAACCAGAAGTCAACGTTTAAGTCCAACTGACCGGTGTAGGGAATCAATCCACTAACTAACCATTAGAGAACAGGAAGTTTAAGAGCTTGTGATTTTAATCGTTCGGCCACGCTATTCCCTTTCAACCCCATTAATAAAGTTTAGAAAGACAAGGGAAATAATTAACGATTACATTTAAAATGTGTGGCAAAGTAGCATGTAGTTACTGCACTTGTTTACTAAGACACGGTTTTCAACGCAAGCTCTAGGAGTGGCAGATATGTGTTTTCCCCGAATAGCAGGGCCCTGAGATTGACCTTTATATTTAAAAAAAAAAAAAACATGCAATGCTCTTGAAAGAAACGTGGGAAAGGAAGGGAACTCGCAGTGCTATCTCGCTTTGCCCCGGTGAAGTAGTTAATCCGTCTCCCTCCTCCCATCGATCCTCCTGGACTAGAATATGCCAAGGACTAACAATTTTCACCAAGTATCTATCATTGGAGCAAATTTATCTTCTAAATTTAAACAGTATATGAAAAGTTTGGAGCCGTGGTCGCCCAGTGGATACCACACTTATCTATCTGTCCGATGGTCGTGTTGTTGAATCCGCTTCAGGTTGGGGGTTCGTTTCTTTGACCAGGTCTTCAAGAGGGAGCCAGCCTGACAATTGGTACAAGGACATATCCCGACAGGTAAAAGCGAACCCAATCTCACATACATTGAGAAAGCCTGAGAATAGTATAACTAGTAAGGACTTCGTCTGAACTCCATGAGATAAAAGAAATAGAGAAAGATGCACGAAGAAGAAAAGTAGAAACAATAGTTAATAATATTGGGAAGACATAGACGGAGATGAATGGGATAGCTTAGAATAGAAGAGCTTGGTAGTGAGTTGGCTGAGGACCTAAGTCCAAGGCGTGGATGAAATGTTAAAGAAGATAAAGAACACAGTCTCATCAAAATATGAAATTAGGTGGCAGCGAACAATGGGAAGACTTGGTTGCCGATTCTGCTCTAACCCAGTCCCACGAAGAAGAAATATCTGGTGGTGCAATATATGGTTTGAGATTGATATAGTAAGTTGTATATCCTTTACAGGACGTAGCAGTCAACCCCAGCGTGTTTTAGCTGTCTATCATCTCTAGGCACCTTTACGTTCAGAAGTTTGCCATTGATATCTGAACGACCAGAACTCATACTATTGTATGGAAACAAACGCAAGGCGTTCTACTGCCAAATCGCCCGCAGCTGTGTTTCGAAAGCGGTATGCGGGATTAGGAATTGCACCCTTAACCCTTTCTACACAGACCCGGCTTGATTGTAGCGTTTGTAAATTGTTCATTAGAATTCACATATTTCTCTGTGTCGACACATTATTTCGAAAGCTTCAGTCAGATATCAACAAAGCCAACATCTTATAGGGCAAATACATTGACGACATAAACATTCAATGAAACACTTTACATGTGCAGTAGACAAACATAAAAACATGCAATAGACATGATTGGGATAAAGGCACTCACACGGGCAGACATGCAGAGAGACAGGTTAAAGGCCGAATTATGGACGGACAGACAGACAAGCAGACAGACATAAAGGCAAGCAGACAGAGATAAAGGCAAGCAGACAGGCAGACAGGCAGACAAACACGCAAATAAGCAAACAGACAGGCAAACAGACACACACAGTCAGGTAAAAATATAGACATATATTTAAATAAAGAAATAGACAAATAGACACACATACAGGTACACAATCAAATAAACTTCCTTCCATTAAATAAATGCATCAAGGAAGTACGTTACGGCCTCCGCTACATTTAGATTCATTACGCACTCCCAATAGAACCCCAATAATCGATTGTCCTAGAAACAATTTCACGCAACGAACGGCCGAAAGAGGAAACCAGAACGACACGTACATATCTTCCTGGTTTTTATTTGATGACAATAACTAAAAATAACACTGTTTTTATGAGATAAATACTGTGGAGACCTCAAGAAAGGTCCCACCCACTGGATAAAATAAATCTGAGCCGGGAACTTCTAAGTCAGCCTGGGAAGGTTGTATCCTCACAGGTGTTAACCTTGTGTGGGATGACCTCATCCTACTCACAATACGTCATACTATTGACATGAACGATGACAGTGTACTCTCTTCGTATTACTATAGAAATATTACGAATAATGTGACAGTTGTCACAAGGAAGTTGATACATTTCTTCCTCAATCTGGGTATTTTAACTATCAAGGCGCCTATTCTGTAGAATGATAGAGCATGTATAAACTGCACTAAAGGTCCGTGGTTTGATTTCCAGTGAGTCGCCTACTGGTTTTTGTTCGGCGTATAAAGACAAATAAAAAAATAAGGAACAGTTTGAGTTATAGTTTAGACTAGAAAGGCTGGGAGTAACAGGTTTTTAAATTATATATATATATATATATATATATATATATATATATATATATATATATATATATATATATATATATATATATATATATATAAAATTTAAAACCTGTTACTCTCAGGATTGCAGACCAGAAATCTGTATATTGATTGGGTATCTCGGCAAGATGAGGGAGAGATATTACATTCTTCTTCTTCGGGTGCCTGAACTGGGGTAGATATCGGAAATCGTGACCCTCCGGTCATATCTGTTGTATACTTTCGTGAAGTTAGTGTTGCTTATATTAGTATTTGTTGCCGATATTCCATGTCCGTCTCTGCCTTTCTTGTCTGTATTTTCTCACAGAAGGTTGTATACATTATTTTAAATTAACGGCTATATAAACTTGTTATTTTGTAATCAACTTTATTTATAATGATTTGTATCACCATCATAATCACGCAACCAAAATCAACACCCCCAACCACCATCACCACCAGCATGATTGCCATTACGAACACTGTTGTTGCTTAGGGCTATTTTTTTTTCTTACTTCCACATGCATTGTGCACTGATATTTAAACACCCTTAAGTAAAATATTGCTCAATTTCCTGTTTTTGACGTAACTGTGAGGGTCAAATCCCGACATTTCACTCAAACAGAGACTTTTCCTGTGCAGAACTTTTCCTCCATTACATGCTTTCGAAATGTTTATATTTCGTGAATCAGATGTCCTGCCTCTGTTGCTGTCGTGTGTAAGTTACATATCACGACTTCAATCTATCTATAGTGTAGTGTTTCTCCACATTCGAACAATATCAGCGACAATGTATCCAGTATTCCAGCCAAAGCATTATTTGTTTGTCCACTTCATATGATATTTAACTGACGGGATGCAGCGAAATATTCCAGGCAAGAAATCGTGCAATATTTTGTTTATGGCATCTGTGTTGAAATTCACTAAGTGAATCCATTGTTTTGGATGTCCCTTCTCTATTTCCCAAATACAACACCCTTAGTAGTTATCTTTTCCAGGCATTCGTGTCTTTTGTATATGGCCATAACGTTTCATTTTCTCACTTGTATTTGTCTTATCCAGTACAGAGTTCTTGTTGGAAACTATTTGTTTTCCTCTTTTTATCCAGTAAATTTGTAATACTCTCCTGGAACATTTATAATCAAAGGTGCATATGAGATTCTAAGATATTTTATCAACTATCCAAGTTTCACACTTATATGTTGCCATGGGAAATACCCATGTTTTCATAACTCTCAAAAGTATAACACACATATTCTCATGACAATTGAAAATGTCTTCAAAGGTAATTTTAAGCTGACTATCTTGTTATTTATATTTATATAACAACGGCTTGGCCAAACGAATTCCATCTGCTTCTGAGTACTTAACATCCGTCCATTTTGTATGTTAAACCACATACGAAGCACATGACATCTTCGATGATTAATTATTGGCTTTGCTTTGTGTTGAGTGACTTTTGTAGTATGCACCTTACGAGATGAGGCAGAGAAACATAGAAGGTATTAAACTGCGCAACCTGTTGTTTGTGTCTTCACCATTCAAATTCGTTAAGGGGAAAATTTGTTTTGAATATTTGAATATCTCTACAAGAGTGTCTAATACACCTGGTGATATGTCTTCTTGGACTGTCCCCATTATTTCGAACCTTATTTTATATATCGTTTGCTATATTATTTTTACGAGGGTAAGTTAATAAGTAAGTCACAAATGGCTGTAGAAAAATAACTAAATATGATAACAACTTGAAACCAGTTTATTTTTATATATACATTGTCCCTTTATTTCTCAACATAATTTCCACCAAAATTGATGCACTTATCCCATCGTTTTATCTGTCCTCCCAAACCGGCTGCATAGAACTGCGTGCTCTGTTTTCTAAACCACGTTTTCACTTCACATTAAACTTCGGCGTCATTCGCGAAATGTCTCCCGCCAAGGTGGGTTGTCAGTGTTTATGCTGACAAATGTTTGTCCCGTAAAGCGGTGCATAGCTGGGTAGAAAACGTTACGAGGCGAGTCCATAAGTAAGTCACACAGTTCTGTGGGATGGCTGGTAAATGAAATCAAAGCACGCAGTTCTATGCGGCCGGATTGGGGAGACTGATAAAACGATGGGATAAGTGCATCATTGTTAGTGGAAATTATGTTGAGAAATAACAGGACAATGTATGTATACAATTAAATTGGTTTCAAGTTGTTATCATGTGTACTTATTTTTCTACAGCCATTTGTGACTTACTTATTAACTTACACTCGTATCACAGCAGCTGGTTTTGGTACTTTAATCACTTTTCTAAGTTTTGCATATAGTATTGTCATTAACATCATATGGTCGTACCACAATCAGCACTTAGCAGAGAGATATCTGTCCGTCGTTACGCTTGTTCATCGTGGCTGTTGTATTACTACATAGTCTATTAGGTTTTTGGTACTTTCAGCGAAGGGGTTACGGGCGCGGTTCGTGATCCCGCATACTCGTGTTCGAAACACACCTGCGCGCAATTTGGCAGCAGACCGCGTTGCGCTGGTTTTTTTTAACGAAATGGTATGGGTGTCGGTCGTCCAGAAAGCAATGGCAAACTACTGAACGTAAACTTGCCAAGACATCAACAACAGCAAAACAAAACAAGAAAATAATGCTGGTGTTGACTGTAAATGTCATGTAAAGGGTATGCAACTAACTTTTTTTAGGGTAAGTATAGGAGGCAGTAACGTTAGTACTCAATAGAAGTCATGCACTTCATATATGATACTGTCTACAGCTCTTCATTTAACTGAACATAAATGGTTAGTACAATTGTTTAAACAGAAATGATTAGTTAATTTTGTTGAACAGCAATAATTAGTTCATTTTGTTGAACAGCAATAATTAATTAATTTTTTCGACCTGAAATAATTAATCCATTTTGTTAACCAGCAATAATTAGCTTACTTTGTTGAACAGCAATAATTAACTTCATTTGTCTAACAACAATAAATATTTCGTTTTGTTGAACAGTAGTAATGAGCTTTCTTGGTTGAACAGCAACAATTAGTTCATTTTGTTGAACATCAGTAATTAGTAAATTTTGTTGAACATAAATAATTAGTTTACTTTGTTGAACAGCTATAATTAGTTCAGTTTGTTGAACATCAGTAATGATTAAATTTTGATGAATATAAATAATTATTTTACTTTGTTGAACAGCAATAACTAGTTCATTTTGTTGAACATCAGTAATTAATAAATTTTGTTGAACATAAATAATTAGTTTACTTTGTTGAACAACAATAATTAATTCATTTTGTTGACCAACAATAATCAGCATACTGTGTTGAAGAGCAATAATTAGTTTATTTATTTATGTTTTTTTTTTTTTGAACAGCAGTAATTAATAAATTTTGGTGAACAGCAGTAATTAGTAAATTTTGTTGAACAGAAATAATTAGTTTACTTTGTTGAACAACAATAATTAGTGCATTTTGTTGAACGACAATAATTAGCTTACTTTCTTGAAAAGCAATAATTAATTAATTTTGTTGACCAACAATAATTAGCTTACTTTGTTGAACAGCAATAATTAGTTCATGTTGTTGAACAGCAGTAATTAATACATTTTGTTGAACAGCAATAATTAGTTTACCTTGTTAAACAGTAATAATTAATTAATTTTGTTGAACGACAATAATTAGTTCATTTAATAATTCCGAATTGCTATTATAACCGGAGGAATAGAATTGCCAGTGAGAGTCCAACCTTGCAAACTACCCCCATGCCTAGTGCATTTATTACCGTTGGCTACAAGTCCAACTTCTGGCTGTCACATGACAGAACTGTTTTAACTAACAGGCGAAGGGGCGAGGCGAGTATCTGGCGCCGTAAAAACCAGACTTATCTAGATATATTTGTACGTACATATATTTGTAGGCACGTATGTACACTATGTAGATATATAAACTCGAGTAAGACCACAGTCTACCCTAGCAAAAGAAAGATGCTGAAGACGGAGTTAACCTACTAGGAGGCACACTGCAGCAATCAGCATGCCCAGCAAACATGCTATGAGCGAACGAAAGGTGCAGGAGAAGTTCATTTTTGTAATAATAATCAATTCAGTTTTCTGAACAGAAATAATTTGTTCACCTTGATGAACAACAATATTTTGTTTCGTTAAACATCAATATCTAGCGCATGTTATTTAACATTAACAATTAGATCATTGTAGTGAACATCAATAATTATCGCATTGTCTTGAACAACAATAATTAAATAATTTTGTTTGAAACTTTATTTCTTTTTTTTCTTTTTCGTTCGCTCTCTTTAAATACAAGCGTAGTCCTTACACATTATTTATAGTAGTAATGGACTGAATTTTGCGTGTGGGTTAGAAGGAATTTGGTTTCTGTCTGACTCAGAAGAAATTTGGGAACTTCGGTAGCGTAAGGTCTGGCATGCTTGCAATGGTAGCCTGAGGCGAATCTTTAGAATTGACTTGTGTCTCAGGTCGACCCATCGTAAAATGAGTACCAGGAAAATGTTTAGGGAAGTAAAGGCGCATTGCTTGATATTTACCACAGTACCATTCTAGTACCGAGTTGGTTATGAAGATATGGTGCTAGTATCATACGCCAAACAAGCTTCAAGAGTGTATAAAAGCGTCCTTCACTTACTTTTTCTTTGAAGGAATAAGATTTAAAAACTATCTAGAAATGAAACAGGTTCATTAATAATTACACGGGACAGATAATCAATCGAGTGATGTTCCAGCATTGATGGTAGGATGTAATGAGTCTGTATAAAGCCCAATATCAGTCTTCTTCACGGTGCAATCATACAGGCTATCCAAGACATTTTCGTGTTGTCTACATAAATGTTGTGTTGTATTCCTCTTGCATGCTTCCCCTCCATTCTTCTCTTTGCTAAATCCTTTAACAAGGAGCTTTGTCTCTGACCGAAGCAACATATTTGTCTCACCTTGATCTCATTCGACAACGTGTTGCTCAAATACCGTTGTATAGCAAATTGTGTTTGGTATCTTCTTCTGCATTTATAACCAGCGAATCTCTGTCTGTCTGTCTGTCTGTCTGTCTGTCTGTCTGTCTGTCTGTCTGTCTGTCTGCTGGCTGGCTGGCTGGCTGGCTGGCTGGCTGGCTGGCTGGCTGCTGCTGGCTGGCTGCTTCTGTATGTGTATGTGTGGGTATATGTGTGGGTGAGTAGGGGATTGTGGTGGTTGGGGGAAGTATGCGGGGGAGTGTGGGTGGGAGATGTGTGTGTGTGGATGAGGAATGTGTGGTTGGGGGTGTGTGAGTGGCTTAGGGATGTGTAGGTGGGTAAGGGAGTTGTATGTATCGGGGTGGGATGTGTGAGTGGGTGGAGGATGTGTGTGGGTAGGGGTATTGTGATCGAGAGATGTTTGGTTGGGGGTGGGTGGGTGGGGGTGTGTGAGTGCGTAGTGGAGGATGTATGCGTGAGTGAGTGTGTTTGGTGGACGGGTAGGGAATGCGTGTGTGGGTGGGGAGAGGTGTGTGGTGTGTTTGTTGGGGATATTGTGTGAGTGAGGTATGTGTATGTGGGTAGGGGATTTTTGTGGGGTGTGAGTGGGGGTATGTGGGGTGGATGGGTAAGGGTATCTGTGTGGGTGTGGGTGGGAATATTGTGTGGCATCTGGGTGGGGGATATGTGTGTGGTGTGTAAGTGGGGATGTGTTGGTGAGGGATATGTGTGTGTGTGGTGCGTGGGTTGGGAATAGTGCGTGGTAGGGGGTGTATGTGATGTGCGGGTGGGGGATTGCGTGGTGGGGGTTTAGGTTAAGGCATGTGTGGGTGGGTGGAAGTTGTATGTGTGGGTAGTGGGGTGTGTGTGTGGATTGGGGATGTATAGGTGGTTAGGGAGGTGGGTAGGGGGGTAGGGACATGTCAGTTGGTGGGGATGTGTGTGTATGGTTTGGGGATGTGTGAGTGAATGTGCGATGTGTGGGTTGGTGGGGGATTGTGTGCATGGGTGGGGAATATGTTGTCGATGGAGATGTGGCTAAGGGATGGGTGGTTTGAGGTGTGGGTGGGGAGAGGATGTGTGGGTTAAGATGTGGATGGGCGTGGGATGTGTGGGTTGGTGGGGGAATGTTTGTGGGTGGCGAGTGTGTTTTGGTTGGGGGATCAGGTGAGGGCAGTGTGTGGGGGATGTGCGGGAGGGGGATGGGTCGGTTGGTGGGGTATGTATGTGTCCCTTGGCGTGTGTGTGGGTAGGTGGGGGTGTTTATGTGTCCCTTGGTGCGCGTGTGTGTGGGTAGGTGGGGTTGTGTGGGTGGGGTGATGTATGGATAGGTGGGAGATGGGCTTCATAACATGGTAATTAGCCTTGCTTATGTTTACAACATTCATTTCACAATGTTTATTTTTCTTCCTATGTAAATGTATAATGCTCTTGATGAACGAAAGACGAGTGATTGAAAGGGCCGAATGTAAGACGGGCCTGCGCGCCCAATTTGTGACCCTAATAAAGTTGATTTGATTTGATTTGATTTGATTTCTGTCTGTCTGTCTGTCTGTCTGTCTGTCTGTCTGTCTGTCTGTCTGTCTGTCTGTCTGTCTGTCTGTCTCTCTCGCTCTCTCTCTCTCTCTCTATATATATATATATATTATATATATATACATCTTTACAATTGGAAAGATATATATGTGTGTCAGGTCTTAGTCAGACATGACTGAGCTACCGTATAACAGTAGACGGTACTACCTGCTTTCTATTAGCGCCGAACGTTGGGTGGCGCTTACCAAACCCGACACCCCACATTGTGCCAACGGCTTCGGGCGGAAGAGCGCAATTTGGAGGGTACAAGCCTTACCCTGGTGCGAGAAAATGCAAGAAAAAGACAAAATGTCATGGCAGGGCAGACCAGACCCTAAGCCTTGGTTGGCGGCTGGTCTAGGATCGAAGCTCCCAGAGGCGGACAGTTAGAGCATTGCTTTGCTGATCCGGCAGCTTCTGCAGCTTGTCTTGTTCCAGATGTAGGGGTGTTACCTTTCCTCTGGAGTGAACTAGGCAGGCCGAGAGAGGGATCATGCTGCATGGGCAAAACATGATCTCTATATTTTAGCCCAGGTATGTGCTATGGAGAGGCAATAACTCCATCCCTGCCGTGAACAGAATCAACCACTGTTTATTGCCTTCATCGACCTCACAAAGGCATTTGATTTGGTCAGTCGTGAGGGTCTGTTCAAGGCACTAAAGAAGATTGGCTGCCCACCAACTCTTCTGTCCATTGTGGAATCGTTCCACACAGGCATGAAGGGTATAATCAAGTTTGATGGTGCAACTTCTGAAGAATTTGAAATCAAGAGTGGAGTTAAGCAAGGTTGTGTACTAGCTCCCACCCTCTTTGGAATATACTTTTCACTTCTACTGAAATATGCCTTTCGTGATCAGGATGGTGGTATATACATTCACTCACGCTCAGATGGCGGCCTTCACAATGCTCAGAGATTGAAGGCCAAGACCAAAATTAGGAGGGTACTGATCAGAGAGTTGCTTTTTGCAGATGATGCAGCAGTTACAACCCACTCTGAGGAAGAATTGCAATGTCTACTATCTGCATTCTCCAATGCTTGTTCCGAATTTGGTTTAACAATTAGCAAAAAGAAAACACAGATTAAGTCACAAGGTGCACATGGGGTACCATCAATCTTTATTGACGACGCCGAACTAGAGATGGTAGACCATTTTACATATCTAGGATCAGTTGTAAATAGCAAATTATCCCTAGATCAGGAAATCAACATCCGGATTGGTAAGGCGGCAACAAAAATGAATAGGTTAAGAAAAAGAGTCTGGGAGAACAGGAAGCTTACTGCAAAAACAAAAGTCCTTGTCTATCAAGGCTGTGTCCTTAGTACTCTTCTTTATGGCAGTGAAACCTGGACAACTTACTCACACCAAGAGAAACATTTAAACAGCTTTCATATGCGGTGTCTGCGAAGAATTCTTGGTATTAAGTGGCAAGACGAAATCACAAATACCTGAAGAAAGATCAGGTTGTGTGACAGTTTATTCCATGCTCAGTCTTCGTAGACTTAGATGGATAGGACATCTTAGGAGGATGGATGATGGTAGAATACCAAAGGACATCTTTTTTGGTGAATTACAGATGGGTAAGAGATCTCAGGGTCGGCCTCTACTACGATACAAAGATGTGTGTAAGCGGGACATGATTGATACAGGCATTGATAATGCACATTGGGAGCAAGTCGCCGCTGAACGTGTTGCATGGAGGGCAAACATCAGAAATGGAATACAGACAAAGGAGAAAATTATTGCTGATAAGTCACACACCGAGCGTTTGAGACGTAAGATGGTGCATGATGGTGGAAATGACCACGTGTTCACATGCACCCACTGTGAACGGACATTTACAGCGCAAATTGGCCTTATCAGTCAAATTCGCTACCGCCATAGGTAAAAGTTATTATGCCTTTTTAAAGCACAAACTATCGTCTGTCAAGACGGCAAGGTGCCAATGAATGAAATATATATATATATATATATATATATATATATATATATATATATATATATATATATATATATATATATATATATATATATATATATATATATATATATATAATATGGGACCCGATGAAGCAATACAGCAAGTGTCTGGGACGTCAGAATTAATGTAGCACCTCCCCTTAACTTAATAAACTTAATTAATTTCTCGCCGTTATTTCTACTTGATTGACAGTCTGTGTTTGGAAACAGAAAAGGAAGGACTACCCCTTCTCCTGGAACGTATTTGAATAGAAGGGCTCTTGAATCCTCACACGCTGCTTCCCTTCTATTGCCTTGCATTTCACGCTTGACTGGCACTCTGAAGGATTCTTCCAATGTTGACAAATCTTTTGGCCCTAGTCGCTCAGCTTATTCACGGGCAAGGGCATTTCTTTGTAAGGGTTAAAACCGCAAAACCTTCAACTCTCAGAAGGTTAACCTTAATAACTGCAACTACTTAAACCCACTCAGCTTTCACAATGGAGTAAGCGGTTGTGAGGATCATGTCGCCATGTGGTTGAAGTGTTTGGTGACGGAAGTAATGATAATCTCTTGAATTAAGACGATGAAGCTTATCGACAGAACATAATCTTTAATGACCAGTGGAGATTCTTTCTACTCATCCTCAAGTGGAGATCACACGTTTCAAAGCCCTTTACCTCTTAATAGTCCAATGATTAGTATCGCTGAGTAGTTCTTTGTCGTGAAACACTTGCTAGAAAAATAAACAGTGTGAGGACACACACAATTATGATCATGGACATGGGATTTAGTCTTGGAATAGTTTTCAGCTAAAAGTTAGTTGCATATCTTTTACAGGACGTCGCAGTCAAACACATAATATTTTGGCTGTTTGTGATTTCTTGGCAAATTTATGTTCAGTACTTTACCATTGCTTTTGGAACGATCGGAATTCTTACCATTATTATTATTATTATTATTATTATTATTATTATTATTATTATTATTATTATTATTATTATTATTATTATTATTATTATTATTATTATTATTATTATTTTGCACTCGCTCATTTTTGAACTCGAGCGCAGTCCATATACGATATTATTGCTAGCACTGGCCTGAATTTTTAGTGTGGATTAGATTTTCCCATTACCAGTGTCCGTCGTCATCAGGTGAATCACTCCGACTTCAGCGGTACTTGTAATTTACGCTCCCAAGTCAAGGACGAGAAGTCTGCATTTTAGTCCAACTGACCAACGTAGAGGTTGAACCCCTTACCTTAGCATCAGCACACCGGATATTTAAGAAAGAGCACTCTTATCAATTTGGCCATGCTGACCTCCATACCATTGAATGAAAACCACAGCAAGGCGGTCTGTGTTAAATCTCCCGCAGCTGTGATTCAAATGCGGTATGCGGGATTACGAATTGCGTTCATAACACCTTCGCCACGGCCCTGCCAGTTTTTGGTAGTGGGGGAAAGAAGAAAACACTTGCTTCGTGGAAACATGTGGAACTATATTCGCATGTACGAAATTATAGAGATGTAACAATGTTGAGCGCAAACACTGAGGCATTTTGGGTAAAGGAGCTACACGAGGCAGGCTTTCTAACCATTACCGCGGCTGCTCAAACATTGTAAATCTCTTTCTCTCTCTCTCTCTCTCTCTCTCTTCTCTCTCTCTCTCTCTCTCTCTCTCTCTCTCTCTCTCTCTCTCTCTCTCTCAATCTCTCTCTCTCTCCATATACACACACACACACACACACACATATATATATATATATATATATATATATATATATATATATATATATATATATATATATATATATATATATATATATATATATATATATATATATATATCTTCTTCTTCTTCAGCGTTCCGAGCCATTGAGGTTCTTTGCTGCAGATACAATCTGTCTCGATTCGTCTCTCTGGTTGACCTTCTCTTGCCAGTCGTTGATTCCAAGTGCTTGTAGGTCTGTATATATATTATTTCTCCACCGTCTTCTTGGTCTACCTCGGGGTCTACGGTCATTTATTTCCTGAGTGTAAGCGAATTTAGTTTCCCTATTATCTTCCATTCTTTCTATATGCCCCAGCCATTGTAGTCTATTAACGTTCATGATACCAGTGATTAGCGGGGACTTAAACAGATCATAAATGTTTATTTATTATATATACACACATACATACATACATACGCAGTGTCAAAACAGCACAAAACTTAAAGATATTTAGTTCAAATTACGAACAAAATTATTTTTATCATCACAAGCACAAGTCAACCGTCACAGATAGGAGAACAATTATTGTTAGCTTGATCACTGGGTTTTTTCGGCCTGTCTTTATACATCACATATTTCCCGTCCAACAGCGGTTTGCTTCGGAGGCGGTTGGACGCCATTGATGTCCGCCCCTCTTAAACTCCAGTTCCGCGCCTTCGGTCAATAGAGCTATTCAACAAATCATGACTCCGTTCTGAGCAGTCTTTTAAGCGGATCCAACCTTGAGACCCTTACATTTGTATGAATGAGGTGGGCGACTTTTCTGTGATCTTTCACCCTCTGTGTTGGTTTAACGGACAGATGGTTGAACAATGGCTCGTGGTCCTGTCACATCCAATTTACACATTGAGCTTGTTACACGGAAGGCTGGTTCTAATATGCCAAACAAATGATTACTGAAACGCCCGTTTGTTATCTTGAAACAGACAATATTATTTCTTATATTGATTTGCAAGACACACTAAAAAACGGGTTATTATAATATTGGTACATCTACAACTATGCATTCACGTACAAGGCAATTTGTATTCCTCTTCTTCCTCATTTTTTTCTTCTTTCTTCTCGCATAAGCTTTTTCTCTCACTTTCTTGTTTTCTCTCTTGCAACTTTCCCCCCTCCTTTCGCTGTCTTTTGACATTGTAATACTGGCAATAGTCTCATCCTCACCGAAGTCGGAGAGTGTCTGCGTGTATGGCGAGGAACCACCAGTCTGCACACAAATAAGCCAGACATGGGACAACGGATACTCACGCAAACCTCAGGTCCTGTATGACATCACACTGATGTTGGACAACAGGATGCCTTCATCCGACATACAGGACTTTGCGTTGGAGCTCAAGCCAATGAACACAAGCAAGCAAGCAAGTCATCCTCACCCTCTTCCTCTTTCTGTGCAGTCTCGTTGCCAGTATGAAATCTACATCCTTCTACAGATTAATGCTTAAGCACCACAACCTCTGCTGTAGTTCAGCACATTCTAATCACATGTGGCATCCCAGCACTGTCTAGCCGTATCAGGCATCCCACAACTGTCTAGCCACATCTAGCAGCCTAGCACTGTCTAGCCACATCTGACATCCATCACAGTCTAGCCACATCTGGTATGCTAGCATTGTCTAGCCACATCTGGTATCCCAGCACTGTCTAGCCACATCTGGCAGCCTAGCACTGTCTAGCCACATCTGGTTTCCCAGCACTGTCTAGCCACATCTGGTATCCCAGTACTGTCTAGCAAAATCTGGTATCCAGCACTGTCTAGCCACATTTGGTATCCCAGCACTGTCCTAGCCACATCTGGTATCCCAGCACTGTCTAGACACATCTGGTTTCCCAGCACTGTCTAGCAAAATCTGGAATCCAGCACTGTCTAGCCATATCTGGCATCCCATCAAAGTCTAGCCACATCTGGTATCCTAGTACTGTCTAGCCACTTCTGGCATCCCATCACAGTCTAGCCACATCTGGTATCCCAGCACTGTCTAGCCACATCTGGCAGCCTAGCACTGTCTAGCCACATCTGGTATGCCAGCACTGTCTAGCCACATCTGGTATCCCAGCACTGTCTAGCCACATCTGGTATCCCAGCACTATCTAGCCACATCTGTTATCCTAGCACTATCTAGCCACATCTGGTATCCCAGCACTATCTAGCCACATCTGGCATCCCAGCACTGTCTAGCCACACCTAGTATCCCAACACTGCTTAGCCACATCTGACTTTTTCAGCACTGTCTAGCCACATTTGTTGTTCGGTTAGGTAGCTTTGAATTCAAGCGTGGCCAGTACACGTTCTGCAACCTCTAGTAGATTCCACTACAGAGGAGTTCGCTTTGCTGCCTTACCAGTGTCCCTCAGACGAATCCACTCAGACTTCAGAGTTAACATATAGCCGCATGTGTAAGTTTGGTACTGCTAAAGAATGTATTCATGGTTACG
The DNA here is from genome assembly GCA_014155875.1 of Cepaea nemoralis. Classification (NCBI taxonomy): domain Eukaryota; kingdom Metazoa; phylum Mollusca; class Gastropoda; order Stylommatophora; family Helicidae; genus Cepaea; species Cepaea nemoralis. The sequence continues at coordinate 224,843 of JACEFZ010008728.1, forward strand.
AATCTCAATTCACATTGGCATCCGATTTCGTAAGTTAGGTAATGATTTGCCTCACCAGTTCAGGGAGTCGGTCTTCCTCATTCAAATATACGCATTTATAAGACAGAACATAAAACAATTATTTTGACCTACACGTGTAACGCATAAGTACACACATTTTGAAGATTTCAACAAACGTTGACTACTGCTTTCTTTAAATATACTCAGGCTGACTTCCGGAGATAAAGGAAGAAGACAAAAATATTCTCTCGTAAGAGAAACTTGCAGACATGTGAGAGATCAACTTGCCGTCTTAACAACACTAAAATATATTATTCTGTCTTCAGAGGTTCAGGCTTGTCTTCATGCCGATTGTATCTTCTTTCAGGGGGATAAATAAGGAACTGCACTAATTGTTTTATTATGTGCCAAGTAATGCATCATACGTTGATCAATTATTCTTTTCCATACGACGGTCATTAAGTTCGTATTTACGACTTATGTCCAAGAACAGAATCTTTATCACAGTGTAGAATATTTGCCTGCGGTGTAGTAGTCTTCTGTTCGAAATTCCACCGAGGCGGATATTTTGTTATTGACATTTTGTATCTGTGCCTCGAATTTAGATGATACAGGTAAATGGATGGCGTGGAGGAAAAAGACGACTCCTTAACAAAATTACTTTGTGTTTACATTCCTTTCTTCACAACCTTTCTAGGGAATCATAACACATTTTATTTTTATTGTTGCGTATCCCTTACGGGACGTTGAAGTCAACACCAGCATTTTCAGCTGCTGTTGATGTACTAGGCAAGTGTAACGTTCAGTAGTTTGCCATTGCTTTCTGAACGACTGGCTCTCATACCAGCACGTTATAACACAACGCGACAAGGTCTGCTGCACAAATCGGTCGCAGCTGAGCTACGAACGCCTGGTACCCAGCTCACGAACCCCGTTCGCAAGCCTTTAGCCACGGAGCCGGCTACACATTTGTCCATTGTTATTTCGTTCATTTCTTTCAGCATTACACTAGTTCATGCATTTGTGCGATTTTGACTAAATGATCGTATGCATGTCTGCGCAATTCTAATGCGTTTTAATTGCATATGTTGTTATTGTTCTTGTTGTCGTCTAAAATTAGCCTTATAAATGACGTGTGAAATGAAAATAATGCATGGCAGCAGAACCATAAGAAAGGCAAAATGTCAGACGGGCCTGGGTACTCATTTATTTGACCCTTTGAAAGTAAAGCTTGTTCGTTCTTTTGTTCTGTATATCACAGTCTTTCTTAAGACATATAGATTCAATACCAAACCACACTAATAGTTAAAAAAAATTAAAATGTTTGCATATCCTTTACAGGACATTGATGTCAACATCAGCATCTTTCAGCTGATTGTTGATTTCTTGGCAAGATTACGCTCAGTAGTTTGTCATTGCTTTCTGAGCGGCCGGCTCACATACCCCGTAAGTTACCGACGCGATTCGAACCACTGCTGATTCTCACCGCCGTCACGTTACCTACGAGAGTATACGATATTACGGAGAAAAGTCGCTAACCTCTAGGCCAGGAAGCCGGCCACTCTAGTAGTAGCAGAAACATTACGCACAACTCTCCTTTATAGTCTATCATTATTTTACTATTCTATGTTTGTATATGGGTTACGTTACAATGCATAATCCAAATATAATTAACTTGTGTGTGTACATCTCGTATTTTGCAGTCCCCCACCAGACATATCCTCACCCTGATAAACCACAAGATGCCACTTTGATATCTGGCAAAAAGTCCAAGAAACGACGTCGTCACAGGTAACAAATTGTTTCCGCTGACTAAGAGAATGTGCATGCCTTACTCTATAAATTATTGTACAATTGTTGCTGAAGTTGGATTGTAAACCGCCAGAGATCCAAACGGGCGGTAGTACAATGGATTCCTTCGCATTGCAACATACATGGAACTGAAGAAGCCGACAGGTCAGTAAAGGAAGATGGATGAATATTAGCGTGAGATAGACTAGCCTATGTTGAGGCCAAGCGATGTATAAGAATCAAGTATAGAACTACGTGGACATCAGAGCGTACAGGTTACTGAAAAGATTATGCCTATTACCAACTCAGCCGATAAGAGCAAGCAACAAACTTCAGACGCTATAAGGGCACAAAAGGCAGAAATAACACCTATTTAATAAAATAAAGTTAGGAGATACTGATAAGTGTAACTGTGGAACTGGTAAAAGACAAACATCTGTTGCAGGATATTCCAACATATGCAGACTAAAGAAACCTATTTAGGCCTACAACTCCTCCTTTTGAGAACACGCTCTGTAAAGATGTTAAGGCGATGCTAACCTGAAAAAATTTCGGTTTTTTGTCAATTTGGCTAATTTTGGAATAGTTCATTTTTAAACACCTTATCATGTCTTCTATCAGATTTAGTACTTGTTTTTCATTAAAAACTGTTATTTTAATGCAATATTCATGTATTACTGAACCCACTATAGGTGTAGAATTGTCTACTTATTGAAAATTGGTACCGAATTGACGATTTTTAAACCATAGCAACGATATCTCGGCGACACACTACATGGAAGTTTGAGATATCCCTGAAAAGGTCACGACCTCCCGTAACTGTTCGTGAAACTCCGGGTTTGTCTAATCGGAAGCTCTTCTGTGTACAACAGTTTGTTTGGTATCTATAATCTTCCGGAAACTTCCATATATGGAACATGTCAACAATACGGCAACAATGCGCCGCCCCCGATGGCTGAAATGGATCACGTGGTTTTCCAAGATGGCCGTTTTGTAGTGTTTACGCTACGCAACGTTTTACACACAGAACTGAAAAATGAATCGTTCAAAAAAATTTAACCTGCAGTCAACTGCTCAGCGTAAGAAATCACGCAGTCAACAACTGGCAAATGCTCGTAAGCAAAGAAAAGTCTGCCAGAACATCGTAAAGATTACAGAAACTTCTGAATGCGACCCAGCAAACCAACGCACACCATCATCATTTCCAAGTGTTTTGACAGTGAATCTGAATGAATCAGTGCCATCGTGTTCTTCTCAAAGTTGTGGAAGTGACTCTTTTATTACCCGAAGCGAATTTAAAAGAGATACGTATAAATATATGACATCCTCTAGCAGCAAGGATGCTTCTGGTGACGACAATGGATACCAAACACGGAACAAAGAGCAGTAGTTGATTGCTCAGAATTTGATGAAATCATCAAAGTGTTATGTTGTCCAGTATGTAAAAACAGTAGTCTTATTTTGAAAACTGACAGCAAGAAAGCCAAAGGATTAGCTGTGTATGCAGAGGTTTACTGCTCTTGTTGTGAAGAAGTGGTGTGTGGAAGATACCTATCTGCAAGAAGTAATGATGGGGATAGATCTTTTGCCATCAACAGCCAGTCAGTATATTCAGCATTAGTTTGTGGGATGGGTGCAACAACATTCAATAATTTTTGTGAAAACATGAACCTGCAAGGTCTTCATCACAAAACATTTACAACAACGCAAATAAACTATATTCAATGTTAGACAATCTCGAGGACACTGTTTTCTCGCAAACTGTAAAATATGTTCGACAGGCTCATGCACAGCAGTAGGCATCACTCTACATGACAATGATGTGCTAGATATTAGTGTCAGTTTTGATGGCACTTGGCTGACCAGAGGCCATACATCCCACATTGGAGTTGGCTGTGCAGTGGATGTACTTACAGGACTTTGCATTGATGCCCATGTTATGTCCACATATTGCCAGGTGTGTGAAACCACTGGCAAGACACTTTTCAGAGACAAACCAGATGAATTTGAAGCATGGAAGGCAGAACATCTTCCAAACTGTGATAATAATTTCACGGGATCTGCTGGAATGATGGAGGTTGAGGCTGCAAAAGTGTTGTGGCAACGGTCTGTGGCCCGTCACAAGCTTCGCTATACGTCAATACTTTCAGCTAAGTAGAGCGCTAATTTCTTTGCATTTATCCATTATGACGTCTGAAGGTGAATAAAGAAGAAAGAGAAGGATGGTAGACCTTATCTGTAGAACTTGGCTTATCGCGAGTTAACACACACGTTTTCCTTCACCTAACTACTTCACCTTTTGGAGGTGACTGGCTCTAATTAAGAGTCCTTAGATGATTCAAAAGTTCCATTTGACTAATGTGTCCTAATATATATGTTTGTGTTCCGGTGATTTACAAGGAGCCCAGTGAATAATTACAGGTGTATGAACTGCATTATTTTAATAACGCCATAATCTACTTATAGTTCTTTATTTCCAAGTGCTGCCTTCTATCTGAATATAAACATAGCTACATGAACAATAACGTAACATGTATTATATCAATAAAAATGAATCTTACAGTCCAAGAATTACACAAGTCTTTCACATTAATTAATGTTTACACCACTGCACCACTGCTACTACTTCTGCTTGTTGCCTCAATTCATAGTAATACACCCCCCCCCCCGCTCTTTCCTACTTTTGGTGGGTGAGACCTTGTGCTTAAGGTCTTGTTCTGAGTAAAGTCTCATAGATTTGTCAAATCACAAATCATAAATCATGATATTCATCAACCAAAATGCATAAAGCATTATTTCTTCAAAATAATAAATAATTCACATTTACCCATTCTACTCATGTCAGGTGCTCACAACCTACCACCTCTTTATATTGTTTTGGAAATCTACTGAACGTAAACTTGCCAATAAATCACAAACAGCTAAAAGAAATCCTGGGTTTGACTGCGACGTCCAGTAAAGGATATGCAACTAACTTGTTTATATTGTTCGCTAATTCATAATTTTATATTAAAATATTTCACATATATATTTCCCATATTAATCCTGCAACTATAAAATACCACTTTCTTTTAAAGTATGTAAGTAAAAAATGTCAAAGCCAAGGTGAGGCCAGGAAAAGTGAACTTAAAATAACACTGATAATATAAATGAATATCGGGATTGCGAAACAGAAGCTATAAACGACATGTACAGTGTTATCAGACTTCCTTGTTGTAGTGTTTATTATGTTTCCTCTCGACCACGCTCGCATCATTTTATTGACTCATTTTCCGTTCTGGATTCTCTTGGGATGAAATTTACATACGTCATGTGTTGAAAGTCAAGTCTATTTTTAATATCACGGGTTAAAATACAACTTTATCGTTAGATTTGCAGATTCAGTTGTTCATAGCTCTTATTATTATTATTATTATTATTATTATTATTATTATTATTATTATCTTTGTTGTGACTGTTCCTGCAGTCACTTCTATCACGCAACTGCCATGGCCATATTGATAGCTCAACAAGACATACTGCATTGGTGCTACATTTTCTGCTGCCTCTGTTGCTGCTACTACTACTTCTACTGCTGCTACTACTACTACTACTACTACTACTACTACTACTACTACTACTACTACTACTACTACTACTACTACTACTACTACTACTACTACTACTACTACTACTACTACTACTACTACTGCTGCTGCTACTGCTGCTGCTACTACTACTACTTTATCGTTACATTTTAACCTACTATAATTATATTATTGTTATGCATTAATTTAAAATATTTACATTCATGTTTTTTTAAATAAATAGTTCAAGATTATTGATATTATATTCTTTATTTATTGCCACAAATATATATTTTCTGTTCCTCATATATTAGTCCGTAATAATGGTTTTTTGTGCATATATTAGTAAACATACTGAAAGACAGTACTTTGTCTATTAGTTCAAAATTAGATAATTCAATTCTTTAAGATTCAAACTAACAGAATAATGGGACAGCAAGATCTAAGCTAATTCAGTATTGTTGTATAGATCAGAAACACGGAAAACAGCCAATCAACTGCCAATAAATTTAAATTATTTATTAACTATTGCATGTGCAGAATATGACTTAAATAGTATGAAAGAAGCACAACAGCGGAGATCAATGAGATAACGAGACAGATTTAAGAAAATCAAGAGGTGTTGGCACTGGATTGGATATATTGAGAAAACCCGACAATTGTATACTTAGAAAGTCCGTTCTATAGGACCACAGGCAAAACAAAATCGAGGGAGTCATAAAAACACACGGATAAGAGATTTACCGATAAAAAGATGTCAATTGAAACGAGAAAATGTGTGTTAAGGTACTACATAGAACCTGTACTTATGAAGGATGTGAAGCTGAAAAATATCTGATGGCTGTGGAAATCTGGTTTCTGAGGAGAATGCAAAAAATACAATAGACAGACAGAAAAACCAATGACCAAGTCCTCCAAGAAACAAGTGAAAATCGTAAACTGATTATAGAAATTAGACGAAGACAATCAAGATATTTTGGAAATGTTATGAGAAGAAATAAATTAGAGAACTTAGTGACAACTGTCACGATCGAGGAAAGAGATCAAGGGGAAGACAGAGAAGTAAATACCTCGATGGCTTGGCCACGTGGCATGGTCGAGACAGGAACACTGAGCTGATCCACGATTCTGGTGATCGAGTGGAATGGCGAATCATGGTGGCCCACGCTTACCGGCATGGCACATGATGGATAGATGATAATGCGGGTAGGGTTTGAGGTAACAAAAGATAGGACGGTTTGGGAGCCAACTCTCCATTAGGACATAAGAGGTAGAAGCAGAGGAAGAAGAACTAAGCTAAGTATATATTCCATGCCTTCTGAAGTCTTAAGTAATGTTTATTTCAATTTAAAACTAATGATTATTTCTTAACGTGCTCCCTATTCCATTTTCTTTTGTTAAGTCGCCATCTTTGCCATGCCGCCTCTATGCTGGAGTTTTTACTCCATACCAGGCTACAACCATTAGCCTTCTTGTTATGTCTCGCTCACGCAACGATCATAGCTGCGCGTGCACGTGCATATAGCCTCCCAGCGCATGCCAGGGACAAGATATGTTGCCCTGTTTTTGCCCAAATTAGGTATCGAATTGGCCCAATTAGAGTCTAGATTTTTCAGATGGGAGGGTGTCTAATTAGTGCGTTAGCAGAGATTTGGAGTGCCATTGGTTTTGGATGTCTTCGAATTAACAGACGGCAACGAATTAATTAGTTTGACAGTTCGAAAAGTTGCAGATAGTTCGAGAGATTTGTCGCCCCTTCGTGAGGTGGGTTCGTGTAGTATTTGATAACGCATCAGTAGCATTTTATTATGTGATTGCGCTAACACATTCAGGATGTAACGTCTTTATTTTGTTATTTAGTCAAGATGAGAAAATAAGTTCGATGGTAATCCTGATGTAGGAAAGTGAATCATCGGCAATTTGAAACTATTTAGGAATTATGACGAAGCTGCAGAGATGTATAGAAGAATGGTGAGAACACTACAGACTCTAAAACGCACAATGAAGAGATCTTGAAATAATTTAACTCACAAAGGAATTTATTTACCGCAGTCAGAATAACATTCTTTGGGGATGTCAAGAGGAGAGTAAAGCTGGAGTACGTCGTGACAAAGAGGAAATCTGGAAGGGAGTAGAGGCAGGGAGAGATCGTGTGGTAAGATGCTGGAAAGTTGATATCATTTCAAGGAGGGACATCGGCTAAAGAAGTATTTGACAGTACACGAGATAGAAGGCCGTGGATAGACTTAATAACTAACGCCACACTGCAATGACTATAAGAAGGATAAGCTTATTTAACATGTATGTAAAATTTGTGATAAGCCGCTACAGTGTAATAAATTGTTGTTGCCTTTCAAAGTCAAAAGTGCAAGTTCTTTCGGTAACAGCGGGAGAAGAATTGGAAGAGCACAAAATACAGAAATCAGTGGAAAGCCAAAGTCACATTACACAGTACATGATATTGATGATGCATTATGTTACAGTGATTAAAATACATTATTCTTAGTGCGTTTTAATATATTTACCAATTGCGTGGCAACTGGCGTACACGAGCATACCACTTCACAACTCCTGCTCATTTTCCCCGGTTTTCTCTCTCTCTCTCTTTTTTTTTTCAACTCATGCATCAATGAGAATGCGAGTCTGTCCAGTATATTTTATCACATCTACTCTCTTAAGTAGATGTGATAAAAGTTCAACACACCCAGATGCCCAAGAGAAAAAAACCATCTCCAAAATGTTTCAGGATAAATTGGTCTCCAAATTAACACTGCAAAAACAAAAACTATTGATCTTACCAACAGTTCAGACGACACCAAATTAAATAACCATGCTCTGGAAAAAGTCAACAGCTTCACATACCTAGGAAGCAAAATGACATCTACAGGGGACTCAACGCCAGAAATATTATCTAGAATCGCACTGGCATCTGGTGCCTTCAATAAACTGTCAAACATCTGGAAGTCAAAAACACTCAGCAAACATACGAAACTTAAAATCTTCAACTCTTGTGTGATTCCAGTGCTAACGTATGGATGTGAGAGTTGGAAATCAACGGTAGCTTTAGATAAAAAATTAGACAATTTTGAGAACAAATGTCTTAGAAGAATTCTAAACCTCAACTGGACAGATTTCAGAACCAATACGCAAATAAGACAAGAGACTAAGCAAGACATTGTATCCAATTTTATAAGAAAACACCGTTGGTACTACATCGGCCATGTACTCAGAATGGACAAGACAAGACTCCACAACCAAACCCTTTTATGGTCACCAGTAGGGAAAAGAAAACGGGGAAGACCATCATCAGAGAAGGCCCATTCAACGGCCAAGCGAACATCCAAGATCTACAACAGGTAGCAGCGAACCGCCGGACACGGAGCGCCATGACTTCTGCCCTATGCGCCGCCTTACGCTCAAGAGGAAAGACAAACTAACTAACTAACTCTCTTAAGTTCCCCATTAAATGTATCAGTTGACACAGTTCTTACATGCCTTATAATATGAAGCCGTGGTAATTAGGTGGCCATCAAAATTTTCTTTTCGAAAATGCATATGGTAGAGGGTATTTTCCCCCCTGATTGACATCGGCATCTAGAAGGATCTTAAAATTGGTACCAGGAAATATCGAGGGTGGTGAAAACGTGCGCAGTGATACTGACCACGCCATATATGGAGTGCGGATTGGTCTATAAAACAATGCGGTTCTAGTATGTTATATCTAATACACCTTAATGCGTGTAAACATGTCCTTGAACATTGTTTGGCGACTTGATAGACCATAGTTTGAAAAATGGTGTTATACCTCTCATTAGCACAGAGCCTTGAATGAATGTTAGAGACCATGCGTTGGCCACGCAACATGATCTCTCTCTTGGTCTGCCTAGTTTACTCCAGAGGAAAGGTAACACCAATACGATACGTCTAGAACAAGACGAGCTGCAGAAGCTGTCGGATTAGCAAAGCAATGCTCTAACGGCCGGAGCTTCAATCTTAGGCCAGTAGCCGACCAAGCTATAGGGCCTGGTCTGCCAGTCCATGACATTTAGTCTTTAGGTTGCATGTTCACATACTAGGATAAGGCGTGTGCCCTTACATTTGCGCTTCTCTACCCGAAGTTGTTGGCACAATGTGGGGTGTCAGGTTTGGTGAGCGCCGCCCAACATTTGGCGTTAACAGAAAGCAGGTAGTACCGTCGACTGGTATACCTCAGTCATATCTCACTAAGACCTGACAAACCCTTTACCATTAAAATATTAATAACTATGACATGACTAACATGTGACTGCTTCTTGTTGATAATCTATGATGCACTCGGGAGTCTCTGTGGCGAAGTGGTCAAGCCGTTTGACTCGGGCTCCGAAGGTTGTGGGTTTGATTCTGGGCCGCGTCCTTCGGTTCACGAGTGAAATTTGTCGGAGACTCCTGTGGGTCGTCTCTAGAGCTACGGAGTTCGTGCTTTGTGCGACGCTATCCGTGCTGCAGAAAGAGACCGAGCCATATGGGATAAAAACCCGGTGCAGTGAAGTCGACCCTGTCGACTTTTAAGCGACTTTTTTATGACGCACTTTCCTCTATTTATGACTTTCTGAGATATTGACATGGTCGAAAGGATATAAACTCTCGCTTTCGCTGATGGCGAGATAAGTACTCATGCAAAATGTATCTATACTGTCCTGTGTCCATTTTCGAGCTGGTTTACCAAGAATTAGGCCTCCCACCACTGTTCTTTACTATCCACTGTGACATTTCATATGATCAAAGTATTTCAGGTTGCGTAAGTGGAGAAGGGGTATGCGAACGTGATTGGCAATCAAGCATTCCCGTTCGAAATCAGCTGCAGGCGATTTGGAGGCAGGCGCCAATGTGTTGATTTTTAACATTGGATTGAGCTTTGGCCTTCAGAAAGTAGTGGCAAACTTCTCAACGTAAACTTGCGTTGTGAATCAAAAACAGCCAAGACATGATAGAGCTGATTGTGACGTCCTATAAAGAACAGCAAACTAAATTTTATTTCAGTTTCTTTGTCGATTCCCTCTATCTATTGTTATGCATAATGTGTGTCATTGCATTATGTATCCTGAGTTCCGTTGGTCATCTTTACCATGATATATATATATATATATATATATATATATATATATATATATATATATATATATATATATATATATATATATATATATATATATATATATATATATATATAATTCATCGGAGCTTCTGTAGCTCAATGACTAGCACTCCTGCTGCTAGCACGGCGGAGGTGTGTTCCAATACCTATCGTTGCGAGAATGTTATTTTCATTGACCTCGGCTCCCAGGAAGAACCAGCCTTAAAGTGGGTACCAGGAGATTTTGTGGGAAGTAAAGATGGCCCGCGCGATATTCACTATATCACTCATTGAATTATGACGGGTCAAAAAGTAACCAACTAGCACCATATACATAGCACTCCTCATGGCTTGAGAAGAGGCCCTTCACTTTACATTCCATGTACACTCTAATTGTAGGAAATAATTTATATGCAATTATAAAATGTAGCGTATCTTCGCATGCCAACTGTAGAGATAAGATGTGTGAGATGTAACATGGACTTGATGTTCTCAACTACAGGACCATCTTTACAAGTTTCCAGCTTGAAGAGCTCGAGAAGGCTTTCAGAGATGCTCACTATCCCATGATCTCTATGCTCGCGAACTCCTGGCGCTGAAGATCGACCTCCCAGAAGACAGAATACAGGTTGGTGTGATGGTGTTTCATTCTTGTCATTCAACATTTTTTAAAAACCTGTTAGCGGTTTTGGCGTTTATAAGTGAAAGACGGTAAAGGTATCTTTTACACCAGGTAAGGCACATAAGGTCCTAAACCCATATTTCTAAAGACCATTATGTGCTCGGTGGATGGTGGGGTCAGTGCTACACCGATCGTCTTTACTTCCCAAGAAATTCTTGGTGACTATTTCAGACCAGATCGACATGGGAGAATAAGTAATTTTTTAAATTTTTTTTTAAAAAATCCGAATTTTCCCATCTGCTCATCGAACACATGACCATAGGGTGGGCAGGCATGCAACTTACATTTTACCTTGTCATGTGTCATCATCATCATCATCATCATAATCATCATCATCATCATCATCATCATCATCATCATCATCATCATCCAGTGCCATGACGGCTGGCGTGGACGATCATGCCTCTCCACAAATTACGATACTAGACGTCATGGATCAATTCGTGTGTTGACTCCCTTCCGTGCTTTGACACAAGACTGTCAATGATCTTTTCACGCTGTCTTCCTCTATCTCTCTTCCCGCAAATCTTTCCGGTTGTCACAACATGTTCCAGTTTTGGTCTTCTCATAACCCCAGCGCACCCCCCCCCCCCCCCCCAAAAAAAAAAAAACGGGGACTGCCTCTTTCTGATGTTTGTGATAAGCTTGTCTTTGCGGCTCAACTTCCCCTAAAACGTCCTTGATTGCTCTTTATGGCTGCCCAATTAATGTTCAGCATTCTTCTATAAAACCACATCGCCAAGGTTTCCATGGGTTATTTCGCATGTGTACTAATTGTCCAGGACTCTCAGCGTATGTTAAAACTGATTCTATGTAAAATAAAATGTTTTACATATCCTTTACAGGACATCGCTGTCAACATCAGCATCTTTCAGCTGATTGTTGATTTCTTGGCAAGATTACGCTCAGGAGTTTGCCATTGCTTTCTGAGCGACCGGCTCCATATTCTCATAAGTCACTGGCGCGACTTGAACCGCTTCCAATTCTCGTGCGCTCACGTCAACCACGAGAGTATACAGGGTTACGGAGAAAGCTGCTAACACCTCGACCAGGGAGACCTGCGGTTCTATATAACGTGCAAGAATTCTTGTATTGACTTTCAAGGACGGTAACTTATTGCACAAAACGTTTTTCATTTGATAGAATGCAGTTTTTGCTTGTCCTATTCTGCTCTTTATCTCAGTGATGCGACTTCCATCTCATGTTATACATATGCCTAGCTATCTGAATTTCTGCACTTGCCCCACTAATTAACATCACTATACTGTAATTGCACATTTAGGCACAATATGTTTCTTTGGATATCACCATAACTCTGTCTGTTTATTTTTATACATACATTGTCCCTTTATTTCTCAACATAATTTCCATCAACATTGATGCACTTATCCCATCGTTTTATCAGTCCTCCCAAACCGGCTGCATAGAACTGCGTGCTGTGTTTTCTAAACCACGTTTTCACTTCACATTCAACTTCGGCGTCATTCGCGAAATGTCTCCCGCCAAGGTGGGTTTTCAGTGTTTATGCTGACAAATGTTTATCCCGTAAAGCGGTGCATAGCTGGGTAGAAAAAGTTACGAGGGCGATTCAAAAAGTAAGTCACACAGTTCTGTAGGATGGCAGGTAAATGAAAACAAAGCACGTAGTTCTATGCAGCGGTTTGGGAGGACTGATAAAACGATGGGATAAGTGCATCAATGTTGGTGGAAATTATGTTGAGAAATAAAGAGACAATGTATGTAAAAACGTAAACTGGTTTCAAGTTGTTATCATATTCAGTTATTTTTCGACATCCATTTGTGACTTACTTATTAACTTACCTTCGTATTATTCAAACTAAGGCCCATTCTTTCACTTTATACAACCACTGTATCTATCATTTCCTGTAGATCGTTCTGACGTGTTGCTGTCAAGACAGTTTCATGTGTACGGACCACACAAAAAAACAAAACAACTAATGATCCTTTATACTAGCTCGTATCATATTTTCTCTCATATCACTTATCCTTAATCACACCATTCTCTTCATTTTTATTTCTTTCAATTCGCGCAGCACATTCGATAATATTCCTGACTGCAAGCACCCACACAATTATCTCTATAATTAATTAAGCTGAAATTTCCCATCGCTCCCCATATTTCATAATCATTTTCTCCATTCATAATTGACAACAACTCCGGCTGTAGATAAATGATGGTGTAAATGAATGGCAAGCAAATTTATCTGGTGTGCATAAATCGCCATTTCATTTACGTTTTGAATTGTGTCAACCTAATATTCTCCATCGTTAACATATCTAGGATAGTATGTGATTATGTGGATATTGTCTCAGAATGTAAGCTTTCATATGTTTATATAGGCTGATGTTGATGGCGACATGTCTAACTGATGTAAACTGATGTTCATCATTTACAATTTCTGTTTGCTGGATTCGTGTTATCTAACATCTATATTTCTATGACAACATCTTGCTTATTGATTTCTGTTGAGATAAATGATTTTCTTTAGCGATAAGGTCATTTCAACCTCTTCGATGTATATTCTTATATTCTTAACAATTATTGTGCACACGCTATTTTCATTTCGTTTTACAATTTATTCATTTATTATAATTAATTTTTCAACTTATACTGTACGTCGTTGGCTCAGTGGCAAAGGGGTTAGGGCGCAGTTCGTGATCCCGGATACCGCCTTCAAAACACAGCTGTGGGCGATTTGGAAGGAGTTTCCTAAGCCTTGCATTGATATCCATACAATGGTATGAGTTCCGATCGTTCACAAACCAATGGCAAAATACTAAACGTAAACTTGCCAAGAATTCACAAACAGCCAAACAAATTCTGAGGTTGATTGTGACGTCCTGTAAATTATATGCAACTAACTATTTTGACTTTACCTCTGTGAATCAGGGACACCGAGTCAAATGCTGCACGTCATTTGCGCCACGATCTTATTAGTAGATTTATTTTCTAGGCCCATTTACGTTCAGAAGTTTGCCTTTGCTCTCTGAAAGAGGTCGGTCTCCCTGATCTTGAGGTAGCAGCTTTCTCCGTAACCCCGAATACTCTCGTGGTTGAATTGGAAGCGGTTCGAGTCGCGCCAGTGACTTATGAGAGTATGTAGTCGGTCGCTCAGAAAGCAATGGCAAACTGTTGAGCGTGAACTTGCCAAGAAATCAACAATAAGCTGAAAGATGCTGATGTTGACAGCGATGCCCTGTAAAGGCTATGCAAAACATATTTTTATCTGAAAGAGAAGTTAACGTTTACGCCCAACTGATCGAATGTTGTGTGGAACGAACCAGTGGCGTCACTGGGGTTGGTGTTACCCAGTGCGGTAAACTCTTGGTGTCACCCCTCTAGACTTTCACCATGGTCTTCTTCCGAGTGTTCCTGTACCATATATAATCGCATATAGTAATGTTTGTAAAATAAGTCAAAAAGTTAATAAGGACATAAGAAAGAAAACAAATTGAACAATATAACTTCAATACTTCAGGTAAAACATAAATAAAGAACTTCGACAAACTCGGACAAAGTTAAATTTTTTGTTATTTTGCTATGTCTGCTTTGTCAAATTTGCAATTTTTTTATTTTGGTGTCACCCCTTGATGGTGTCACCCGGTGCGGCCCGAACCCCCCGCACCCCCCTAGTGACGCCCCTGGAACGAACCCAATACACAGCAGTTAGCTCACAGGAATTAAAGCACAAGCATTTTAAACCACACGACCAGGCTTGGGCATTGAATAATGCGAGTAAACATAAAGTGGAGACAACAGTCACGTGATTTCTCTATTGAATAATAACTATCACACGGGCATCTAAGAAAATTAATTATTATCCAAGTACTTCAAGAGGATAATTCACAAAGGCAATTGGTTACTCATGCCATCGGATATCTCTAATACACACTGGCACACACAGACACACACACACATGCATGTATTGGTTATCGCATATATCGTATACACACTGGCGCGCGCACATGTATATATTGTATCTATCATACACACACACACACTCACTCACACACACACACGTACACACACACTCACACACACACACACAAACACACACACACACATATATATATATATATATATATATATATATATATAGTTAGTTAGTTAGTTAGTTAGTTAGTTAGTTAGTTAATTAGTTAGTTTACGCGCAACCGCACATACTAATATGTATTTCATATATTGAATACATATAGTATACACGCTGGCACACATACATGGTGTAGATATAGTATCTATCGTATATACGAGTATATTGTAAACACACTGGTCCACACACATACATATATATATATATATATATATATATATATATATATATATATATATATATATATATATATATATATATATATATATATATATATATATATATATAATCCTACCATCGAATCCTACCTAAACACGCTGGTGCCTATACACACATTTGCTTGGTTTCGTCTTTAATTATGTTCCTACGCATTTCCACTTGTGAGCTTCTTCTACTTCTTCTTTCGTTCGCTTGAAATATGTCTATAACTGCAATGTTGTCTCTTGTATGAATTTAACTGTCTTTTTTAGTTCACTCAGCGGTCCATATAGTTTATCTTCCACTGTCGTCTCTCTAGGCCAGAGGGCTTGCCTAGATATGTTATATTTTGGGCAGTCTTGGAGTATGTGCTCTGCTGTCTGCGACGCCAATCCACATGTGCACATGGCTGTTTCACCAACTTTATTTCAATATCATTCAGTATTAATAGCTGTTATCCTTTTACAGCCGTGTGCCATTAGCATTCATTGAATCAAATTTGCCCATTTCCATGAGGCATCTAATTTTATCAGATTCATATGGATTGAGTCGAAGGAGTTCGGCTATCCATTGTTAAATAAGACAATACATATTCGCGAGAATATTGCCATAATGCTTATATCTGTCTATCAAATAGTGTATGAAAGAGAGTGAGAGAAGGGCAGAATGGAAATAAAGTTTGTTCGTTCGTTCTTTCGTCTTTCTCTTCGTTAGCCTGAGATGTTTGTTTTGGACGTAATTGCGTTGTACTTGTTTACAACAAAGCTGGGATATTTGCACCTTTCGGCCGATGCATTCGATTTCTTTGGGCAGTTGTTGAATAGGCAGGCTAACCTTCCCGGGTGAATCTGTCTCTTTGTATGTTAACGATAATTCAATTATTTAGTTGCATATCCTTTACATGACGTCGCAGTCAACCCCAGCATTTGATATTTGGCTGTTTGTGACTTTTTGGCTAGTTTATGTTTAGTAATTTACCATTGCTTTCTGAACGACTGGCGCAAACACACCATTGCATGAAAAGCAACGCAGGTCAATTTGCTGCCCAATCGCCCGCAACTATTTTTCGAAAGTGTTATGCGGGATTACGAATTGCGTCCGTAAAACCTACACCACGGAACAGGCATCTGCAGATACAACAGTCACCATAGCAGCTCATTTGCGTTCTTAACATGGCGTGCGAAAATATTCATGATTATTTGCTAGTTCCGTCTTCCTCGTGCACTTTCATGTCCAATGTCTCCGCTAGTATCTGCGTTGTTCTTCGTGCTTACCGTTCGCGGCCTCTTCTCCTACGAACCTTGACCTTTAATAATGTTCTTTCCTAATGACTGTGCCGTTATATATCGCTAAATGATGTAGTTATTGTAGACAAGATGCGGCTTACAAATGCAAGTGTATATTAGTTCATAGTCAAGTATTTCTTTAGCGAATGTAAACACATAAGACACAAACAATAGGTTGCAGACTTATTTCCTGGTATGTTTCGCTTCATCTCGTCAGGTGCATATATTAGGTCAAAGATATATATATATATATATATATATATATATATATATATATATATATATATATATATATATATATATATATATATATATATATATATATATATATAATGAAATGTCAATCTATAAAATTATGACCTTGTTCAGTATTTGTTTGTCCCCCTAACAACACAGAACCTGCTCCCTGGCGATGGGTTAAGGACGTTGTTCGTAATCCCTTATACTCATTTACGAAACACAGGTGCGCGAGTTTCGGCAGCGGATCGCGTCGCGCTGGTTACTTACGGATGTATGTGATCCGCTCGTTCAGAAAGCAATGGCAAGCTACTGAATGTAAAACTTGCCAAGACATCAACAACAGCTGAAAAATGCTGGTCTTGACTGCAATGTCCTGTAGAGGATATGCGGAAAAAACAAAAAAACACACACACACAGAAGTACATTCCTGAGACCCCCACTTCTACCATGACCAAATCAAGGGGCCGCAAACACAAAAAATACTGCGCCTGCTGTGAAACTAGAGTTAGCTTATCCTGACCCGAAGGTCAAGACACACAAACATGTCCTTTAGCAAGACGTCACAGCAGCTAACCGGGATTAACCTTTGACCGGACTCTCAAATGGAAGCACGCGCGGGTTGTGTTTGTGTGATCTCGACACGAGCCCAAAGAAACAAGAAGAGAGTTTATTTTCTGATTTCCGCTCGGGCCGTGTATAAAAACAAGAAGCCAGAGATATCCAGAAGTAGAATCCACAAATAATTGAACGCATTGTGATTAGGGAACATTTTATATCTAAGAGAAAAGCCAGAAAGGTGCGAAAATAAAATAAAGAGGGTCTTTAGAGGGTACGCGTGTTTAATGTTGTCTTCTTCTATCAATCATATGCTATTACAGCCACAACTTGATCCCTAGACAATTGTGGTTGGTGAGGTGGGCGGGAGTTGTTGTGGAGAAAGAGTATCAAATATCAATAGCGTTATTTGTACGCCTGTTCTTCTCCTGTTTTTATACCATAACCGCATTGGGATATCATGGTGGTGCAGTGAATTAGTGCGTATCTTTAGCGGTTCGTGTGAATGTAATAGTTGTCAGTCCAGGATTGGGAATTTACTAC
The DNA here is from genome assembly GCA_014155875.1 of Cepaea nemoralis. Lineage (NCBI taxonomy): Eukaryota > Metazoa > Mollusca > Gastropoda > Stylommatophora > Helicidae > Cepaea > Cepaea nemoralis. The sequence goes on from JACEFZ010008728.1 coordinate 242,929, forward strand.
AGTCCTCAAGTGATGCTCCACAGTTTATCGTGAAGGAACATTGCAGCGAATGGCTGAAGGCCTGCTGGAGTAATTCTTTGCACTCCAAACAGAATAGTGTTACCAACGGAAGAATTTTTCAAATTTGTTCTGCATACAAAGTGTAGTGAGACTTTACTAACGCCCTGTGTGAAGACTCGTTTACCCGAGTACTATGAGGCCCATCACGGAAGTAACAACAGCATCAATCTTACCGACAATGCATGCCATAAGAGGCAGTCATGGAGGGTTGGTGAGAGACTGGCTACATCCCCCTGTAGACTCGGAGGTCAATATAGTCGAATTGATAAGAGCGCTCGTGTTAAACTTCCAGTGTGCTTATGCCGAGGTAGCGGGTTCAATACTTACACCGGTTTGGTGGACTAACGTGTTGACTTCTCGTCTTTGACATGAGGACGTAAGTTACAAGTACCTCAGAATTCGAATTTTGTTCGTCTCATGGTGAGAGACACATTAGTAAAATAGAAAGCTAATCCACACGTAAAGATCACTGGCTAATGAGTGTAGATCTGAAGTAATTTTGGGACTTCCGCAATAACTTAGGGTCATCCTCAACATCATATAACAGGTCATTAGCACCACGTCGCCCTCATCACAGTCCACCGAAAATGTTCTCGATTCTTTAATTATTCTCCTGCTAGTGTAGCTTTACGCCCAAGGTGTCCCCAACATCCGGCGTCCATCTTCGCACTTCTCGGTCGCTGCCTCTTCCTCTATCCAGGAACCACGTCTTCCCAAATCATTGTGACGTTACATCATTGGCACCTTGCCGTCTTGACAGACGATAGTTTGTGCTTTAAAAAGGCATAATAACTTTTAACTATGGCGGTAGCGAGTGTGACTGATAAGGCCAATTTGCGCTGTAAATGTCCGTTCACAGTGGGTGCATGTGAACACGTGGTCATTTCCACCATCATGCACCATCTTACGTCTCAAACGCTTGGTGTGTGACTTCTTCTGCAATAATTTTCTCCTTTGACTTTATTCCATTTCTGATATTTGCCCTCCATGCAACACGTTCAGCGGCGACTTGCTCCCAATGTGCATTATCAATGCCTGTATCAATCATGTCCCGCTTACACACATCTTTGTATCGTAGTAGAGGCCGACCCTGAGATCTCTTACCCATCTGTAATTCACCAAAAAAGATATCCTTTGGTATTCTACCATCATCCATCCTCCTAAGATGTCCTATCCATCTAAGTCTACGAAGACTGAGCATGGAATAAACTGTCACACAACCTGATCTTTCCAATACTTCAGTATTTGTGATTTTGTCTTGCCACTTAATACCAAGAATTCTTCGCAGACACCGCATATGAAAGCTGTTTAAGTTGTTCTCTTGGTGTGAGTAAGTTGTCCAGGTTTCACTGCCATAGAGAAGAGTACTAAGGACACAGGCTTGATAGACAAGGACTTTTGTTTTGGCAGTAAGCTTCCTGTTCTCCCAGACTCTTTTTCTTAACCTGTTCATTGTTGTTGCTGCCTTACCAATCCGGATGTTGATTTCCTGATCTAGGGATAATTTGCTATTTACCACTGATCCTAGATATGTAAAATGGTCTACTATCTCTAGTTCGGCGTCATCAATAAAGATTGATGGTACCCCATGTGCACCTTGTGACATAATCTGTGTCTTCTTTTTGCTAATTGTTAAACCAAATTCAGAACAAGCATTGGAGAATGCAGATAGTAGACATTGCAATTCTTCCTCAGAGTGGGTCGTAACTGCAGCATCATCTGCAAAAAGCAACTCTCTGATCAGTACCCTCCTAATTTTGGTCTTAGCCTTCAATCTCTGAGCATTGTAGAGGCCGCCATCTGAGCGTGAGTGAATGTATATACCACCATCCTGATCATGAAATGCATATTTCAGTAGAAGTGAAAAGTATATTCCAAAGAGGGTGGGAGCTAGTACACAACCTTGCTTAACTCCACTCTTGATTTCAAATTCTTCAGAAGTTGCACCATCAAACTTGATTATACCCTTCATGCCTGTGTGGAACGATTCCACAATGGACAGAAGAGTTGGTGGGCAGCCAATCTTCTTTAGTGCCTTGAACAGACCCTCACGACTGACTAAATCAAATGCCTTTGTGAGGTCGATGAAGGCAATAAACAGTGGTTCACAAAGCCTGGGCTAAAATATAGAGATCATGTGTTGCCCATGCAGCATGATCCCTCTCTCGGCCTGCCTAGTTTACTCCAGAGGAAAGGTAACACCCCTACATCTGGAACAAGACAAGCTGCAGAAGCTGCCGGATCAGCAAAGCAATGCTCTAACTGTCCGCCTGTCGGAGCTTCGATCCTAGACCAGTCGCCAACCAAGGCTTAGGGCCTGGTCTGCCCTGCCATGACATTTTGTCTTTAGCTTGCATTTCCTCGCACCAGGGTAAGGCTTGTACCCTCCCAATTGCGCTCTTCCGCCCGAAGCCGTTGGCACAATGTGGGGTGTCGGGTTTGGTAAGCGCCGCCCAACGTTCAGCGCTAACAGAAACCAGGTAGTACCGTCTACTGTTATACGGTAGCTCAGTCATATCTGACTAAGACCTGACAACATGTGACGTTAAATATGACAAGCATATTTCATTTTTCGGAACATGATGCCATCTAAGAGTCAGTTTTCTTCTATGTTCAGATTATTTAGAATGTCAAACTTTTCTTCTTCTTGATCCACGACATTCTATGAACTTTTCTGTACCGGTTCAAAACACCCGAATATCTTCTTTAATGATTACGAAAGGGTCCATGGCGCAGACGATAGGCTTCAGCCTGGCAACAGGTTAGTTACGTATAGCATGACTATTAACTTGGGGGTCGCGGTAGCGTAGTGGCTAGACACTCGCTTGTCGTCCTGGTGGTCAGAAGTTCGATCAGCATTAGGGGTTAATTCGAATTTTAAAAAATTGAACTGGGTTTCCTTGTGGATTTAGCCTAAAACGGATAACACGAAATGTCTTGGGAAGACAAGTTAGCCGGCCTGATATTGATGATATCACTGATAGTTCCGATTAGTATATCAATATTAGTTAGTTAGTTAGTTAGTCTTTCCTCTTGAGCCTAAGGCGGCGCATAAGGCAGACGTCATGGCTCTCCATGTCCGGCGGTTCGCTGCTTGCTACCTGTTGTAGATCCTGGATGTTCACTTGGCCGTTGAATGAGCCTTCTCTAATGATGGTTCTACGCAAGGTCTCTCTTGGTCTTCCCCGTTTTCTTTTCCCTACTGGTGACCATAAGAGGGCTTGGTTGGGGAATCTTGTCTTGTCCATTCTGAGTACATGGCCGATGTAGTTCCAACGGCGTTTTCTTATAAAATTGGATACAATGTCTTGCTTAGTCTATCAATATACGACCATGAAATCCATACTAGAGGGTTAGATTGAAGGCAAGCGAGCAAGAGGTAGACAACGAAACAAGTGGGAAGATAACATCAAGAGACGTGAGAACTTTAATCTGACAGAAAGTACAGTTAGGGCAAGAGACAGACAGTTTTGGAGATCCATTGCAGCCAACCTTCAATGTGGAGACGGCGCCTGATTTATTGATTACTTGATTGACACGATCAACTTTTGGCCATTGCCTCTTAAACCTTGTAAAATGAGCCATTACTTTAACTTTACCGTTACTATAACTATTTACTGGAATACTGAATGAAACGAAGAAAATGATCACAGACATGTTAAATTCTTTCCTTCTTCGCCGTCCATATAGAAAGCACGACGAAGAACGGAAAGTAGAGCAAATTAAGCAATAGATGGGGACTCAGCACTAAACGAGGTTTAAGAAAATGGAGAAGACTGTTTGTCCTGACACTTTTCTGGCATGGATTATACACTTTTCTAGATCCTTATGTCAAGGATATGAAACTACCAACACGCTGTCAAGGATTAAACAGCCCTATCTCAATCTGCATCTGTTGTTTTATAACTTTCACCGGTTCTTTTCTTAACCCGCTGTTCACCATCCTTCGTTTTCTATTCATTTTTGTGCATTTATTACCAATTGTTCGTGTTTATTTATTTATTTCTGTATGTTTATTTATTTACACACGTGTTTTTATGTTTATAAATCACGCCTCGAAGTAAGTGCTATTCTTAAGGCTGCATAAATACAAATGTCAAAACAGAATTAGGATTTTCCTTAGCTGGTAGCTATTGCTCTCGATTTAAGGCAGTCGTTCTTTGGCATGGCGATGTTCACATGCCAGGAAGGGCCGGGATCAGGTTTACGGAACCGCGAATGCTGCTAATTATGTTTGTGAAAACACAACATTTACCCCCGCTCAACGGAAACGGGGGAAGAAGGGAATATTGAAAAATATTCTCATCTGAAGCTTTCCGCTAATCGGTGCCCGGTGTTAAAATAACACGGAGTGCAGTTTGTGCGAAGATCGTTGGTGTAGGTGTGGTTATGTGTATGCTGACTACTGATGATGTCGGCTGTGGTTTCCTTTTCTTTTTCTAATTTTGCTGCCGGTTTTTTCTTGTTCTTCTTCTTGTATTTCCTGTTCTTGTTCTTATAATAATAACAATAATTATAATACGCAGAAGAGGAGGAGGAGGAGGCAGAGGAGGAGGATGAGGCGGAGGAGGAGGAGGAGGACGAGGAGGAAGAGGAGGAGGAGGAGGAAGAAGAAGAAGAAGAAGAAGAAGAAGAAGAAGAAGAAGAAGAAGAAGAAGAGGAAGAAGAAGAAGAAGAAGAAGAAGAAGAAGAAGAAGAAGAAGCAGCAAAAACAATACTGATGAATAACTGAATGCAGACGAGCAAAAGGTAGACAGCAATACAACTGGGAAGATGAGATCAAGATATGGACCAACGGCAGTCTGTCAGAGTGTACAAAAAGGGAAAGTGACGGAGAATGTGTCAGTTACATTCCATCAAACCTTCATTGAGGAAGCTTCACTTGATTAATTGATAAATGTGTGTGCTTATAAAACAGGTAGTCCCATAGTGTTAGGGTTTGAAGTTACATATAGATCTTCACATATTTAACTGATTAATTGTCAAAGGATAATATATCGCAGAGTTTTACCTCCCATTTGGAGAGAAAGACGATATATCGCCATACTAGTGTCATTGTGTCATTTGTTTTGTTTAGTGGTAACTTCGGAAATTTGCTAAGTGATCGGACGTTAAATTGTAATACTTGTTGATTTGATTGTGTACCATGTTTAGTCCAAATCGACTGTTGGTTTGGCACTGAATCAGTTAAGGCCACCACTTAAGATGAAATGGACATGTCGTCATGTCTTCACAGATGTTTATCATATAATTCTGAAAATGACCTAGTGCCAGTTTTTAGTATTATGTGCCGATCTCAAAGCCGTACTAGTCTGAAGAAATAAACAACAACAACAACAACAACAACAACAACAACAGCAACAACAACAACAACCACACTGCCATCTCTGTGGTCAAGGGGTTACGGACGTCATTTGTAATCCATATACCGCATTCCAAATACAGCTGCGCGCGATGTGAAACCTGGAAATTTACCTCATAAATTATGTAACTCTGTATTTATTGCAATCCCGAAGAAATCAAGAGCCTTGGAATGTGATCATCATCGAACATTTAGTATAATGAGTCACATCAAGAAGATTTTGTTAAGAATTATTCATGCAAAGAGTTAGGAAGAATATACACCCTGAAATAGAAGCAGAACAATGTGGGTTTGTAGAAGGAAAGGGTACGGTACATGCTAGTGTGTATACTAAGAACAGTAATTGAACGTTTGATAGAAGGAATCAACATTAGGGGACGATGCATCAATAACATTAGATATTCAGATGATACATTCTTGATTACAGACAATGGAACAGGACCTGCAACATTTAGTAGATGCGGTTGTTGCACACAGTGAACAGCTAGGGTTAGAATTGAATTGTAAGAAGACACAGATTATGGTCGTCACTGGAAAACAGGAAATACCACAATGTAATATACAAGTAAATGGGCATATTCTTAAACAAGTGAATTGGTACAGTTATCTCGGCACAGTCATAACATCTGATGGGAGATGCCTTGAAGAAATTAAAACAAGAATTGCCGTTGCGAAGGTAGCCTTTTGCAAGATGAAAAACATACTGACCAATAAAAAGATATCATTGAAACGAGAAACAAAGTGTTGAAGTGCAATATAGAACTTGTACTTTTGTATGGATGTGAAGCGTGGACAATGAGCAGACAAGATGAACAACATCTGTGGCTGTGGAAATATGGCTTCCGAGGAAAATGCAAAGAATACCATGGACAGACAGAAAAACCAATGAACAAGTCCTTCAAGAAACAAATTCAGATCGTAAACTGAATAGAGACATTAGACGTAGACAGTCAAAAATTTTTGGGCATGTTATGAGAAGAAACGAATTGGAGAACTTGGTAACAACTGACAAGATCGAAGGGAACAGACCAAGGGGAAGACCGAGAAGTAAATACCTGGATGACTTGGCCACATGGCATGGTCGAGACAGAAACACGGAGCTGATCCACGACTCTGGTGATCGAGTGAGATAGCAAACATGACTGCCCGCGCTTATCGGCATGGCACATGAAGGATGGATGGATGTAGAATCAGACCGCTTTGCATTGGTTTTCATACTATGGCATGGGCGCCGGTAGTTCAGAAAGCAATGGCAAACTACTGATCGTAACTTGCCAAGAAGTCACACACAGCAAAAAATGTTGGGGTTGACTGCCACATACTGTAAACCTCTGCTGGGGTAATGAACCGTGACCACTGTCGTGGCAGACACGCCCATTAACCAATATGTGCCATGACTCATTGTTGGGTACACTAGACTAACTTAGGATCGAAGAAGGAGACGGCAACAGTGAATACTATGATACTGATGATCATGATGACAACAATGATGATTATTGTAATAATAATAATAATAATAATAACAATAATAATAATAACGGAAAGAATTGTGAGGGTAACAAAAGATAGGCAGCTAAATTGAGCTTAATTATTAACATGAAGCCTGTTTCATTCCTCCAATATTTTGCTTTCCAAGTTGATATTAAAAAGGACATCAAATACAATATAAAACAACACAGAATGGTAAAATTAATCTTCCATAATTTTATATGAAGCGTACCAGCTTCAACAAAATCTCAGTCACAACAGAGCCTGACCTAACTACCCATATCAAAAACGTATGGAACAAAAATGAGACCTGATTACACAACGTCGTCATGAAAGACAAAAAAAGACACAAATTTATATTCCAAGCCAATATTTGTTGCGCAGCATTTATCCAACCGGAAGTGGCTGGCGAAAATTGGCAGTTTCCTTTTCACTTCCTGTCTCCAACTTTGACCAATCAGCATAGATATCCTCTCCAAATTGGTGCGGTAGACAGTCAGTGCTTGACCCACGACCTCCATTATCCGCAAAATGATTGGTCACCTGCCGATAAATCTAAACTCATTTTGGAGGAAGCAAATGAAATATGACAGCCGGGAACCTCCTAATCAAATTTCGCTGTAATGTCTTTGGTCGGTCGAGCGATTTCAATTTCGAATCACAGGGCTAGCGATACTAATTGGATATGTATAGCTCGTTTCAAGAATCGATTACCGCTTCCGATGTTTCAATAATGGCGATTGGGTGTGACATGAGATCACCAAAAGCGCGCACGCACAGTTGTCAAACGTTCCTATTACATCAATACAGTCCTATTTCCTTGTACTAGATTTCATTATGTACAACTTTGTTCTCTTTTTTATTAACGAAATCACAAAAGAGATTTTTAGAATCATCTGTGTGTGTTTTTATGATCAAGTCCATGGATTTGTAGTTAAGTTATGCGACATGCATGGCTACTTATTGCAGTTCGATTCTAACTTTTAATGTTTGCTCCTCATCGACTGTAAGCCTCTTTCTCAATCTGTGTGTACACACACGCGCGCGCGACACATATGCATACGCATGTATGTATGTTCATACGCGATATATATATATATATATATATATATATATATATATATATATATATATATATATATTGAGAGAGAGAGAGAGAGAGAGAGAGAGAGAGAGAGAGAGAGAGAGAGAGAGAGAGAGAGAGAGAAGAGAGAGAGAGAGAGAGAGAGAGAGAGAGAGAGAGAGATGCACACATACATCTATAATTCGTACATTTCTAGTATATTTACAAATCTTTATTTCCATATTTGCCATTTCTGGACTTGTTAAGCTGTCCACATACAACTGTCCCTGTCTTCCTGTTCCTGCCGTATCAAATAAATTCCTACAAAGGGCCATTGTCTCTATATTTCACCTTCTCTGTTGAAATGCACCATATATGCCACTTCTTGCTCTCATGGTTTTGATGAGTGATCTTATTACACATTCATCCACCCAATATATTAGCGTTTCTTTTCTTTACTGTCAATGATATTCTCAAGTCTTCTCAAAAACCACTTCTCCGCTACCTCCATTTTCTTCACAGTTCATTACTCATACTCCATCATTTGTATCCATTTAGACGAACCAGACATACACAATTGTTCATTAACCTGATTTTTATGGTAGTGAGATATCTATCTTTCGTGACCTTGTTAATTGTTTCAAAGCATCTTTAAATATTGAAAACGAAGTTTTTTTCCGTAGTGAATTTGAATAACAAAGTCATAAACAATAGATTGTTCTATTTCTTTCGCTGCATCTCGTCAGGCACTTATTGCAGACTTAATAGCCATGATTGTTGTTTGACACATTAATTAACACACAAAATAGTCGTATATTAAAGCTGGCAGAGGCAATAGCTATTCATTTACAGAAACCAGTGTTGTGCAAACAGAAAGATATGATAGTCTGTTAAAAATTACATTTGTTGTCAATTTACATTACTGTGTAAATGTGTGTGCTTTATATTTCAACTTGAAGTATTTATCTAATTATTTCAGTTTATGTTGTGTGATTTCTGCAGTATGCACCGAAAGAGATGCAGAGAAATGTGCCAGATAACAAATCCTACAATTTATTGTTTGTGTCTTTGTTATTAAAATCTTTAAATAAGGCGATGCTGAATTTTGACTAATACATGCTTTATTTTATTTCAGGTTTGGTTTCAAAACAGAAGAGCTAAATGGCGAAAGACAGAAAAAACTTGGGGCAAAAGTTCAATCATGGCTGAGTACGGATTGTACGGGGCCATGGTCAGGCACGCGCTTCCACTTCCGGAAGCCATTGTGAAAAGTGCTGAGAAAGGAATAGAGAACTCGTCTGCCCCCTGGTTGCTAGGTAATTCGAGATTATCCGACTGTTTTGCTTGTTTTTTGACATTAGCGTGTTTTCTTAACATATTTTACTACTTTTTGCGTTAAATCGTTGTGGTTGTCTTTGCTATAAATGTGCTATTCAATATAGTAAAGAAGATATGTATTGGATTCACTGGAAAGCGTTTTTCATCAGTTAGAAAGAAATTAGTTTGTAGCCAACGCCAGTAAGGTAACGAAACCACGGTAAGAACAATGGTCACAGAAGGTCAATTCATTGATAGATGCTTGGTGCGGTATTTGAAGTGTTAGAAGCGATATATATTCAATCATTATCTATGGGTATGCCCTATGCAGAGCAGCGCTGCCATAGAAGTCTCTCTAATTGTCTCAGTATCATAAACCAGATGTCCTGACTCTTTAGCTGTCACATATAAATTTTCCATCACATCTTAATTCCATCTACGCTGTGTTCCTCATCATCTCCCCTACCTGGAGCAGCTTTTTCCATAATAAATTTTCTAAGCTTACGAGGCTCTTTACATGTTCAAAATACTTAATTTTTCTCATGTTTGTTTATCACAATAACCAAACTTCTTCAGTACAGTATTGAGTTTTTGTTGGATAAATATGTTTGTTCACTTCAATTAATTTTAATAGCCTTATGTAACATTTGTATTCAATTGCGGATATGCGATTTTCATTTTATGTTTTTAAATATTCAATTTTCGCACCCGTGTATCACAATTTAACTAGACTGTTTGTTGACCAGTTACATTCCTCACAATTATACGTCCACTTTAAAAAAATCGAAAGTGATTGATTGATTGATTGATTGATTTAGGAACCGACATCACAGCATTCGGGGCATTCCCATGAGCGATCCGCCCCCATCCCCAGCAGCCAGCGAAGAGATCCAACATTAATAGTTCCAGTAGCAATCTGACTATATGTCCGTCTCGCCTTTCCTCTGAGCGTCGAGCGTCGGCCAGATCCCCTCGTTACACCTCGCTGTCTCATTCTTACCAGACTATGGTAATCCATTTGCTCCTCCGAGGTGTAGACATGCTCCCACAAGGCCGCAACCACGTCTGCCTTGTCATGCATCAATACTCCACCAAGTTCTGCAGAGCCAGCCAATCTGTCCGCCTGTTCATTCCCCAGCACACCGGCATGCCCCGGAGAAAAGATCCAAGTGATGCTTGCTACACGTGACCTCCGAAGCGAAGCAAGCCACTCTGCACGAAACCTGCCTGTCCTCACCCTCCTCAGCATGCTTTCTGAATTAGTTATAATCACAATGTGTGTATGTATCGTGTTCTCCATCCAGCAGAAAGCTACACTGACCGCCTCCACCTCCATTCTTAAGCTAGTTGCTGTTTCATCATACGCCAGGCTCTCCTGCACCAAACGTCGACCATTAGCTTTTGATAAGAATCCCCAGGCACTTCTCCTACCTCTCAACACCGAACCATCCGTGTAGATAATCACAATCAAAATAATAATCAAAAGTGATGTCATTAACCAGTTGTTCGAGGCGGTCGACCTCAGAACCGCAATGGACTGAAACATCGAACACTCTGCCATTACTTAGCAGAAGGTAGCTCGATAGTACAAGTATATGCTAACGCTGAGGTGTGAATTTCTAGGTCTTCACACATGCTAGATCACGCCATATGAGGCTCGGTGACCAGTTCCTTTTCATTCCCCGTTTCCATTGCAGAAAATTCTGAACATTGTGTGGTGCTCACTTTACGAGGCAGAGCTGATCCCAGAGCTGTAATGATTAAAATAAAAATAAATAATAAAAGAAGCAAAACAACAACAACAACCAACCTGCCTTCGCTGGGGATGAAACTAGGACCACTGTTTGGTCGACAAGCACACAAACCACTATGTCACTACAGCTCCCATTACTTAATATATTGAGACAAAGCATGTTCAAAAGCACATTTCAGGATTTCGGAGTATATTTATTTTCAATTCCCTAATTCCCATATCACCGGTCTCACTGGGACCGTTAAGGACGATATTCGTAACCCCGCATACTCCGTTATGAAACACAGCTGCGGGAGATTCGGCAGCCGATCGCGTCGCGTTGGTTACTTAACGGAGGATATGTGAGCCGGTCGTTCAGAAAGCAATGGCAAACTACTGAACGTAAAACTTGCCAGGACATCTACAGCAGCTGAAAAATGCTGGTGTTGACTGCAATGTCCTGTAAAGGATATGCGAAACCAAACAATGCTTGTATACATTTCTTTTCAAAAATTCCAGACATTGTTGTGGGTATAAGCCTAATTAAAAATTATTTCCGCTGCATAAACTTATCTTGTATGGTAAAAACTGAAATCCTTTGCTAATCAAATGTTACTCTGTATACTGATATTCATGATCAAATTTCAAGCAACAGAAATTAGTCCCAATACTTGCTTCTTATTAAAATAGAGCTTAGGACATGAACCAACTCATGCCAATAACTAATTTCTTTGCCATTTCCTGCAGCTCCCTCTGTGTCGTACCCGTTTTATTTATCTATAATGTGTTGTTATGGTTTCTTCTATTTCTATTGCCAATGGGTCACAGAAGGACTACTTTCTAGTTATTCCATTTAACAGTATTTCGCAATGTATAAATTGATTGGAGAAATTAGAAAAAAAAATTTGACCACGTTATTCAGAACTCTGCATTTCAGGTATTCATATATTGACTTTAATAAGTTAATGATCTTGTGTGGAATTTCATAACTCTACATACATTTAAGAAAAATTATCCCAAAAAGCATGACTCTTAATTTTAACACTTGAATTATTGACCTCAAACACTGGCCATGTTTATGCCTTGGATATGTTACCAGTCAACCCCCAAATTGGTGGCCCCGGGTTCTTGAAAGGTCAATATGTGTATAATCAATAATCATGAAAATAACAAATAATGTCATATATAAATAGATTACATTCCAATTAGTTTCTACATTTCCCTGTATTCATATATCCTTTATATTATGATTTTTTTTCACAGGAATGCACAAGAAGTCCCTGGAAGCATCTAAGAAGATGAGCGAAGAAGAAGAAGACCTCTCTGGAAGCGATACAGGAGTTGAAGGGAAAGGTCGAGTAAAGGAAGAACGGAAATCAGAGAGCATTGCCGCCCTGAGAGCCAAAGCACAAGAACACAGCGCTAAAGTGTTACAGGCCCTTCACAACGGCGGCGATGGAAATTACTCCGAAAAGGCAAAAAGCCCTGACCGCAAACGACATGAGTTGGTTGACTCCTTACCTCGCGGTGTTGATATGTGTTAGTAGACATTTTCAGTGATCTTTAATGTGGCATAATTTTGGAGCAACGAAAAGCTGGTGTTTCTGTAACGGACAGCTAATGCTTACATTCTTACATATGTAAAGCGGATGTTGTTTCTCAGTGTACATAGTAAATAAATACATGTTTGACATAGTCACTTTTTGTTACAATTTATAACTAAAAGTGTTTTTTTTGGGGGTGTTTTTTTTGGGGTGTGTGTATTAAATTCCTTCTTCCTGTTGTTAAATGTTTCATGGTGGTCTTTCTATGGTAACTCAATTGTGGAATTTTATCTTATGAGGAGCATTATAACATCAGTTAATCATCAGTTAAACATCAGTGAACATTCGCTAATTGAGAACTCAGTCTTGCCACTGCCACCAAGTTCACTAGTTTATTTCTTCTTGCAACGTAGCTGATCACTTGAGTCGGGACAGGGAAAGAAAACCTATTGTAATTTACTCTATGCAAGCACACATGTGCTCAGGAGCGCTTGACCCAGCTGTTCTAAGATGTGGCTAATTAACTGGCCGCTTAAGTGATACATTCTGTTAGCACCGAACGTTGGGCGGTGCTCACCAAACCTCGACAATGTGCTAACGGCTTCGGGCGGAGGAGTGGCACTTGGAGGGTACAAGCCTTACCCTAGTGCGAGGAAAGGCAATCTAAAGATTAAATGTCATGGCATGTCAAACCAGGCCCTAAGCCTTGGTCGGTACTTGGTTTAAGATGTAAGCTCCGACAGGCGGACAGTTAGAGCATTGCTTTGCTGATCCGGCAGCTTCTGCAGCTTTTCTTGTTCCAGACGTACCTTTCCTCTGGAGTAAACTAGACATACAGAGGGAGGGATCATGCTGCATGAGCAACACATGGTCTCTAAATTTAGCCCAGGCTTTGTGTTATGGAGAAGTATAACTTCATTTTACAAACTTTCGTCACTAGAAGACGTAGCACACCCTTGGACTACATTTGAGTTCAATGCGGGTGAACGAAAAAACATTAAAACACAATCTTCACAACCATCTGGGCCATTATTGTTGCTGGTGTCACCATGTCAATTTCAAGGAGGAAGGTATAAACCTACCTGGAGCTCTGATCTAGCCGAAGTTATAGGCCGCGAAACAATATCCCCCATCACTCAAAACAATCACACTTCATCATGTGACATGCCGGTAAGCGTGGGTTGTTATGTCTCGCCATCTTGCATGATCACCTGAGTCGTGGATCAGCTCTGTGTTCGTGTCCCGACCATGCCATGTGGTCAAGCCATCCGGAAATTTATTTCTCTGCCTCCCCTTGTTCCTTTCACCTCATTCTTGCCGGTTGTCATCAAGTTCACTAGTTTATTTCTTCTCATAACGTGCCCAAAAATCTGACTGTCTACTTCTAATTTCACTAACAATTTAGAGATTTTATTGGTTTCTTGTAGTTCTTGTACTGGTTTTTCTGTCTGTCCATGGTATTATTTATATTTTCCTCAACATTTTTTTGTTTGTTTGCATTTCCACTGTCATTATATATATTTTTTTCCAGCTTCCCTGCTCATTATCCAAGTTCCACAAAAGTACATGTTCTATGTAGCAGACCAACACTCTTTTTCTCGTTACAATTGACATCATTTTATTAATCAGAATGTTTTCTATTTGGTAAAAGGCTACCTTTGCCTTAGCGATTCTTGCTCTAATCTCTTCATGGCATCTCAAAACAATACTGATTATAACGTACTGTATTTTAACAATTAAAATCAAGAATGGGACCTGGATAGAGACCTGCAGCAAATTAAACATGGAAAGAGAAAGACATGAAGTCTCTTGCACAGCTTTGCATGTTGTAATAATAGAAGAAACTCTCATATACTTAGAGGATGATCATAGTGACAATGTAACAACAGGCGGCAAGAAACTTCCTAACCACAGTCAATAAACCACTACGGAGATATAAGTTATACGAACTGTTGCTAAATAAAACATTTAAAAAAGCCTAAATGTTACAGAAGCAGCACATAGAATGAGAGACAGCTACAGTTAACATGGCTAGCATCAACCATCAAAGCTGTCTTCTGAAGGATTTAGAAACAACCAATCGTCCAACTAATTATAAGGACATGGAAATAACCATGAACTCCAACAAGTTATAGGACTCTACCCCACCCGATGTTTAGGTAAATCTTTCGAGAGATGTGTAACAGAATGTATCGATGCCAGTGGCAGGCAATTTGGGAGTAGCTCGTATTGCGTTGATTTTCACAATGGTAGGAGCGTCAGTCTTTCATACAGCAATGACAAACTACTGAACGTAACATGGAATAGAAGATCACAAACAGACAATACATTTTGGATTGATGTCGAAGGATAGGCAATAAAATTTAACTGGTCTTTACAAGGTCGGTATTTCAAGGAGCACATTCAGGCTGACTTTAGACGGCAGTTTAGTATAATTACTGCCAATGGAAGATATAACAAGTTAAAACAAAGGACCGTTTTACACATCTTCAGGTGTACTGGGCATATGGTTGTAGTCTCATGTGTGTATAGTCACATCGGCATTAGTTGATAGTGCCATCAACTATTACAACTGCCACCTTTACTTTCGTTGTTTCCTGGTATTCATTTTCTGGCTGGTCGACACAGCAGTCCGAGTCAATAATAACACAAACGCCCGCTACAATGAGGATTCAAACAGACCTGGCTGGCAGGCAAGTGTTCTAGTCACTGCCCCACCGCGACTACACGACAGCAGATGTGACACATGAATATAGAACACAGTCTCCATATGACACATCAATATAGAACCATCCATCCATCATGTGCCATGCCGGTAAGCTTAGGTGGTCATGAGTCGCTATTTCACTCGATCACCAGAGTCGTCGATCAACGCAGTGTTCTTGTCTCGACCATGCCACGTGATAAAGCTATCCAGGTATTTACTTTTCTATCTTCCCCTTGTTCTCTTCCCCTCGATCTTGCCAGTTGTCACCAAGTTCTCCCAATTATTTCTTCTCATAGCATGTCCATAAAAAGTTTGACTGTCTACGTCTAATTTCTCTAACCAATTTACGATTGTCATTTGTTTCTTGCAGTACTTGGTCATTGGTGTCTCTGTCTGTCCATGGCATTCTTTGCATTCTCCTCAGAAACCACATTTCCACAGCCATCAAATTATTTTCAGCCTAAACGCTCATTGTCCAAGATTGACATCCATACAAAAGTGCACGCTCTATGTAGCACCTCAACAGTCTTTTTCTCGTAGCAATTGACATCTTTTTATTGGTCAGTATGTTTGTCATCTTGCAAAATTCTACTTTCGCCATGGAGATTCTTTTTCTCATCTCTTCAAGGCATCTCCCATCAGATGTGATGACTACTCCGAGATAGTTGTACCGATTCACGTGTTTAAGAATATTCCCATTTACTTATATATTACATTGTGGTATTTCGTTCTTCTTGGTGACGACCATAATCTGTGTCTTCTTACAATTTATTTCTAACCCTAGTTGTTCACTATATGCAACAACCGCATCTACTAATTATTATAGGTCCTGCTCATTATCTGCAATCAATACTGTATCATCTGCATATCTAATGTTATTGATAGTTCGTCCTACAGTGATGATTCCATTCATATCTTCTACATTCCTGAAAATATCTTCACTGTATAAGGAAAAAAGATCTGGAGACATTACACATCCCTGTCTCACACCTCTCTTAATAGACTCATATTGACCAACTTCATTACGGCAGCATGTTGTGTTCAATACATGTTATTTATAAGCCTAATGTCTTTCCCATCAATGTGTAGATCTGCAAGCACATCTATCATGTTGACATGTCTTACTCTATCGAAAGCCTTTGTGTGGTTAATGAAGCAAAAATATAGAACACAGCCTCTATATCCAACGACTCTTTTAATAGAATAAATACAAACAAGTCCTGTAGCAGGAACCTGTTGTATATGTGTAAAGTATTAGGGCCATCACATTTTGAAGGCCTGAGTGCACGAGCAATGAGTGGTCAGTCAGTCTTTCCCTGCCGTAACGAAAGATGAGAGTTGGCAATGAATCCTTGTCTGACCACTCTCTTGTTATCAGGATGACGCTCTAACGGTTACAGTGTTCCACCGTCCGCTTAGACAGTTTAACCTTGTGAAAAACGACGAGCACAAACGTTTGCTTGGCAATCAGAGTGTGGATACTGTTAGTTTTTTGCATATCCTTTATTGACGTCGGAATCAATCCCGCATTTTGTTGTTGTTGCTATTTGTGCTTTCTTGAAAAGTAGTTTGCCATTGTTGAACGACCGGCATTCATACCATTATATGAAAAACAGCACAAAGTGGCCTGCTTTCAAATCACCCGCAGCTGTGTTTCGAATGCAGCAATCGCGATTGCAAATTGCGCCCTTCGCCAAACCGCCGGCATGAATACTGCACAAGTAGTAAAGAGGTAACAGGGAATAGTGGTTACGGTGAAATGGTGAGTTTTTTCGAATATTGAGAAAGCCGTGGCCAAAGAAGAAAATAAATTTGGATGTAAAGACAGCTGAAGAGCTTGCTAAATCACTCAACTAAATAATATAATTCGCAAAGCATACTGACAAAGGTAAAGACAGGCATGCTTTGTGCTGAATGGTATGCATCAATTCCAGTAGTCGAGGGTTGTGAGCATCCCCTGGAACTTTTCTCCAGGACACTCTGGTGTGGTTGGAAATGAACAGGAGGACAGATTGACTGATTTGATGCATGTTAATGCAGATGTGGCGAAGGCTCTCTGGGAGCGCGTGAATAATGCAGAAGAACAGATAGACTATCGTGTTGTAGAACAGGGAATGTGGCAGCAGGGGGTGGTCTGGGGATCTGCTAGACCAGTGGTTCTCAACCGGTGGGGAATTCCCCCACCCCCACCCACAGGGGGGGGGGGTAATTTTAGGATTTCCAGGGGAGGAGGGGGAATTAAGATTATTTCCAGATCCCGTTAATACAAGAACCGATTACTTGGTATTGTTTTTCCCTTCATTCTGTACGGTTCTGTACGTCCCACCCTTCTAAAATTCCATTTATAAAGTAAGTAGACCCACAAATCATGTTTTATGTGGACGTCTAGACTTGTTTTAGTATGTGCTATTAAATTTAGCTTCCATTATTACGTATACTGTGTAGGGGCGGGGCGGGATTTTTAGGTAGGGAATACGAAAGCGGGGAATGATGTTCAGAAGATATGGTAAAGGGGGGCACGGGCAAAATGTTTAGGTAGGAAATACAAAAGGGGGGGGGGGTGGCGTTCTGAAAATATGGTGAAGGGGGGCACGGGTCAAAAAAGGTTGAGAACCACTGTGCTAGACAGTCGTCACTCAGAGATAAAGCAAGACGGACACATCATCTGATTGCAATGGGCACAATTAGTACTAGAACTCTACGCTGGCCTTGAAGATGATCATTTAGCGCTTATGGGAACGATTCGAGTGCAATGATGTCACTTCTTGACTCAACTCAACTCAGCAAAATAATAAAGAAGGGACAAATGGCATATATTTGACATCGAGAAATTAGCCTGGGCAAGAGAGGCAGATAGCGGGAGCGGTAGCAAAGCTGACAGGCAACAGCGAAAGAAATATCATAGGCACTGTCGGACGACGGTTTGATGCCATAGGCTTGTCGCCTGCTAAGTGAGAGGAAGATTCGCTACTTATTCCTCCGTGCATTCTGGCCTATAATTTGTGATGGGTTTAGCACATCAAAGACCCATTGTAGGAGCCAGCTTAGGGAGGAATTCAAAATTTGTATAGAGAAGTAGAAGAAAACATTTAAAGACGTATGTGGACAACTTAAACAGCAGAGCTACAAATAATAGTATAAGAAACGTGAGTTTCACTAAACATATCAGAAAGCAGACGGTTGTGGAGAGGCATGCTCGCCATTTTCTGTTCCAAACTTGGCACCGTAAGCAGAAGAACTCGTTATCGGCGTCTTCTGGCAGCAAGATGATAACATCATCGTGATAATCATCATCGTGTGTGTTCCCGAATGGCGTGGGAGATCACGACTCTCCACAATGTGTGATCTTCAACAACAGGAAGCTGCTCGTGTGCTGACACCTTTTGGTGCCGTGACAGAAGGCAGTCGAGCATCTTCTCTCATCTCTTGACTTACTCTATCTCTCTTAAATTGAAATATGTTCAAATGTAACAAAGTGTTCTAGTTTGTCTCTTCACACACAAATATACAATTGTTACACAATGTTCTAGTTTCTCTCGTCACATACATATTTCCAATTGTTACATACTGCTTTGCCGGTCTCTCTGGCCGAGGGGTTACAACACTTTCTCCGTCATCCCGTTTATCACGCATTGTCTCGTAGCAGGGCGAGAGCTTGGAGCGGTTCGACTCCCGCTGGTGACTTGCGGGATAACTGAGCCGGCCGCTCAGAAAGCAATGGCAAACTACTGAGCGTAATCTTGCCAAGAAATCAACATACAGCTGAAAGATGCTGATGTTGACAGCGATGTCCTGTAAAGGATATGCAAAACATTTTTTAAAAAAAACATACTGCTTTAGTTTTACTCGTCACAAACATTTTTAACTGTTATAACATTTTCTAGTTTTTCTCGTCACAAACATCTTTTCAATTGTTACAAACAGTTAAAGTCACATAATATTGCCACAAAATAACGACTGCTTCTTTCTGGTGTTTTGTGATAATTTTTCTGTACGTCTTAGTCTCTCTAAAAGAATTAAGATTAATAATTTTGATTGTGCAAGGACTTTCCTACACTTTTATATATAAATACATATCAAGGCCGCATGGGAATTTCTACCTGTAATGTATACAAAGACTCCGATTTTGTTTCATTATCTACGATCACTGTGTCTATCATTTCCAATAGCTCCTTCAGTGCTGACTTGTTGAAGCCAGGACAATGTCATCAGTATAACGTGAGTTACGTACAAATACAAACACACACACACACACACACACACACACACACACACACACACACACACCCATATATATATATGCGCTAACTGTCATAAAAACAGTTCCAAATGCAGACTGTTACAGTGATCACAGTTTAATTACAGGCAGACTGAGGGTAAAGATAAAGAAAGTCAAGTATACAAACGGAAACACTAAATAAGATTTGTGCAAATTGAAAACTGACAAAGAAATACAAGATAATTTTTCAACACAGAAGTAAAGAACAAATTTGATATGTTGTCTGATCTAGAGATCCTATTTCAAGATGTGGATGATCAATGGGAAATTTTGAAGAATTCAATCAGTTTAGCTGCAGAAAAAACTATTCCAAAATTAAAGAAAGTATGTCGTCAGACATGGATGATTGGAGAAATTTTACAGCTAATGGAAACAAGAAGACAGAACAAAAATAATCCTGCCAAATATAAAGAAATTCGCAGAAACGTCAGAACGTTATGTAAGGAGGCAAAAGAAGCATGGCTCAAGAAAAATTGCATAGAAAATGAAAAACAATACAACAGTAATAATACCAAACTAATGAACAAAAGAATTCAGGGGCTTACTAATCAAAGAACACATGCATCAGCAGGCTGCCTAAAACCAAAAGATGGAAAAATCATAATAGAAAAATATCGGATTTTACATGTATGGTCAGATTATGTGAAATACCTTTATGATGATAACGGAGAAGAACAGTATGATATTCAAAATAATAATGAAAGACCATCAATTTTTATGATGGAGGTTCAGAATGCTCTTAACCATATGAAATCTGGCAAGACCCCCGGTTAAGACAGCATCACAACAGAAATGATTAATGCTTTAGAAGAATACGGAATAGATCAAGTTACCAGACATCCTGAATACCATATATGATACTGGAGATATACCTCATAAATTATGTAATTCTGTATTTATTGCAATCCCAAAGAAATCAGGAGCCTAGGAATGTGATCAACATCGAACAATTAGTATAATGAGTCACATCACGAGGATTTTGCTAAGAATTATCATGCAAAAAGTTAGGAAAAAATACAACCTGAAATAGGAGAGAAAGAATGTGGGTTTGCAGAAGGTAAGGGTACAGTAAATGCTGTGTACATACTGAGAACAGTAATTGGACGTTTTATAGAAGTAAACAAAGATCTACACCTCTGCGTTATTGACTACACAAAGGCATTCGATAAAGTGAGACATGTCGACATGATAAGAATGCTTTAAGATCTACAAATTGATGGAAAAGACCTTAGACTTGTAAAAATAACATATATTGGAAACAACAAGCTGCCATAAGAATTGATGATGAAGTAGGTCAATATCAGTCTATTAAGAGAGGTGTTAGGCAGGGATGTGTAATGTCTCCAGATCTATTTTCCCTGTACAGTGAAAATATTTTCAGAAATATAGAAGATATGGAAGGAATCAACATTGGGGGACGATACATCAATAACATTAGATACGCAGATTATACAGTCTTGATTGCAGACAATGAACAGGACCTGCAAAATTTAGTAGATGCGGTTGTTGCACACAGTGAACAACTAGGGTTAGAATTGAATTGTAAGAAGACACAGGTTATGGTCGTCACTAGGAAGGAAGAAATACCACAACGTAATATACACGCAAATAGGCATATTCTTAAACAAGTGAATCGGTACAACTATCTCTGAACAGTCATAACATCTGCTGGGAGATGCCTTGAAGAGATTAGAACAAGAATTGCCACGGCGAAGGGAGCCTTTTGCAAGATGAAAAACATACTGACCAATAAAAAGATAGCAATTGAAACGAGAAAAAGAGTGTTGAAGTGCTACATAGAACCTGTACTTTTATATGGATGTGAAGCGTGGACAATGAGCAGACAAGATGAAAAACATCTGATTTCTGTGGAGATGTGATTTCTGAGGAAAATGTAAAAAATACCATGGACAGGCAGAAAAACCAATGAACAAGTCATTCAAGAAACAAATGAAAATCGTAAACTGATTAGAGACATTAGACGTAGACAGTCAAATCTTTTTAGGCATGTTATGAGAAGAAATGAATTGAAGAACTTGGTGACAACTGGCAAGATCGAAGGAAACAGACAAAGGTTACGACCAAGAATTAAATACCTGGATGGCTTGGCCACATGGCATGGTCGAGACAGAAACACGGAGCTGATCCACGACTCTGGTGATCGAGTGAGATGGCGAAATATGACCGCCCACGCTTATGGTATGGCACATGATGGATGGAATGATGTATGTATGTATGTATGTATGTATGTATGTATGTATGTATGTATGTATGTATGTATGTATGTATGTATGTATGTATGTATGTATGTATGTATGTATGTATGTATGTATGTATGTATGTATGTATGTATGTATGTATGTATGTATGTATGTATGTATGTATGTATGTATGTATGTATGTATGTATGTATGTATGTATGTATGTATGTATGTATGTATGTATGTATGTATGTATGTATGTATGTATGTATGTATGTATGTATGTATGTATGTATGTATGTATGTATGTATGTATGTATGTATGTATGTATGTATGTATGTATGTATGTATGTATGTATGTATGTATGTATGTATGTATGTATGTATGTATGTATGTATGTATGTATGTATGTATGTATGTATGTATGTATGTATGTATGTATGTATGTATGTATGTATGTATGTATGTATGTATGTATGTATGTATGTATGTATGTATGTATGTATGTATGTATGTATGTATGTATGTATGTATGTATGTATGTATGTATGTATGTATGTATGTATGTATGTATGTATGTATGTATGTATGTATGTATGTATGTATGTATGTATGTATGTATGTATGTATGTATGTATGTATGTATGTATGCATGTATGTATGTATGTATGTATGTATGCATGTATGTATGTATGTATGCAAGGGAAAGTCAATAATTAAGTCACAAATTGCTGTAGAAAAATTGCTAAATATGATAACAACTTGAAACCAGTTTATTTTTATACATACACCATCCCTTTAATTCTCAACATAATTTCCATCAGCATTGATGCACTGATCCCATCGTTTTATCAGTCCTTCCAAACAGGCTGAATAGAACTGCGTTCTCTGTTTTCTAAACCACGTTTTCACTTCACATTCAACTTCTGTGTCATTTGCGAAATGTCTCCCGCCAAGGTTGGTTTTCAGTGGACCAAGAAGGTAGACATCGTTAGGGGCTAAGTCGGGGCTGTAAGGTGGGATGTTCCAGAACTTCACCGTTGTTAGTTAATTTTCTCCTAAGTTAATCGAGCCGTATGTAGTGTGGCATTGTCATGAGGAAGCAACACTCCTCTAGTCAGCAGTCCTGGACGTTTTCTTTAAATTGCATCATGAAGCATCGATAGAACTTCACAGTAATTCATAATTCACATTGTCGTTTGTCTTCTTGAAATTGGTTTAAAGCACTCCTTGACAATTCCAGAACATTGTCAGCATAACCTTCCCTGCTGATGGCGTAACCTTGAATTTTTGGACACAAGGCGAAGAAGGATGTTTCCATTGCATTGAAGCACGCTTTGATACGTGCTGGTAGTGATGCACCCATGATTCGTCCCCAGTATCCCCAGTAACAGTCATATTCAGCATGTCTTCTCCTTCATCTTCGTATCGACAGAGATGATGCAAGGACAGGCCAAATCGGTTTATTTTGTAATCCTCCTTCAGTTGTCTGGTTATCCACCTTGAGCACACTTTCTTAAATTTCAATCGATCACGCATTATGCTGTATGCTGAACCACGTAAGCACCCTATTGCAGATGCTACAGAGTCTATCGTTACTCACCTGTCACCTCTAATCATCTCCTCCACCCGCTGGACGGATGCTTCTGTTGCAATCTCAACAGGACGAACATATCGGATTTCATCGACAATATTAGAGCGTCCTTGAGAAAATCTTTCTACCCAGCTATGCAACGCTTTACAGGACAAAAATTTGTCAGCATAAACAGGAAGCATTTCCTTATGAACGTCCTTTGCAAGCAGTCCTTTTGACCACAAAAAACGCACAACAGCACGTTGCTCTTTGGTTGTACACTCCGTAAGTACAGTCACCAGTTTGGACACCTAGCGCAACCTGATGAAAAGGAGTATAAAGTTCGATGTTGCTGTCACCTAATAACACCTGTAAACAACACCAACTACATTTACCTGCCATCCCACAGAAATGTGTGACTTACTTATTGACTCGTCCTCATATTTATATATATATATATATATATATATATATATATATATATATATATATATATATATATATATATATATATATATAGCAAACAGGTAACTCTGTAATATCGTCAGTACCACACATTCCCCTCCCCTACCCCGTGAGCATCCCCATATGTCTCCTGGTACCTATTTTAGGCTTGATTGACTGGTATATCAATGTTAAAGATCATTACTATATGTTATGTTATAATATGCCGAACTCTGTCACTACAATTTGAGTATTCCCATGCGCTGGTCAGAGTAATAACAACTTCAAAACATAATGTTAGAATCTGCGATGACATAGTGGCCAAACACCCACCTGCCTTTATGGTTTCGAATCCGCATACGTATATATATATATATATATATATATATATATATATATATATATATATATATATATATATATATATATATATATATATATATATATATATATATATATATATATACACACACACACACATATATATATATATATATATATATATATATATATATATATATATATATATATATATATATATATAATCTGTGCGCGCGTGCGCGCGCGTGTGTGTGTGTGTGTGTGTGTGTGTGTGTGAGTGTGTGTGGAGAGTGAGAGAATGAGAAGGAGGAAGTGTACTTTTAAAGGAAACTTCATTGCTCTTACAAGCCATAACATACATACTACCGAGTGAAGAACATGACACTTTACTGATAAAAAGAATGATTGTTGGGTAGTTTATCTACAGGGAGGACACGCTGAACACAACACTGGCAGGTGTTTAAATTTATTCCTGTGGATTATAACACCCAAAGTTATGTTTACCTATTCAAATGATAATAACGGTAGAGCTAGCAATTTCTCACCTGAATAATCGCGACGGTGTTGTTAGGGTGAAATACCGGTGTCAGTTTTGCCCTAGTTGTATTTTTCTTGTCTGTTATTTATGGCCGAGAAATGCAAAAATCAAATACTACTCACGACCTGCAGCAGTTTTCACACCCTGACATAAGAAGAGTAAAGGAAAAAGTGCAATGTTTAAATCATGAAACAAATGTTCAGCTTTATTAGAACATCATCACGAGTAACAAAATGGACGTTCCGACCAAAGTCTTCTTCAGCACATAAACAACAAACACACACCGATAAAACAACATTAAAACACGCTACATGAAACTATACAAATATAAATCTTTATATATATATATATATATATATATATATATATATATATATATATATATATATATATATATATATATATATATACTGCCAATATAGTACCTTGCGGTGTATGGGAGAGGGGTCTTTGAGCCTGAGGAATAAAGGCCGCCTGACTAGTGCAGTCGCCGCGAACTGTGCAGGTTAGGATTTTCTTTTTGCCCTGGACAGAACAAAATCCCACACCTTACCGAGGGATCGAACCCGGGTCTTCCGAATGAGAGTCCGGCGTTCTATCCACTCGGCCAGATGAAGCGCATACACGGGCACTCTCCAGCTGTTTATGCTTCACCTCGACACACTTCGGTTCAAGAATAACCTGCTGAGATTTTATATATATATATTACACATCTGTTTCTTATTATTGACGTGACATGTGTGTGGTTGAATACCAATGTATAGTTATTCTATAAAGAAAATGTTGTCCCGCTAAATATACCTTGTAGGTATAAAGTGACATATTCTTACCACCGTACAAAGTGTCGCCAAGGCACCAGTTTCCACCAACACACGGAAACTTACACAACTTTCAAAGCTGAGTAAAACCCAAGCTGCATCTGCCCCGCGAAGAACATGCCGGCCATTAATGAGACAAGGATGCTGTGGTAACATAGTGGCTAGACTCTCTCCCGTTGACCTGGTGCTCATGAGTTCGATCCACTGCTGGGTGGATTCGGATTTAAAAAAAATTGACCTGGGCTCCTAGGTCGATCCAGTCTAAAATGGTGACCAAGAATGGCATGGGCATTGAAAGCGACTGACGTGATACTGACCATTTGAGCCACCGAGTGGCCATTGTTTATCCAAATATGGGACTAGCTCTGTTTATCCAATGCGTCTTAACCGATTCAGTTTCATGGGATGATTAATCGTCTTAAACCATTTCCCGTATCAGCCATGGGCCCTTATATTTCCAAAATGTTTTCATTGATTTATAATACATTTCTGCTACTATACTAGCACCATTTAAGACATAATTGTGATACACTTCCTTTTTCCCATGCTCCATCTTTCATTTTTGTTTTGTCCAAACCTAAAATGTTTGTTTTACACAGAATCTGTCAAGGTGTGTAAATTCCTTTACTTTGTAGCTTTTTTGAAATATTATTAATAAAGACAGAATAAAGACCCATGTGACAGTGAGTGAGCACCCTAACCACTTTTTCATCCCGACTGATTAAGACAGTAAGTGGCCAGGAAATATATTGCCTTAATTTATCATTGAATCTAACATGCGGGTGTACCACCTACTATGCCAATTCTATTCTCTAGTAATTACTACGCACGCAAAAATGGACGACAGTTAATCTGTCCCATTCTGTATCAATAGCAGGCCAAAGGGACATAATCAAATTAAACAAATCGCTTACCTTGTGAAGAAAAACGTGACTGGATTAAATCAGCTGTGAGCATTATTAGTCTCCGTGACAATCGGAGAAATTGTTGGCGTTAAATATTGGGCTTTCGAATAATCAAATGGTGTTCTAATATATTTTGAATTTCGCAATAAATAACATAAAAATACATTAGATTCTTAAAGTTGACACCTTGAATAACTCACCACAGTTGATTAGCTCATTATTTTACTATATATAATTGTTTTGCGTTCGCTTGATTTGAACTCAAGAGTAGTCCATACACATGAATAATATTTTTGTTGGCGGATTCTTTTTCCCCATTATCAGTGTCCCTCGCCATAAGGCTAACTCACTCCGACTTCAGGGGTATTTGTATTTTACGTCTCCAGATCAAGATCAAAGGGCAGCAATGTGCTAAATCAGACCGTTGGGTCCAAGAAAACAAATCATATTGGATGCCGAACCGCTAACCACATGCAAGAGCACATCGTTATACTACATCTGACTGAACGACACAAGAGCACATCGTTATACTACATCTGAACAAATGACACAAGAGCACATCGTTTTACTACATCTGAACAAATGACACAGGAGCACACCGGTTTTCTACATCTGAACAAATGACACAAGAGCACACCGTTTTACAAGATCTGGCTGGACGACACAAGAGCACATCGTTTTACAACATCTGGCTGGACGACACAAGAGCACATCGTTTTACAACATCTGACTGAACGACACAAGAGCACATCGTCATACCAGATCCGACCAAACGACACAAGAGCACATCGTTATACTAGATCTGACCAAACGACAAATGAGCACATCGTTTTACTAGATCTGACCGAATGACATAAGAGCACATCGTTTTACTACATCTGACCGAACGACACAAGAGCACATCGTTATACTAGATCTGACCGAATGACATAAGAGCACATCGTTTTACAACATCTGGCTGGACGACACAAGAGCACATCGTTTTACAACATCTGGCTGGACGACACAAGAGCACATCGTTTTACTAGATCTGACCGAATGACATAAGAGCACATCGTTTTACTACATCTGACCGAACGACCCAAGAGCAAGTCGTTATACTAGATCTGGCCGAACGACACAAGAGCACATCGTTATACTAGATCTGGCCGAACGACACAAGAGCACATCGTTATACTAGATCTGGACAAACGACACAAAAGCACATCGTTTTACTAGATCTGAACGAACGACACAAGAGCACATCGTTATACTAGATCTGACCGAATGACATAAGAGCACATCGTTTTACTAGATCTGGCCGAACGACACAAGAGCACATCGTTATACTAGATCTGGACAAACGACACAAGAGCACATCGTTATACTAGATCTGGCCGACCGACACAAGAGCACATCGTTATACTAGATCTGGTCCGAACGACACAAGAGCACATCGTTATACTAGATATGGCCGAACGACACAAGAGCACATCGTTTTACTAAATCTGACCGAGTGACAGAAGAGCACATCGTTTTACTACATCTGGCTGGACAACACAAGAGCACATCGTTTTACTACATCTGGCTGAATGACACAAGAGCACATCGTTTTACTACATCTGACGGAACGACACAAGAGTACATCGTTATACTACATTTGACCGAATGACACAAGAGCACATCGTTATACTACATCTGTCTGAATGACACAAGAGCACATCGTTATACTACATCTGACTGAACGACACAAGAGCACATCGTTATACTACATCTGACCGAATGACACAAGAGTACATCGTTATACTACATCTGACTGAATGACACAAGAGCACATCGTTATACTACATCTGACTGAATGGCACAAGAGCACATCGTTATACTACATCTGACTGAATGACACAAGAGCACATCGTTATAGTACATCTGACTGAATGACACAAGAGCACATCGTTATACAACATCTGACTGAACGACACAAGAGCACATCGTTTTACTACATCTGGCTGAATGACACAAGAGCACATCGTCATACTACATCTGACCGAATGACACAAGAGCACATCGTTATACTACTTCTGACTGAATGACACAAGAGCACATCGTTATACTACATCTGACTGAACGACACAAGAGCACATCGTTTATACTACATCTGACTGAACGACACAAGAGCACATCGTTTTACTACATCTGGCTGGACGACACAAGAGCACATCGTTTTACTACATCTGGCTGGACGACACAAGAGCACATCGTTTTACTACATCTGGCTGGACGACACAAGAGCACATCGTTTTACTACATCTTGCTGGACGACACAAGAGCAAATCGTTATACTACATCTGACTGAACGACATAAGAGCACATCATTTTACTACATCTGGCTATACGACACAAGAGCACATCTTTTTACTACATTTGGCTGGACGACAGAAGAGCACATCGTTATACTACATCTGACTGAATGACACAAGAGCACATCGTTTATACTACATCTGACTGAACGACACAAGAGCACATCGTTTTACTACATCTGACTGAACGACACAAGAGCACATCGTTTTACTACATCTGGCCAATCGACACAAGAGCACATCGTTATACTACATCTGACTGAACGACACAAGAGCACATCGTTTTACTACATCTGACTGAACGACACAAGAGCACATCGCTTTACTACATCTGGCTGGACGGCACAAGAGCACATGATTTTTCCTTATCTGGCCAAATGACACTAGAGCAAATCGTTTTAGTACATCTGGAGAAATGACACAAGAGGACAACGTTTTACTACATCTGGAGAAATGACACAAGAGCACACTGTTTTACTACATCTGGAGAAATGACACAAGAAGACACCGTTTTACTACATCTGGAGAAATGACACAAGAGCACACCGTTTTACTACATCTGGCTTAATGACACACAAGCACATCGTTTTACCACAGCTGGCCAAATGACACAAGAGCACATCGTTTTACCACATCAGGCCAAATGGCACAAGAGCAGATAATTTTACCACATCTGGCCAAAAGACACAAGAGCACATCATTTTTCTACATCTGGCCAAATGACACAAGAGCACATCATTTTCCAACATCTGGCCAAATGACACAAGAGCACATCATTTTCCTACATCTGGCCAAATGACACAAGAGCAAATCGTTTTACTTCTTCTGGACAAATGACACAAGAGCACATCGTTATACTACATCTGACTGAATGACACAAGAGCACATCGTTATACTACATCTGACCGAATGACACAAGAGCACATCGTTATACTACATCTGACTGAACGACACAAGAGCACATCGTTATTCTACATCTGACCGAATGACACAAGAGCACATCGTTATATTACATCTGGCGAAACGACACAAGAGCACATTGTTATACTACATCTGACCGAATGACACAAGAGCACATCGTTATACTACATCTGACTGAACGACACAAGAGCTCATCGGTTTACTACACTGGCGAAACGACACAAGAGCACATCGTTATACTACATCTGACTGAACGACACAAGAGCACATCGTTTTACTACATCTGGCGAAACGACACAAGAGCACATCGTTTTACTACATCTGACTGAACGACATAAGAGCACATCGTTATACTAGATCTGGCCGAAAGACACAAGAGCACATCGTTATACTACATCTGACCGAATGACACAAGAGCACATCGTTATACTACATCTGACCGAATGACACAAGAGCACATCGTTATACTACATCTGACCGAATGACATAAGAGCACATCGTTATACTACATATGACCGAATGACACAAGAGCACAACGTTTTACTACATCTGGCCAATCGACACAAGAGCACATCGTTATACTACATCTGACCGAATGACACAAGAGCACATCGTTATACTACATCTGACCGAATGACACAAGAGCACATCGTTTTACTACATCTGGCCAATCGACACAAGAGCACATCGTTATACTACATCTGACCGACTGACACAAGAGCACATCGTTTTACTACATCTGGCCAATCGACGCAAGAGCACATCGTTATACTACATCTGACCGAATGACTTAAGAGCACATCATTATACTACATCTGACCGAATGACACAAGAGCACATCGTTATACTACATCTGACCGAATGACACAAGAGCACATCGTTATACTACATCTGACCGAATGACACAAGAGCACATCGTTATACTACATCTGACCGAATGACACAAGAGCACATCGTTTTACTACATCTGGCCAATCGACACAAGAGCACATCGTTATACTACATCTGACCGAATGATACAAGAGCACATCGTTATACTACATCTGACCGAATGACACAAGAGCACATCGTTATACTACATCTGACCGAATGACACAAGAGCACATCGTTATACTACATCTGACCGAATGACACAAGAGCACAACGTTTTACTACATCTGGCCAATCGACATAAGAGCACATAGTTTTACTACATCTGGCTGGACGGCACAAGAGCACATCGTTTTACTACATCTGGCCGGACGACAAAAGAGCACATCGTTTTACTACATCTGGCCGGACGGCACAAGAGCACATCGTTTTACTACATATGGCTGAACGACACAAGAGCACATCGTTTTACTACATCTGGCCAATCGACACAAGAGCACATCGTTATACTACATCTGACTGAACGACACAAGAGCACATCGTTATACTACATCTGACCGAATGATACAAGAGCACATCTTTATACTACATCTGACCGAATGACAGAAGAGCACATCGTTATACTACATCTGGATGAACGACACAAGAGCACATCGTTTTACTTCATCTGGCGAAACGACACAAGAGCACATCGTTTTACTACATCTGGCTGAACGACACAAGAGGACATCGTTTTACTACATCTGGCTGAACGACACAAGAGCACATCGTTCTACTACATCTGACTGAACGACACAAGATCACATCGTTTTACTGCATCTGGCCAATCGACACAAGAGCACATAGTTATACTACATCTGACTGAATGACTCAAGAGCACATCGTTATACTACATCTGGCGAAACGACACACTAGCACATCGTTATACTAGATCTGGCCGAACGACACAAGAGCACATCGTTATACTACATCTGACCGAATGACACAAGAGCACATCGTTATACTACATCTGATCGAATGACACAAGAGCACATCGTTATCTACATCTGACCGAATGACACAAGAGCACATCGTTATACTACTTCTGACCGAATGACACAAAGAGCACATCGTTTTACTACATCTGGCTGGACGGCACAAGAGCACATCGTTTTACTACATCTGGCCGGACGACACAAGAGCACATCGTTTTACTACATCTGGCTGGACGGCACAAGAGCACATGATTTTTCCTTATCTGGCCAAATGACACTAGAGTAAATCGTTTTACTACATCTGGAGAAATGACACAAGAGCACACCGTTTTACTACATCTGGCTGAATGACACACGAGCACATCGTTTTACCACAGCTGGCCAAATGACACAAGAGCACATCGTTTTACCACATCAGGCCAAATGACACAAGAGCAGATCGTTTTACCACATCTGGCCAAATGACACAAGAGCACATCATTTTTCTACATCTGGCCAAATGACACAAGAGCACATCATTTTCCTACATCTGGCCAAATGACACAAGAGCACATCATTTTCCTACATCTGGCCAAATGACACAAGAGCAAATCGTTTTACTACTTCTGGACAAATTACACAAGAGCACACCGTTATACTACATCTGAATGAATGACACAAGAGCACATCGTTATACTACATCTGACTGAACGACACAAGAGCACATCGTTTTACTACATCTGGCTGAATGACACAAGAGCACATCGTTATACTACATCTGACCGAATGACACAAGAGCACATCGTTATACTACATCTGAATCTGACTGAATGACACAAGAGCACATCGTTCTACTACATCTGACTGAACGACACAAGAGCACATCGTTTTACTACATCTGACTGAACGACACAAGAGCACATCGTTTTAATACATCTGGCTGGACGACACAAGAGCACATCGTTTTACTACATCTGGCTGGACGACACAAGAGCACATCGTTAAACTACATCTGACTGAATGACACAAGAGCAGATCGTTATACTACATCTGACCGAAAGACACAAGAGCACATCGTTTTACTACATCCGGCTGGACAACACAAGAGCTCATTGTTTTACTACATCTGACTGAACGACACAAGAGCACATCGTTTTACTACATCTAACCGAACGACACAAGAGCACATCGTTTTACAAATTATGGCTGAACGACACAAGAGCACATCGTTTTACTACATCTGGCTGAACAACACAAGAGCACATCGTTTTACTACATCTGGCCAACCGACACAAGAGCACTTCGTTATACTACATCTGACCGAATGACACAAGAGCACATCGTTATACTACATCTGACTGAACGACACAAGAGCTCATCGGTTTACTACACTGGCGAAACGACACAAGAGCACATCGTTATACTACATCTGACTGAACGACACAAGAGCACATCGTTTACTACATCTGGCGAAACGACACAAGAGCACATCGTTATTACTACCTCTGACCTGAACTGACACAAGAGCACATCGTTATACTAGATCTGCTGGACGACACAAGAGCACAGTATTTACTAATCTGACGAATGACACACAGAGCACATCGTTATACTACATCTGACCGAATGACACAAGAGCACATCGTTATCATACATCTGACCGAATGACACAAGAGCACATCGTTATTACTACATCTGACCTAATCGACACAAGAGCACATCGTTTATACTACATCATGGCCGAATCGACAACAAGAGCACATCGTTATACTACATCCTGACCGAATGACACAAGACACATCGTTATACTACATCTGACCGATGACAACAAGAGCACATCGTTATACTACATCTGACCGAATGACACAAGAGCACATCGTTTTACTACATCTCGGCGAATGACACAAGAGCACAATCGTTTACTACATCTGCCTGAAGGACACAAGAGCACATCGTTATACTACATCTGACCGAATGACACAAGAGCACATCGTTATACTACATCTGACCAAATCGACACAAGAGCACATCGTTATACTACATCTGACCGAATGACACAAGAGCACATCGTTATACTACATCTGATGAACGACAAAAGAGCACATCGTTTACTACATCGGCCAATCGACACAAGAGCACATCGTTTTACACATCTGGCGAAACGACACAAGAGCACATCGTTTACTACTATGGCTGAACGACAAGAGCACATCGTTTACTACATCTGACTGACACAAGAGCCATCGTTTAATACATCTGACGAAGACACAAGAGCACATCGTTATACTACATCTGACTGAACGACACAAGAGCACATCGTTTTACTACATCTGACGAAACGACACAAGAGCACATCGTTGTACTACATCTGGCCGACGACACAAGAGCACATCGTTTTACTACATCTGACTGAACGACACAAGAGCACATCGTTTTACTACATCTGGCTGAACGACACAAGAGCACATCGTTATACTACATCTGACTGAATGACACAAGAGCACATCGTTATACTACATCTGACCGAAGACACAAGAGCACATCGTTTTACTACATCCGCTGGACGACACAAGAGCACATCGTTTTACTACATCTGACTGAACGACACAAGAGCACATCGTTATACTACATCTGACCGACGACACAAGAGCACATCGTTTTACTACATCTGGCGAACGACACAAGAGCACATCGTTATACTACATCTGGCGAACGACACAAGAGCACATCGTTTTACTACATCTGACCCAACGACACAAGAGCACATCGTTATAACACATCTGACCGAATGACACAAGAGCACATCGTTTACTACATCTGACCGAACGACACAAGAGCACATCGTTATACTACATCTGACCGAATGACACAAGAGCACATCGTTTACTACATCTGACTGAACGACACAGGAGCACATCGTTTTACTACATCTGCCGAACGACACAAGAGCACATCGTTTTACTACATCTGAAATGACACAAGAGCACATCGTTTATCACATCTGACGAATGACACAAGAGCACATCGTTATACTACATCTGCGAAAGACACAAGAGCACATCGTTATACTACATCTGACCGAATGACACAAGAGCACATCGTTTACTACATCTGGCAAAGACACAGAGACATCGTTTACACATCTGCAAAGACACAAGAGCACATCGTTTTACTACATCTGGCTGAACGACACAAGAGCACATCGTTTTACTACATCTGGCAATCGACACAAGAGCACATCGTTTATACTACATCTGACTGAACGACACAGACATCGTTTACTACATCGCCACGACACAAGAGCACATCGTTATACTACATCTGACCGAATGACACAAGAGCACATCGTATACTACATCTGACCGAATGACACAAGAGCACATCGTTTTACTACATCTGGACGAACGACACAAGAGCACATCGTTATACTACATCTGACCGAATGACACAAGAGCACATCGTTTTACTACATCTGGCGAACGACACAAGAGCACATCGTTTACTACATCTGCTCGAACGACACAAGAGCACATCGTTTATACTACATCTGACCGAATGACACAAGAGCACATCGTTATACTACATCTGACCGAACGACACAAGAGCACATCGTTATACTACATCTGCCGAACGACACAAGAGCACATCGTTATACTACATCTGGCCGAATCGACACAAGAGCACATCGTTATACTACATCTGACGAATGACACAAGAGCACATCGTTATACTACATCTGACCGAAGACACAGAGCACATCGTTTACTACTACGATGACACAAGAGCACATCGTTTTACTACATCTGGCGGACAAACAAGAGCACATCGTTTTACTACATCTGGCGAATGACACAAGAGCACATCGTTTACTACATCTGACGAAATGACACAAGAGCACATCGTTTACTACATCTGGAGAAATGACACAAGAGCACATCGTTTACTACATCTGAGAATGACACAAGAGCACATCGTTTACTACATCTGACGAATGACACAAGAGCACATCGTTTATACTACATCTGCGAATGACACAAGAGCACATCGTTTACTACATCTGACGAAATGACACAAGAGCACATCGTTTTACTACATCTGGCGAATGACACAAGAGCACATCGTTTTACTACATCTGGCTGCACGACACAAGAGCACATCGTATACTACATCTGACCGAATGACACAAGAGCACATCGTTATACTACATCTGACCGAATGACACAAGAGCACATCGTTATACTACATCTGGCGAAACGACACAAGAGCACATCGTTATACTACATCTGACCGAATGACACAAGAGCACATCGTTATACTACATCTGACTGAACGACACAAGAGCTCATCGTTTTAATACATCTGGCGAAACGACACAAGAGCACATCGTTATACTACATCTGACTGAACGACACAAGAGCACATCGTTTTACTACATCTGGCGAAACGACACAAGAGCACATCGTTTTACTACATCTGGCTGAACGACACAAGTGCACATTGTTTTACTACATCTGACTGAACGACACAAGAGCACATCGTTTTACTACATCTGACCGAACGACACAAGAGCACATCGGTTTACAACATCTGGCTGAACGACACAAGAGCACATCGTTTTACTACATCCGGCTGAACGATACAAGAGAACATCGTTTTACTACATTTGGCCAATCGGCACAAGAGCACATCGTTATACTACATCTGACCGAATGACACAAGAGCACATCGTTATACTACATCTGACCGAATGACACAAGAGCACATCGTTATACTACATCTGACCGAATGACACAAGAGCACATCATTTTACTACATCCGGCTGGACGACACAAGAGCACATCGTTTTACTACATCTGACTGAACGACACAAGAGCACATCGTTATACTACATCTGACCGAATGACACAAGAGCACATCGTTATACTACATCTAACCGAATGACACAAGAGCACATCGTTATACTACATCTGGCGAAACGACACAAGAGCACATCGTTATACTACATCTGACCGAATGACACAAGAGGACATCGTTATACTACATCTGACTGAACGACAAAAGAGCACATCGTTGTACTACATCTGGCCAATCGACACAAGAGCACATCGTTTTACAACATCTGGCGAAACGACACAAGAGCACATCGTTTTACTACATATGGCTGAACGACACAAGAGCACATCGTTTTACTACATCTGACTGAACGACTCAAGAGCTCATCGTTTTAATACATCTGGCGAAACGACACAAGAGAACATCGTTATACTACATCTGACTGAACGACACAAGAGCACATCGTTTTACTACATCTGGCGAAACGACACAAGAGCACATCGTTTTACTACATCTGGCTGAACGACACAAAAGCACATCGTTTTAGTACATCTGACTGAACGACACAAGAGCACATCGTTTTACTACATCTGGCTGGAATACATAAGAGCACATCGTTATAGTACATCTGACTGAATGACACAAGAGCACATCGTTATACTACATCTGACCGAATGACACAAGAGCACATCATTTTACTACATCCGGCTGGACGACACAAGAGCACATCGTTTTACTACATCTGACTGAACGACACAAGAGCACATCGTTATACTACATCTGACCGAATGACACAAGAGCACATCGTTATACTACATCTAACCGAATGACACAAGAGCACATCGTTATACTACATCTGGCGAAACGACACAAGAGCAAATCGTTATACTACATCTGACCGAATGACACAAGAGCACATCGTTTTACTACATCTGGCCAATCGACACAAGAGCACATCGTTTTACAACATCTGGCGAAACGACACAAGAGCACATCGTTTTACTACATATGGCTGAACGACACAAGAGCACATCGTTTTACTACATCTGGCCAATCGACACAAGAGCACATCGTTATACTACATCTGACCGAATGACACAAGAGCACATCGTTATACTACATCTGACTGAACGACACAAGAGCACATCGTTATACTACATCTGACCGAATGACACAAGAGCACATCTTTATACTACATCTGACCGAATGACAGAAGAGCACATCGTTATTCTACATCTGGATGAACGACACAAGAGCACATCGTTTTACTACATCTGGCGAAACGACATAAGAGCACATCGTTTTACTACATCTGGCTGAACGACACAAGAGCACATCGTTTTACTACATCTGACTGAACGACACAAGATCACATCGTTTTACTGCATCTGGCCAATTGACACAAGAGCACATCGTTATACTACATCTGATCGAATGACTCAAGAGCACATCGTTATACTACATCTGGCGAAACGACACAATAGCACATCGTTATACTACATCTGGCGAAACGACACAATAGCACATCGTTATACTAGATCTGGCCGAACGACACAAGAGCACATCGTTATACTACATCTGACCGAATGACACAAGATCACATAGTTATACTACATCTGATCGAATGACACAAGAGCACATCGTTATCTACATCTGACCGAATGACACAAGAGCACATCGTTATACTACTTCTGACCGAATGACACAAAGAGCACATCGTTTTACTACATCTGGCTGGACGGCACAAGAGCACATCGTTTTACTACATCTGGCCGGACGACACAAGAGCACATCGTTTTACTACATCTGGCTGGACGGCACAAGAGCACATGATTTTTCCTTATCTGGCCAAATGACACTAGAGTAAATCGTTTTACTACATCTGGAGAAATGACACAAGAGGACACCGTTTTACTACATCTGGAGAAATGACACAAGAGCACACCGTTTTACTACATCTGGAGAAATGACGCAAGAGGGCACCGTTTTACTACATCTGGAGAAATGACACAAGAGCACACTGATTTACTACATCTGGAGAAATGACACAAGAGGACACCGTTTTACTACATCTGGAGAAATGACACAAGAGCACACCGTTTTACTACATCTGGCTGAATGACACACGAGCACATCGTTTTACCACAGCTGGCCAAATGACACAAGAGCACATCGTTTTACCACATCAGGCCAAATGACACAAGAGCAGATCGTTTTACCACATCTGGCCAAATGACATAAGAGCACATCATTTTTCTACATCTGGCCAAATGACACAAGAGCACATCATTTTCCTACATCTGGCAAATGACAAAAGAGCACATCATTTTCCTATATCTGGCCAAATGACACAAGAGCAAATCGTTTTTACTACTTCTGGACAAATGACACAAGAGCACACCGTTATACTACATCTGAATGAATGACACAAGAGGCACATCGTTATACTACATCTGACTGAACGACACAAGAGCACATCGTTTTACTACATCTAACCGAACGACACAAGAGCACATCGTTTTACAAAATATGGCTGAACGACACAAGAGCACATCGTTTTACTACATCTGGCTGAACAACACAAGAGCACATCGTTTTACTACATCTGGCCAATCGACACAAGAGCACTTCGTTTTACTGCATCTGACCGAATGACACAAGAGCACATCGTTATACTTCATCTGACCGAATGACACAAGAGCACATCGTTATTCTACATCTGACCGAATGACACAAGAGCACATCGTTATATTACATCTGGCGAAACGACACAAGAGCACATCGTTATACTACATCTGACCGAATGACACAAGAGCACATCGTTATACTACATTTGACTGAACGACACAAGAGCTCATCGGTTTACTACATCTGGCGAAACGACACAAGAGCACATCGTTATACTACATCTGACTGAACGACACAAGAGCACATCGTTTTACTACATCTGGCGAAACGACACAAGAGCACATCGTTTTACTACATCTGGCTGAACGACACAAGAGCACATCGTTTTACTACATCTGGCTGAACGACACAAGAGCACATCCTTACACTAATCTGGCCGAAAGACACAAGAGCACAACCGTTATACTACATCTGACCGAATGACACAAGAGCACATCGTTATACTACATCTGACCGAATGACACAAGAGCACATCGTTATACTACATCTGACCGAATGACACAAGAGCACATCGTTATACTACATCTGACCGAATGACACAAGAGCACATCGTTTTACTACATCTGGCCAATCGACACAAGAGCACATCGTTATACTACATCTGACCGAATAACACAAGAGCACATCGTTATACTACATCTGTTGAAACTACACAAGAGCACATCGTTATACTACATCTGACCGAATGACACAAGAGCACATCGTTATACTACATCTGACTAAACGACACAAGAGCACATCGTTTTACACCATCTGGCGAAACGACACAAGAGCACATCGTTATACTACATCTGACTGAACGACACAAGAGCACATCGTTTTACTACATCTGGCTGAACGACACAAGAGCACATCGTTTTACTACATCTGACTGAACGACACAAGAGCACATCCTTACACTAGATCTGGCCGAAAGACACAAGAGCACACCGTTATACTACATCTGACCGAATGACACAAGAGCACATCGTTATACTACATCTGACCGAATGACACAAGAGCACATCGTTATACTACATCTGACGAATGACACAAGAGCACATCGTTATACTACATCTGACTGAATGACACAAGAGCACATCGTTTTACTACATCTGGCCAATCGACACAAGAGCACATCGTTATACTACATCTGACCGAATAACACAAGAGCACATCGTTATACTACATCTGGTGAAACTACACAAGAGCACATCGTTATACTACATCTGACCGAATGACACAAGAGCACATCGTTATACTACATCTGACTAAACGACACAAGAGCACATCGTTTTACACCATCTGGCGAAACGACACAAGAGCACATCGTTATACTACATCTGACTGAACGACACAAGAGCACATCGTTTTACTACATCTGCCGAAACGACACAAGAGCACATCGTTGTAATACATCTGGCTGAACGACACAAGAGCACATCGTTTTACTACATCTGACTGAACGACACAAGAGCACATCGTTTTACTGCATCTGGCCAATCGACACAATAGCTCATCGTTATACTACATCTGACCGAATGACACAAGAGCACATCGTTTTACTACATCTGGCCAATCGACACAAGAGCACATCGTTATACTACATCTGACCGAATAACACAAGAGCACATCGTTTATACTACATCTGGCGAAACGACACAAGAGCACATCGTTATACTAGATCTGGCCGAACGACACAAGAGCACATCGATATACTACATCTGACCGAATGACACAAGAGCACATCGTTATACTACATCTGACAGAATGACACAAGAGCACATCGTTATACTACATCTGACCGAATGACACAAGAGCACATCGTTATACTACATCTGACCGAACGACACAAGAGCACATCGTTATACTACATCTGACCGAATGACACAAGAGCACATCGTTTACTACATATGGCAAATCGACATAAGAGCACATCGTTTTTACTACATCTGACTGAACGACACAAGAGCACATCGTTTTACTACATCTGACTGAACGACACAAGAGCACATCGTTTTACTACATCTGACTGAACGACACAAGAGCACATCGTTATACTACATCTGACTGAACGACACAAGAGCACATCATTTTAATACATCTGGCCAATCGACATAAGAGCACATAGTTTTACTACATCTGGCTGGACGGCACAAGAGCACATCGTTTTACTACATCTGGCCGAATGACACAAGAGCACATCGTTATACTTCATCTGACCGAATGACACAAGAGCACATCGTTATTCTACATCTGACCGAATGACACAAGAGCACATCGTTATATTACATCTGGCGAAACGACACAAGAGCACATCGTTATACTACATCTGACCGAATGACACAAGAGCACATCGTTATACTACATTTGACTGAACGACACAAGAGCTCATCGGTTTACTACATCTGGCGAAACGACACAAGAGCACATCGTTATACTACATCTGACTGAACGACACAAGAGCACATCGTTTTACTACATCTGGCGAAACGACACAAGAGCACATCGTTTTACTACATCTGGCTGAACGACACAAGAGCACATCGTTTTACTACATCTGACTGAACGACAACAAGAGCACATCCTTACACTAGATCTGGCCGAAAGACACAAGAGCACACGTTATACTACAATCTGACCGAATGACACAAGAGCACATCGTTTATACTACATCTGACCGAATGACACAAGAGCACATCGTTATACTACATCTGACCGAATGACACAGAGCACATCGTTATACTACATCTGACCGATGACACAAGAGCACATCGTTTTACTACATCTGGCCAATCGACACAAGAGCACATCGTTATACTACATCTGACCGAATAACACAAGAGCACATCGTTATACTACATCTGGTGAAACTACACAAGAGCACATCGTTATACTACATCCTGACCGAATGACACAAGAGCACATCGTTATACTACATCTGACTAAACGACACAAGAGCACATCGTTTTACACCATCTGGCGAAACGACACAAGAGCACATCGTTATACTACATCTGACTGAACGACACAAGAGCACATCGTTTTACTACATCTGCCGAAACGACACAAGAGCACATCGTTGTAATACATCTGGCTGAACGACACAAGAGCACATCGTTTTACTACATCTGACTGAACGACACAAGAGCACATCGTTTTACTGCATCTGGCCAATCGACACAATAGCTCATCGTTATACTACATCTGACCGAATGACACAAGAGCACATCGTTTTACTACATCTGGCCAATCGACACAAGAGCACATCGTTATACTACATCTGACCGAATAACACAAGAGTACATCGTTATACTACATCTGGCGAAACGACACAAGAGCACATCGTTATACTAGATCTGGCCGAACGACACAAGAGCACATCGATATTCTACATCTGACCGAATGACACAAGAGCACTTCGTTATACTACATCTGACAGAATGACACAAGAGCACATCGTTATACTACATCTGACCGAATGACACAAGAGCACATCGTTATACTACATCTGACCGAATGACACAAGAGCACATCGTTATACTACATCTGACCGAATGACACAAGAGCACATCGTTTTACTACATATGGCAAATCGACATAAGAGCACATCGTTTTACTACATCTGACTGAACGCCACAAGAGCACATCGTTTTACTACATCTGACTGAACGACACAAGAGCACATCGTTTTACTACATCTGACTGAACGACACAAGAGCACATCGTTATACTACATCTGACTGAACGACACAAGAGCACATCATTTTAATACATCTGGCCAATCGACATAAGAGCACATAGTTTTACTACATCTGGCTGGACGGCACAAGAGCACATCGTTTTACTACATCTGGCCGGACGGCACAAGAGCACATGATTTTTCCTTATCTGGCCAAATGACACTAGAGCAAATCGTTTTAGTACATCTGGAGAAATGACACAAGAGGACACCGTTTTACTACATCTGGAGAATTGACACAAGAGCACACTGTTTTACTACATCTGGAGAAATGACACAAGAGGACTCCGTTTTACTACATCTGGAGAAATGACACAATAGCACACCGTTTTACTACATCTGGCTGAATGACACACGAGCACATCGTTTTACCACAGCTGGCCAAATGACACAAGAGCACATCGTTTTACCACATCAGGCCAAATGACACAAGAGCAGATCGTTTTACCACATCTGGCCAAAAGACACAAGAGCACATCATTTTTCTACATCTGGCCAAATGACACAAGAGCAAATCATTTTCCTACATCTGGCCAAATGACACAAGGGCACATCATTTTCCTACATCTTGCCAAATGACACAAGAGCAAATCGTTTTACTTCTTCTGGACAAATGACACAAGAGCACATCGTTATACTACATCTGAATGAATGACACAAGAGCACATCGTTATACTACATCTGACTGAACGCCACAAGAGTACATCGTTTTACTACATCTGGCTGAATGACACAAGAGAACATCGTTATACTACATCTGACCGAATGACACAAGAGCACATCATTTTACTACATCTGACTGAATGACACAAGTGAACATCGTTATACTACATCTGACTGAACGACACAAGAGCACATCGTTTTACTACATCTGACTGAACGACACAAGAGCACATCGTTTTACTACATCTGGCTGGACGACACAAGAGCACA
This sequence comes from Cepaea nemoralis, assembly GCA_014155875.1. Classification (NCBI taxonomy): domain Eukaryota; kingdom Metazoa; phylum Mollusca; class Gastropoda; order Stylommatophora; family Helicidae; genus Cepaea; species Cepaea nemoralis. The sequence goes on from JACEFZ010008728.1 coordinate 286,538, forward strand.
TCGTTTTACTACATCTGGCTGGACGACACAAGAGCACATCGTTATAGTACATCTGACTGAATGACACAAGAGCACATCGTTTTACTACATCTGACTGAATGACACAAGAGCAGATCGTTATACTACATCTGACCGAATGACACAAGAGCACATCGTTTTACTACATCCGGCTGGACGACACAAGTGCACATTGTTTTACTACATCTGACTGAACGACACAAGAGCACATCGTTTTACTACATCTGACCGAACGACACAAGAGCACATCGGTTTACAACATCTGGCTGAACGACACAAGAGCACATCGTTTTACTACATCCGACTGAACGATACAAGAGAACATCGTTTTACTACATATGGCCAATCGGCACAAGAGCACATCGTTATACTACATCTGACCGAATGACACAAGAGCACATCGTTATACTACATCTGACCGAATGACACAAGAGCACATCGTTATACTACATCTGACCGAATGACACAAGAGCACATCATTTTACTACATCCGGCTGGACGACACAAGAGCACATCGTTTTACTACATCTGACTGAACGACACAAGAGCACATCGTTATACTACATCTGACCGAATGACACAAGAGCACATCGTTATACTACATCTAACCGAATGACACAAGAGCACATCGTTATACTACATCTGGCGAAACGACACAAGAGCACATCGTTATACTACATCTGACCGAATGACACAAGAGCACATCGTTATACTACATCTGACTGAACGACAAAAGAGCACATCGTTGTACTACATCTGGCCAATCGACACAAGAGCACATCGTTTTACAACATCTGGCGAAACGACACAAGATCACATCGTTTTACTACATATGGCTGAACGACACAAGAGCACATTGTTTTACTACATCTGACTGAACGACACAAGAGCTCATCGTTTTAATACATCTGGCGAAACGACACAAGAGAACATCGTTATACTACATCTGACTGAACGACACAAGAGCACATCGTTTTACTACATCTGGCGAAACGACACAGAGCACATCGTTTTACTACATCTGGCTGAACGACACAAAAGCACATCGTTTTAGTACATCTGACTGAACGACACAAGAGCACATCGTTTACTACATCTGGCTGGACTACATAAGAGCACATCGTTATAGTACATCTGACTGAATGACACAAGAGCACATCGTTATACTACATCTGACCGAATGACACAAGAGCACATCATTTTACTACATCCGGCTGGACGACACAAGAGCACATCGTTTTACTACATCTGACTGAACGACACAAGAGCACATCGTTATACTACATCTGACCGAATGACACAAGAGCACATCGTTATACTACATCTAACCGAATGACACAAGAGCACATCGTTATACTACATCTGGCGAAACGACACAAGAGCAAATCGTTATACTACATCTGACCGAATGACACAAGAGCACATCGTTTTACTACATCTGGCCAATCGACACAAGAGCACATCGTTTTACAACATCTGGCGAAACGACACAAGAGCACATCGTTTTACTACATATGGCTGAACGACACAAGAGCACATCGTTTTACTACATCTGGCCAATCGACACAAGAGCACATCGTTATACTACATCTGACCGAATGACACAAGAGCACATCGTTATACTACATCTGACTGAACGACACAAGAGCACATCGTATTACTACATCTGACCGAATGACACAAGAGCACATCTTTATACTACATCTGACCGAATGACAGAAGAGCACATCGTTATTCTACATCTGGATGAACGACACAAGAGCACATCGTTTTACTACATCTGGCGAAACGACATAAGAGCACATCGTTTTACTACATCTGGCTGAACGACACAAGAGGACATCGTTTTACTACATCTGGCTGAACGACACAAGAGCACATCGTTTTACTACATCTGACTGAACGACACAAGATCACATCGTTTTACTGCATCTGGCCAATTGACACAAGAGCACATCGTTATACTACATCTGACCGAATGACTCAAGAGCACTTCGTTATACTACATCTGGCGAAACGACACAATAGCACATCGTTATACTACATCTGGCGAAACGACACAATAGCACATCGTTATACTAGATCTGGCCGAACGACACAAGAGCACATCGTTATACTACATCTGACCGAATGACACAAGATCACATAGTTATACTACATCTGATCGAATGACACAAGAGCACATCGTTATCTACATCTGACCGAATGACACAAGAGCACATCGTTATACTACTTCTGACCGAATGACACAAAGAGCACATCGTTTTACTACATCTGGCTGGACGGCACAAGAGCACATCGTTTTACTACATCTGGCCGGACGACACAAGAGCACATCGTTTTACTACATCTGGCTGGACGGCACAAGAGCACATGATTTTTCCTTATCTGGCCAAATGACACTAGAGTAAATCGTTTTACTACATCTGGAGAAATGACACAAGAGGACACCGTTTACTACATCTGGAGAAATGACACAAGAGCACACCGTTTTACTACAGCTGGAGAAATGACGCAAGAGGGCACCGTTTTACTACATCTGGAGAAATGACACAAGAGCACACTGATTTACTACATCTGGAGAAATGACACAAGAGGACACCGTTTACTACATCTGGAGAAATGACACAAGAGCACACCGTTTTACTACATCTGGCTGAATGACACACGAGCACATCGTTTTACCACAGCTGGCCAAATGACACAAGAGCACATCGTTTTACCACATCAGGCCAAATGACACAAGAGCAGATCGTTTTACCACATCTGGCCAAATGACATAAGAGCACATCATTTTTCTACATCTGGCCAAATGACACAAGAGCACATCATTTTCCTACATCTGGCAAAATGACAAAAGAGCACATCATTTTCCTATATCTGGCCAAATGACACAAGAGCAAATCGTTTTACTACTTCTGGACAAATGACACAAGAGCACACCGTTATACTACATCTGAATGAATGACACAAGAGCACATCGTTATACTACATCTGACTGAACGACACAAGAGCACATCGTTTTACTACATCTAACCGAACGACACAAGAGCACATCGTTTTACAAAATATGGCTTAACGACACAAGAGCACATCGTTTTACTACATCTGGCTGAACAACACAAGAGCACATCGTTTTACTACATCTGGCCAATCGACACAAGAGCACTTCGTTTTACTGCATCTGACCGAATGACACAAGAGCACATCGTTATACTTCATCTGACCGAATGACACAAGAGCACATCGTTATTCTACATCTGACCGAATGACACAAGAGCACATCGTTATATTACATCTGGCGAAACGACACAAGAGCACATCGTTATACTACATCTGACCGAATGACACAAGAGCACATCGTTATACTACATTTGACTGAACGACACAAGAGCTCATCGGTTTACTACATCTGGCGAAACGACACAAGAGCACATCGTTATACTACATCTGACTGAACGACACAAGAGCACATCGTTTTACTACATCTGGCGAAACGACACAAGAGCACATCGTTTTACTACATCTGGCTGAACGACACAAGAGCACATCGTTTTACTACATCTGACTGAACGACACAAGAGCACATCCTTACACTAGATCTGGCCGAAAGACACAAGAGCACACCGTTATACTACATCTGACCGAATGACACAGAGCACATCGTTATACTACATCTGACCGAATGACACAAGAGCACATCGTTATACTACATCTGACCGAATGACACAAGAGCACATCGTTATACTACATCTGACCGAATGACACAAGAGCACATCGTTTTACTACATCTGGCCAATCGACACAAGAGCACATCGTTATACTACATCTGACCGAATAACACAAGAGCACATCGTTATACTACATCTGGTGAAACTACACAAGAGCACATCGTTATACTACATCTGACCGAATGACACAAGAGCACATCGTTATACTACATCTGACTAAACGACACAAGAGCACATCGTTTTACACCATCTGGCGAAACGACACAAGAGCACATCGTTATACTACATCTGACTGAACGACACAAGAGCACATCGTTTTACTACATCTGCCGAAACGACACAAGAGCACATCGTTGTAATACATCTGGCTGAACGACACAAGAGCACATCGTTTTACTACATCTGACTGAACGACACAAGAGCACATCGTTTTACTGCATCTGGCCAATCGACACAATAGCTCATCGTTATACTACATCTGACCGAATGACACAAGAGCACATCGTTTTACTACATCTGACCGAATAACAAAAGAGCACATCGTTATACTACATCTGGCGAAACGACACAAGAGCACATCGTTATACTAGATCTGGCCGAACGACACAAGAGCACATCGATATTCTACATCTGACCGAATGACACAAGAGCACTTCGTTATACTACATCTGACAGAATGACACAAGAGCACATCGTTATACTACATCTGACCGAATGACACAAGAGCACATCGTTATACTACATCTGACCGAATGACACAAGAGCACATCGTTATACTACATCTGACCGAATGACACAAGAGCACATCGTTTTACTACATATGGCAAATCGACATAAGAGCACATCGTTTTACTACATCTGACTGAACGCCACAAGAGCACATCGTTTTACTACATCTGACTGAACGACACAAGAGCACATCGTTTTACTACATCTGACTGAACGACACAAGAGCACATCGTTATACTACATCTGACTGAACGACACAAGAGCACATCATTTTAATACATCTGGCAATCGACATAAGAGCACATAGTTTTACTACATCTGGCTGGACGGCACAAGAGCACATCGTTTTACTACATCTGGCCGAATGACACAAGAGCACATCGTTATACTTCATCTGACCGAATGACACAAGAGCACATCGTTATTCTACATCTGACCGAATGACACAAGAGCACATCGTTATATTACATCTGGCGAAACGACACAAGAGCACATCGTTATACTACATCTGACCGAATGACACAAGAGCACATCGTTATACTACATTTGACTGAACGACACAAGAGCTCATCGGTTTACTACATCTGGCGAAACGACACAAGAGCACATCGTTATACTACATCTGACTGAACGACACAAGAGCACATCGTTTTACTACATCTGGCGAAACGACACAAGAGCACATCGTTTTACTACATCTGGCTGAACGACACAAGAGCACATCGTTTTACTACATCTGACTGAACGACACAAGAGCACATCCTTACACTAGATCTGGCCGAAAGACACAAGAGCACACCGTTATACTACATCTGACCGAATGACACAAGAGCACATCGTTATACTACATCTGACCGAATGACACAAGAGCACATCGTTATACTACATCTGACCGAATGACACAAGAGCACATCGTTATACTACATCTGACCGAATGACACAAGAGCACATCGTTTTACTACATCTGGCCAATCGACACAAGAGCACATCGTTATACTACATCTGACCGAATAACACAAGAGCACATCGTTATACTACATCTGGTGAAACTACACAAGAGCACATCGTTATACTACATCTGACCGAATGACACAAGAGCACATCGTTATACTACATCTGACTAAACGACACAAGAGCACATCGTTTTACACCATCTGGCGAAACGACACAAGAGCACATCGTTATACTACATCTGACTGAACGACACAAGAGCACATCGTTTTACTACATCTGCCGAAACGACACAAGAGCACATCGTTGTAATACATCTGGCTGAACGACACAAGAGCACATCGTTTTACTACATCTGACTGAACGACACAAGAGCACATCGTTTTACTGCATCTGGCCAATCGACACAATAGCTCATCGTTATACTACATCTGACCGAATGACACAAGAGCACATCGTTTTACTACATCTGGCCAATCGACACAAGAGCACATCGTTATACTACATCTGACCGAATAACACAAGAGCACATCGTTATACTACATCTGGCGAAACGACACAAGAGCACATCGTTATACTAGATCTGGCCGAACGACACAAGAGCACATCGATATTCTACATCTGACCGAATGACACAAGAGCACTTCGTTATACTACATCTGACAGAATGACACAAGAGCACATCGTTATACTACATCTGACCGAATGACACAAGAGCACATCGTTATACTACATCTGACCGAATGACACAAGAGCACATCGTTATACTACATCTGACCGAATGACACAAGAGCACATCGTTTTACTACATATGGCAAATCGACATAAGAGCACATCGTTTTACTACATCTGACTGAACGCCACAAGAGCACATCGTTTTACTACATCTGACTGAACGACACAAGAGCACATCGTTTTACTACATCTGACTGAACGACACAAGAGCACATCGTTATACTACATCTGACTGAACGACACAAGAGCACATCATTTTAATACATCTGGCCAATCGACATAAGAGCACATAGTTTTACTACATCTGGCTGGACGGCACAAGAGCACATCGTTTTACTACATCTGGCCGGACGGCACAAGAGCACATGATTTTTCCTTATCTGGCCAAATGACACTAGAGCAAATTGTTTTAGTACATCTGGAGAAATGACACAAGAGGACACCGTTTTACTACATCTGGAGAATTGACACAAGAGCACACTGTTTTACTACATCTGGAGAAATGACACAAGAGGACTCCGTTTTACTACATCTGGAGAAATGACACAATAGCACACCGTTTTACTACATCTGGCTGAATGACACACGAGCACATCGTTTTACCACAGCTGGCCAAATGACACAAGAGCACATCGTTTTACCACATCAGGCCAAATGACACAAGAGCAGATCGTTTTACCACATCTGGCCAAAAGACACAAGAGCACATCATTTTTCTACATCTGGCCAAATGACACAAGAGCAAATCATTTTCCTACATCTGGCCAAATGACACAAGGGCACATCATTTTCCTACATCTTGCCAAATGACACAAGAGCAAATCGTTTTACTTCTTCTGGACAAATGACACAAGAGCACATCGTTATACTACATCTGAATGAATGACACAAGAGCACATCGTTATACTACATCTGACTGAACGCCACAAGAGCACATCGTTTTACTACATCTGGCTGAATGACACAAGAGCACATCGTTATACTACATCTGACCGAATGACACAAGAGCACATCGTTATACTACATCTGACTGAATGATACAAGAGCACATCGTTATACTACATCTGACTGAACGACACAAGAGCACATCGTTTTACTACATCTGACTGAACGACACAAGAGCACATCGTTTTATTACATCTGGCTGGACGACACAAGAGCACATCGTTTTACTACATCTGGCTGGACGACACAAGAGCACATCGTTATACTACATCTGACTGAATGACACAAGAGCCCATCGTTATACTACATCTGACTGAATGACACAAGAGCAGATCGTTATACTACATCTGACCGAATGACACAAGAGCACATCGTTTTACTACATCCGGCTGGACGACACAAGTGCACATTGTTTTACTACATCTGACTGACCGACACAAGAGCACATCGTTTTACTACATCTGACCGAACGACACAAGAGCACATCGGTTTACAACATCTGGCTGAACGACACAAGAGCACATCGTTTTACTACATCCGGCTGAACGATACAAGAGAACATCGTTTTACTACATATGGCCAATCGGCACAAGAGCACATCGTTATACTACATCTGACCGAATGACACAAGAGCACATCGTTATACTACATCTGACCGAATGACACAAGAGCACATCGTTATACTACATCTGACCGAATGACACAAGAGCACATCATTTTACTACATCCGGCTGGACGACACAAGAGCACATCGTTTTACTACATCTGACTGAACGACACAAGAGCACATCGTTATACTACATCTGACCGAATGACACAAGAGCACATCGTTATACTACATCTAACCGAATGACACAAGAGCACATCGTTATACTACATCTGGCGAAACGACACAAGAGCACATCGTTATACTACATCTGACCGAATGACACAAGAGGACATCGTTATACTACATCTGACTGAACGACAAAAGAGCACATCGTTGTACTACATCTGGCCAATCGACACAAGAGCACATCGTTTTACAACATCTGGCGAAACGACACAAGATCACATCGTTTTACTACATATGGCTGAACGACACAAGAGCACATTGTTTTACTACATCTGACTGAACGACACAAGAGCTCATCGTTTTAATACATCTGGCGAAACGACACAAGAGAACATCGTTATACTACATCTGACTGAACGACACAAGAGCACATCGTTTTACTACATCTGGCGAAACGACACAAGAGCACATCGTTTTACTACATCTGGCTGAACGACACAAAAGCACATCGTTTTAGTACATCTGACTGAACGACACAAGAGCACATCGTTTTACTACATCTGGCTGGACTACATAAGAGCACATCGTTATAGTACATCTGACTGAATGACACAAGAGCACATCGTTATACTACATCTGACCGAATGACACAAGAGCACATCATTTTACTACATCCGGCTGGACGACACAAGAGCACATCGTTTACTACATCTGACTGAACGACACAAGAGCACATCGTTATACTACATCTGACCGAATGACACAAGAGCACATCGTTATACTACATCTAACCGAATGACACAAGAGCACATCGTTATACTACATCTGGCGAAACGACACAAGAGCAAATCGTTATACTACATCTGACCGAATGACACAAGAGCACATCGTTTTACTACATCTGGCCAATCGACACAAGAGCACATCGTTTTACAACATCTGGCGAAACGACACAAGAGCACATCGTTTTACTACATATGGCTGAACGACACAAGAGCACATCGTTTTACTACATCGGGCCAATCGACACAAGAGCACATCGTTATACTACATCTGACCGAATGACACAAGAGCACATCGTTATACTACATCTGACTGAACGACACAAGAGCACATCGTTATACTACATCTGACCGAATGACACAAGAGCACATCTTTATACTACATCTGACCGAATGACAGAAGAGCACATCGTTATTCTACATCTGGATGAACGACACAAGAGCACATCGTTTTACTACATCTGGCGAAACGACATAAGAGCACATCGTTTTACTACATCTGGCTGAACGACACAAGAGGACATCGTTTTACTACATCTGGCTGAACGACACAAGAGCACATCGTTTTACTACATCTGACTGAACGACACAAGATCACATCGTTTTACTGCATCTGGCCAATTGACACAAGAGCACATCGTTATACTACATCTGACCGAATGACTCAAGAGCACATCGTTATACTACATCTGGCGAAACGACACAATAGCACATCGTTATACTACATCTGGCGAAACGACACAATAGCACATCGTTATACTAGATCTGGCCGAACGACACAAGAGCACATCGTTATACTACATCTGACCGAATGACACAAGAGCACATCGTTATACTACATCTGATCGAATGACACAAGAGCACATCGTTATCTACATCTGACCGAATGACACAAGAGCACATCGTTATACTACTTCTGACCGAATGACACAAAGAGCACATCGTTTTACTACATCTGGCTGGACGGCACAAGAGCACATCGTTTTACTACATCTGGCCGGACGACACAAGAGCACATCGTTTTACTACATCTGGCTGGACGGCACAAGAGCACATGATTTTTCCTTATCTGGCCAAATGACACTAGAGTAAATCGTTTTACTACATCTGGAGAAATGACACAAGAGGACACCGTTTTACTACATCTGGAGAAATGACACAAGAGCACACCGTTTTACTACAGCTGGAGAAATGACGCAAGAGGGCACCGTTTTACTACATCTGGAGAAATGACACAAGAGCACACTGATTTACTACATCTGGAGAAATGACACAAGAGGACACCGTTTTACTACATCTGGAGAAATGACACAAGAGCACACCGTTTTACTACATCTGGCTGAATGACACACGAGCACATCGTTTTACCACAGCTGGCCAAATGACACAAGAGCACATCGTTTTACCACATCAGGCCAAATGACACAAGAGCAGATCGTTTTACCACATCTGGCCAAATGACATAAGAGCACATCATTTTTCTACATCTGGCCAAATGACACAAGAGCACATCATTTTCCTACATCTGGCAAAATGACACAAGAGCACATCATTTTCCTATATCTGGCCAAATGACACAAGAGCAAATCGTTTTACTACTTCTGGACAAATGACACAAGAGCACACCGTTATACTACATCTGAATGAATGACACAAGAGCACATCGTTATACTACATCTGACTGAACGACACAAGAGCACATCGTTTTACTACATCTGGCTGAATGACACAAGAGCACATCGTTATACTACATCTGACCGAATGACACAAGAGCACATCGTTATCGTTATACTACATCTGAATCTGACTTAATGACACAAGAGCACATCGTTATACTACATCTGACTGAACGACACAAGAGCACATCGTTTTACTACATCTGACTGAACGACACAAGAACACATCGTTTTACTACATCTGGCTGGACGACACAAGAGCACATCGTTTTACTACATCTGGCTGGACGACACAAGAGCACATCGTTAAACTACATCTGACTGAATGACAAAAGAGCGCATCGTTATACTACATCTGACTGAATGACACAAGAGCAGATCGTTATACTACATCTGACCAAAAGACACAAGAGCACATCGTTTTACTACATCCGGCTGGACGACACAAGAGCACATTGTTTTACTACATCTGACTGAACGACACAAGAGCACATCGTTTTACTACATCTAACCGAACGACACAAGAGCACATCGTTTTACAAAATATGGCTTAACGACACAAGAGCACATCGTTTTACTACATCTGGCTGAACAACACAAGAGCACATCGTTTTACTACATCTGGCCAATCGACACAAGAGCACTTCGTTTTACTGCATCTGACCGAATGACACAAGAGCACATCGTTATACTTCATCTGACCGAATGACACAAGAGCACATCGTTATTCTACATCTGACCGAATGACACAAGAGCACATCGTTATATTACATCTGGCGAAACGACACAAGAGCACATCGTTATACTACATCTGACCGAATGACACAAGAGCACATCGTTATACTACATTTGACTGAACGACACAAGAGCTCATCGGTTTACTACATCTGGCGAAACGACACAAGAGCACATCGTTATACTACATCTGACTGAACGACACAAGAGCACATCGTTTTACTACATCTGGCGAAACGACACAAGAGCACATCGTTTTACTACATCTGGCTGAACGACACAAGAGCACATCGTTTTACTACATCTGACTGAACGACACAAGAGCACATCCTTACACTAGATCTGGCCGAAAGACACAAGAGCACATCGTTATACTACATCTGACCGAATGACACAAGAGCACATCGTTATACTACATCTGACCGAATGACACAAGAGCACATCGTTATACTACATCTGACCGAATGACACAAGAGCACATCGTTATACTACATCTGACCGAATGACACAAGAGCACATCGTTTTACTACATCTGGCCAATCGACACAAGAGCACATCGTTATACTACATCTGACCGAATGACACAAGAGCACATCGTTATACTACATCTGACCGAATGACACAAGAGCACATCGTTTTACTACATCTGGCCAATCGACACAAGAGCACATCGTTATACTACATCTGACCGAATGACACAAGAGCACATCGTTTTACTACATCTGGCCAATCGACACAAGAGCACATCGTTATACTACATCTGACCGAATGACACAAGAGCACATCATTATACTACATCTGACCGAATGACACAAGAGCACATCGTTATACTACATCTGACCGAATGACACAAGAGCACATCGTTATACTACATCTGACCGAATGACACAAGAGCACATCGTTATACTACATCTGACCGAATGACACAAGAGCACATCGTTTTACAACATCTGGCCAATCGACATAAGAGCACATCGTTATACTACATCTGACCGAATGACACAAGAGCACATCGTTATACTACATCTGACCGAATGACACAAGAGCGCATCGTTATACTACATCTGACCGAATGACACAAGAGCACATCGTTATACTACATCTGACCGAATGACACAAGAGCACATCGTTTTACTACATCTGGCCAATCGACATAAGAGCACATAGTTTTACTACATCTGGCTGGACGGCACAAGAGCACATCGTTTTACTACATCTGGCCGGACGACACAAGAGCACATCGTTGTACTACATCTGGCCGGACGACACAAGAGCACATCGTTTTACTACATCTGGCCGGACGACACAAGAGCACATCGTTGTACTACATCTGGCCAAATGACACTAGAGCAAATCGTTTTACTACATCTGGAGAAATGACACAAGAGGACACCGTTTTACTACATCTGGAGAAATTACACAAGAGCACACCGTTTTACTACATCTGGAGAAATGACACAAGAGCACACCGTTTTACTACATCTGGAGAAATGACACAAGAGGACACCGTTTTACTACATCTAGAGAAATGACACAAGAGCACACCGTTTTACTACATCTGGCCAAATGACACAAGAGCACATCATTTTCCTTCATCTGGCCAAATGACACAAGAGCACATCATTTTCCTACATCTGGCCAAATGACACAAGAGCACATCATTTTACCACATCTGGCCAAATGTCACAAGAGCACGTCGTTTTACTACATCTGGCCACAAGAAACAACAGCACTCCGATTTACTACATCTGGGCAAACGACGCCTATGTTGGACTATGAGAACCAGGGAAAATGCAACTTCTTTTTCTTCCGTTCGCTAGAAATTTGTCTACAATTTCAATGTTGTCTCATGTTTGAATTTAACTTTTTAGTTGAATCAGTGGTGCATTGAGTTTATCTTCCACTGTTTTTTCTCTTGGCCAGAAGATTTACCTAGATATGTCGTATGTTGGGCAGTCTTTGCTAATCCACATGTGCACAATCTTGAATTGTGTAGTCATATAGCTGCATAATCTATTGTGTCCTGTTCTTCGGCGAAGAGTAATGATTTGTTTTGGTCTGTCCATAAAGTAGTATTCGTCTTGAGCAGGTTTTCGTGGCTTTCTAACAGATTCGGTCATTCTTTTCTTTAGGTCGTTTATAACTGCTACATCGGGTGGTTCTTCTACTGCTCCTTCCTTAACTAATAGATTAGCTCTCTCGTTTCCGCGTATTCCACGGTGAGAAGGTATCCATTGTATGGTTGGTTACCTTACGCTGGCTGTAGTATTCAAATATTGAACATGCAACACATGTATACTATTACACATAAAAATAAGAAAAGAAGAAAGATATGTAGCAATATGCATCTACAGCATTTGCAACATTCATATACTACTTTACATATTTACTTGGTTCAAAATAAAATTACAAAATAAATACAACAAGTAAAAACTAAGCAGTATACAATACAGAACCTGCAACATACATATAATGCTTGAAAAGAAACTTAAAACAATAAAATAACTATAAAGCAGTATACAAATATAGACTACGCATTACACATATATTAAAATACATGTTTACATGGTTTAAAAGCAACTTACAAAAATGTATTAAATTTACAATAAATAAATAAATAAATAATGGTATGAACCTAAGGCCTATCCACGTCAATGTGGAAACGTAAAGCCTATCCACGTCAATTGGTTCATACCAGAATACGATCAGCGTTGCCAGTAGTGGGTTGTGCTCAATATTTAAATCTCAAATCCAGAAACAACCAAATAAATAAATAAATAAATAAATAAATAAATAAATAAATAAATTAGGGGTATTCATTTGAAACCCGTTCCAATGGTTTTATTACAAAAACATGAAAGAAAAATTAACACGTGTGGCAGAATTAAACAAAGCATTCATTTTGAATGAATTATGCACCGTGGGTTGGTCAGAAGAAGTCGCCGTAGGCATTCAAGCAAGTATCCCATTGCTTAGGTAGGCGGCGAATGCCGTCCGCTAAAAAGGATTGTGGTTGCTCACTGAACCAAGTGTTTACTGCGTTCATTACGTCTGCATCTCTGTGAAATCGTTGCAACGTGAGAGCTGTTTTAGAGGTCCGAACAAAAGAAAATCACATGGTGACAAATCAGGACTATAGGCTGGATTTTGCAGAATTTCCCACTTCTTCCTTGCTAATGCTTCCTGCACAATCTTTGCGACATGCGGACGAGCATTATCGTGCAACAAACTCACACCGCAAGAAAGCATGCCGGGTAGTTTATTCTTGATGGCTTTTTGCACCTTGTCTAGTGTTTGCAAGTAGTGCGTAGAGTTGATGTTGACACTAGGTTCTTTAAAGTCGGCCAACAATAGCCCTTCGTGGTAAAAAAATGCACACAGCATAACCGTACCAGCGGAAATCTGTAACTTGAATTTTTTGGCTTTTGGTGATTCAGCATGCTTCCATTGCATGCTCTCTCTTTTGCTGCTCCACTTAAAATGGTGACACCATGATTCATCGCCTGCCACTATGCGGAAGAGAAATGCATCATCCTCCACTTTGTAACGCAGCAAGTGGTTCAAACACCATCCCATGCGTTCCTCTTTTTTTGGTGGTCTGTCAACATCCGTGGTACCCATTGTGAACACACCTTCCGATATTGCAGTTTCTTACGAACGACCGTTTGTATTGTCCCAATTGACACATCAAATTCTTTCGCAAGCGAACGTATGCTTCGACATCGGTTCATCTGTACTGCTGCATCAATTCTGGCGATGTTTTTCTCTGTTGCAACAATATGTACTTGACCAGACCGTCGACAATCTGTCGTGAACTGACGACCTTTCCGAAACATTCGTGCCCAGTGTGTCACTGTTGTCTTCCACACACATTTATTAGCGTACGCTGCCTGCATTCTTCGAAGAATGTCCACTAGTCGACATCCTTCAAACGAAAGAAATTGAATCACCACTCTTTCAGCTTCTTTGGACGGATTTGGATCAACCCGGTCATTTTCTCAACTGTCAGAAACAGAACCTATGCATCATGTGACGATAAGCACGTGCTCTTTTATTCATTGGTCAGTACTCATCACATGACTATGACATGATCATGTTCAACGTATGCAATTACACGCGGTGCGGCACGAATGGATTTCAAATGAACGCCCCTTATAGAACATGCAACACACATGTACATGTACTACTGTACATGTTTCACAAGAAGCGTACACGAATATATGAAGAAGTCCACAAGAGAGAGAGAGAGAGAGAGAGAGAGAGAGAGAGAGAGAGAGAGAGAGAGAGAGAGAGAGAGAGAGAGTGTGTGTGTGTGTAAACAGTTGTGTTGCTTGTTTTTTCTTTGCTTCATTTTTCTTTTAACAAAACAATGTTGAAGTAATGCTTCATCTTAACATGCGCCAGATATTTTGAAAGTTTTACATATCAAAATTGCAAATTTTTAACTTGTATACAGGCTTGTGAATGTACGCTTTTTGTGTGCATGAAGGTGAATAAAGCACGAAGTTGTTTCGTTTCTGCAACATTTTTAGTGTGGAAAAATTTACCAATTTTACAATCTTTACAATTAGTACATCGTGGCGTTAGCAATTATGAAAATCTAGCCAACTTAGTGCAAATAGAAACAAACTTTATTTCTAACTTGCAATTACCATTAGGATATCAAATGCTCGACACTCGAATAATGCCGATAACTCTGCGTTCTAACTAGTTGAGCCAACGTATAATACATTTATTTACTATATATGGCGTATAACATAATTATAAAATCTGGATATCTCGAGGGAGGCTAAGTAGCAAAGAGAACTTATCACAAACATCAGACAGTGGCAGTTTTTATCTTTTGGCCACGTTATGAGGAAAAAAAAACAACGTTGAACAAATTGTGACAACTGTAAATATTTGTGGAAAGCGAGATAGAGGAAGACAGCGAGAGAATATGATTGACAGTCTGGTGTCATGGCACGAAAAGCAGTCAGCACACTAACATATACATGCCGTTGAAGATTGCGTGTGGAGAAGAATGATCGTCCGAGCTGTATTTAGATTAAGAAAATGAACTAGAGAGCATATACTTAACATGCGTTTAATAATAGAGAAGTGTAGAGAACTTAATTAAACCTATTCTCATGTCTTGTGTATTATTCAAAGGCATTTGTCTGTGTACAACGTTAGAAGCTTTGGGAAATTATGAGGAAAATGGGCTTTCCATCACATGTAGTACTCATGAAAATACCCTATATAGACCAACAAGCAGAGGTTAGAATGGATTGCCAGACATCATATTAGTTTGATTTCAAGCAAGGAGTTCGTCAGGGTTGTGTGCTGTCCGTCTATTTGTTTAACCTGCACGCCGAAATATAATGAGACATGTCAGAGATGATGTAGCCAAAGAGACAAAGAGAAATATGATGTCCTAAATATCGGTGGTCATGAAATATTAGAGATTCGATAATCTGGTAATACAATATTACCATCCATATGACAGAATGGTACAGAACATCTAATATTGTTTTTTTTTTTTTTTTTTTTTTTTTTTTCCGCTTTTCCATCCTGTTTCAGGATATTGCGGTCAACACCAGCATCTTTCAGCTGTATGTTGATTCCTAGGCTAGATTACGCTCATCAGCACGCCACGACTTTCTGAGCGACCGGCTCCATACTCTCATAAGTCACTTTTGCGATTCGAACCACTAGAACATCTAATATGCTCAACCCAAAAGAATAGTGACAATCACAAAATATATTTCAACATAGCAAAAATAAAGATAATGCATACAGATAAAACTACTATCATCATCGTCATCAAGTGCCCTGCCAGCTGACGTAGGCGTTCATCGCTCTCCACAGATCTCGGTCTTTGGTTTTCTGGATCAACTCTGCTGCTGATATTCCTCCATACCACCGTCTCAATCCATCCAGCATCATTTCTCTTGGTCTGCCTCTGCCTCTCTTCTCCTCGAACTTTCCAGTTGTCACGATGTTCTCCAATGCCTCTCTTCTCATCACATGACCGAAGAAAGCTGTTTGTCTCTTTCTTATTGTTGTATATAATGTTCTAGTGTCATTAGCCTGTGTCAGGTAATCGTTGTTAGTTACTCTGGCAGTCAAAGGAATTCGCAACATTCGTCTCAGGAACAACATCTCTGTTGCTCCTAATTTCTTCTTAATTTGTTCAAGTAAGATTTACTGTCATACAGCAAAACTGGTTCTATATAGCATTTTAGCACTCTCTTTCTTACATTCAGTGATAAAGACTAAATGCATAAGATACTATTCATTTTCTGAAATGCGGCTTTTGCTTGCTCTATTCTGCTCTTAATCTCTGTTGTACATCTTCCATCTGATGTTAAATACTACTACGGAGAAAGAAATATATGTTAATGAGGAAAAAATGGAGTTGTTGAAAATTTTCGAATACCCTGGGTTATTAATTACCGACAATGGTGACACAATGAAAGAAATTAAAAGACAAATGTCTATTGCTCGTAAAAACAAAAACAACTGAGTAAATTGTGGCTGGGACAGTCGGAACTACAACAATTAGATTTTTAAGAGGATGCATCTTTCCCATTGCAAAACACGCCTGTGAGACCTGTACACTTACTAAACAATGCCTTTGAACATAAATGTTATAGAGGGGTTCTTAAATCATTAATGCAGAAAAAAATGCATCCATACGACAATATCTGAATATTGAAAAAGATTGGCTACTAAAGACGATAAAACAAAGAAACATGAAATATTTTGGTCACTTGAAACGTCATTAAAGTTTACAGAGAACAATAATGGAGGGGTTTATGCCAGGGATGTGGTGGATGATCTCCAGAGGGGTGTATCGGATGAGGGACATCTTGCTTATGACCCAGAAGTTTTCCGGAAGGTTGTTATAGGAGCTAGGTTCTTCAAAGGACATGCTACTGAATGAATGAATGAATGAATGAATGAATATGCCAGGGAAGAGAGGAGGAGGAAGGCTAAAGAGAAGATGGGCGCAGGATGTTTCAGTTTATATCAAAATTAGTGTATTGTATCGGACGCGGGGCATCTTGCTTATGACCGAGAAGTTTTCCGGAAGGTTGTTATAGGAGCTAGATTCTGCAAAGGACATGCTACCGTATGGATGAACTAATTGTCCAGAGTTAACAACAATATCTTCAAACCAATTCTATGTAACAAGCAAGAATTCGTTTCCTCGTTTTTGTTTATTTTTTATTTGGTAAATGGACCTTCTAATGCGCCTTGAGGCATATTGGGGTTATGGTAAAATATTTTTTTTTGCAGATCCATTTTACGGGACATCGCTGTCAACTCCAGCATTTTAACTGCTGTTGTTGATGTCTCACAAAGTTTACTTTCAGTAATTTACCATTGCCGGCGCCCATACCAACACGTTAAAAACAAGGGCGACACCATCTGCTGCTAAATCGGTCGCAGCTGTGTTTCGAACGCAGGTAAGCGGGCTCACGAATCTCGTCCGCCATTCCTTAGCCACGGAACACGATATGGTTAAATTAGGCTCTTATAATTTTCAAAGGCAGGGGTTCATGGCATAAGCAAACTCATTACGCTAAATATACGAAGGTCAGATTTAAAACAGCAATACACATTGTCTTCATTACGGATTCAAAGAGTATGCTCAGTAAGGTGGAGAAAGGAATATTTCGTGTGGAATGGCTATCTCGCCTCAGAGGTCACAGATTGTGAGAATTGTATGGATATTTTGCCCTGGCCATGCGGGTATACGGGGGAATGAACAGGCTGATAGGCTAGTAGGGAATGCACCTCTTGGTGGCAGTTTGCCTATGGACAATGGAGAGGTGGTCGTGCGTTTGTGGGACCAGGAAGAGAAGGCGGAGGAACAGATTGAGAACCCATATGTGGAAAGAATGAGATTGCAGGGGATCGGCAGGGGTTCTGGAAGAATCTGAAAACTGAGAGGGAAGACCAGGAGAACTTTAGATCAGATAGCGTTGGGAATGGTTAGTAGTATGACTCTTCGCTGGCTGTTGAACGAGGGGACAGAGCACGCATGGGAATGTCCTGAGTGCAGTAATGTCGGTTCTTAACTCAATTCAACATTAAAGAATCCACATCGGTGCGAATTCGAACCTGCGAACACCGGGTAAGCATGCTAACCACTGCATTAACAAGACTGACTCATGTTACAGGGCTACAAGAACAAAAGTTCCATCTACTTGAACCAAGTAGTAGGGCTAGCGATGTAGAAAACAACAGCATCAATTACTTTGCCACAACGGTTTATTTTATACAGCTACGGGAGTTAAAACCATGCCACGACCTGGGATCAAACCATCTAATGTAGCAACGGAAGTTTAAAGCTGTAGCGATTAAGTTATCCTGGCATTCACATGAGGATATGTCTAAAAAATACCTGACACGCACTTCTTTTACAGCTTCAACACGAAAAGATCAGACTGTCAAGCCGAGGTAGATAAAATGATAGCAAAAATACATGCATGCAACAATTATTTTACAGATGTCATGGCTTGCAATGGTGAAACAAAAATGCGGGCAAAAATTGAAATTCAACACCAAGAGTGCCTAAAAGCCACGGACTGTCAAGTCATTAAAATACCGGGTGAGGAGCCCTGAGTGGGGTCCAAATTGTCACTTTATCCGTGTTCGGACATCGCTAATAAACAGTCCTGATTGCTAAAATCTAGATAACTGTTCGTAATTGGGGACTAGTCCCGTTACAGCGGAAGGATACAAGTCAGATAAGGTTACTATCTAGCGGCGCTGAGTGTCAAGCATGTGGCAAGAGAAGGGACTTTAATTTTCTTTTCTTTTTTCTTAAAACATTTCTTTCCGCTAGCGCTGAAAGGCCTGTCGATGTGTCTAACATTTCGGCGCATTTTCGACGGTAATATGTCTCATTCTACAAGAGGGAAGAAAAACGAATCATCGTGATTCTTAATATTTTGTTGCTCAGAAAAGTTCATTAAATTGTATGATTTTTATTCAGAAACTCTTTTCCAGGTCTAATGGCCAAATTATAATTAGTCGTCAAATTTACGATGGTGTTGGATGTCGATGTGTCACGTGATGTGTCAGAAACTGCCATTGTCAGCGGAAGAGGAATATCAGGTCAATATGGAGATGGGTGTGCTGTAAATATAATTTCTGCAGTTGTTCTGCTAATGACATTCCGCAGAGTAGATAGAAGCTGACTTCTGGATATTAAAATCAGGAATTTAATGTCAGATATAACAAGAAACTATAATTTGTCCTAAGCGATTTCATTCAACGTGCCTGCGTTTTGATGGGACAATCACATGTGTAGGCATTAATGCACCGAGGAAATAGGTGACCAGTGTTTTCCTCACTTAGCGAGATGACGAACGTAGGTGTTGAATAATTGTCCGTCTAACGACAGTATCTGTCTAGCTCCCTATCAACTGTGCTAACACACCCGCTGTCAGATATAGCAGTAGGGGTATAACAGTGATACAACTGCACATGTTATTGGCTACGACAATATGATGTTAGGTGACCAGCGTCCGTCATCAGTGCCATGTTAATTACTAAGGGGAAAAAGAGGGGGGGGGGGTTCAGTGTTCTCGAGGTATGATGTCCGCCTCGAGTGCTGGAGGTCCCGGGTTCAAGCCCCGGTGAGGGTTAGGATGTTTTCACATGGACTTCTAGTAACAAAATTTTCCATGTTCTCTGGGTAGTGAGATCGGATGCCCGTGTGTATTGTTGCGCACGAAGAAAATCCCTTGGCAGTTGGAAATCGAAATCACAGTAGCCTAACGGCGCAGCCCGGGCAAAAATTTCGAGTTAAAAATCTACCCAAAGTATTTCAGGATCCTCGCCGCTGCTACAGAGTTCGTGCTTTGAGCTGAGATTCTCCGGACTCAGGCTTGAGTTAGAAGTAGAACGGAACACTTATCGGTTACACCCTTGTGCCGTGATGTTGATCCGTCGTCAAAACTAAACTAAACTAAACTAGATTAATTACTCTGAAGAGTTATGTTGGAGTTTTCTGATCATGTCCCTCCATTCTCTGCAA
The DNA here is from genome assembly GCA_014155875.1 of Cepaea nemoralis. Lineage (NCBI taxonomy): Eukaryota > Metazoa > Mollusca > Gastropoda > Stylommatophora > Helicidae > Cepaea > Cepaea nemoralis. The sequence continues at coordinate 307,651 of JACEFZ010008728.1, forward strand.
TCATCAACTATTATCGCTAACCCAGCCGGTGCCCAGAAGCAGTGAACGTATTTCACATATCCCCGTTATTCCGATTCTTTGGTTCGAAATTAGCTGCACACGATCTGGAAGCAGACCGTCTTGTGTTGATTTCAATGTTATGAGCGTCCGTTGCTCAGAAAGCAATGACAAACTCATTCATTCATTCATTCATTCATTCATTCATTCATTCATTCATTCAGTAGCATATCCTTTGCAGAACCTCGCTCTCATAACAACCTTCCCTTACGGGAAACTTCTCGATCACAAGCAAGATGTCCCGCGTCCGATACACCCATCTGGAGTTCATCCGCCACATCCTGCACCCATCTTCTCTTTGGCCTTCCTCTTCCTCTCTTCCCAGGCATATACCCCTCCATTATTGTTCTCTTCAAACTTTCATGACGTTTCAAGTGTCCAAAATGTATCAATTTTCTTTGTTTTATCGTCTTTAATAGCCAACCCTCTTCAGTATTCAGCTCTTGAAGTATGGATGAATTTGTTCATTTCTTTACCAAAGATATTCTTAGAACTCATCTATAACATTTATATTCAAAGGCATTTATGCGCTGCTCAGCTTGTTTAGTAAGTGTCCAGGCCTCACAGGCGTATGTTGCAATGGGAAAGATGCATGCTCTTAAAAATCTAAGTTTTGTAGTTTTATATGTACCACTCCATAATTTATTCAGTTGTTTTAGTCTTTGAAGAGCAAATGATAGTCGTCGTTTAATTTCTTTCATTGTGTCACCGTTGTTGGTAATCAATGACTCAAGATATTCAAAATTTTCCACCACCTCCAATTTGTCCTAATTAACATATATTTCTTTCTACACAGTAGTTTTATCTGTATGCATTATCTTTGTTTTTGCTATGTTAAGATATAAGTTGTGATTGTCACTATTTCTTTGGGTTGAGGATATGTGGTTTTCTATACCATTCTTTGATGTGGATAGTAATACTGTATCATCAGCATATCGAATCTTTGGTATGTCATTACCACCGATTCTTACGGCATCATATTGCTGCCTACAAACTACTGAACGTAAAAAAATGCATAGTAAATCACAAACAATCAAAAAGCTGGGGTTGATTGCGACATCCTTTATAGGACATATAATAACTTTTACATTGTGAGCCCGGTATAAGTCTGAGCAACAAATTCCTGTCGTGCTTGTAAGCAAAGTAACGTAACTAAAGTAATATAAATATAGTAATGTAGGTATAGGGCCCTTATACCTGCCTTGCAAACTATTGAGAATATGGTGGTAGCCCCATATTGTCATAGAGCAAATAGTTTAGTAAAAGGTACCTAGGTTTTTCAAAGTTATGTAGTTTAGTCAAAGGAACATATTTTAGTCAAAGTTACGTGGTTTAGTAAAAGATGCGCAATATAGTGAAAGGTACGTAGTTTAGTAAAAGGTATGTAATGTAGTCGCCGGTCTCCCTGGTCGAGGGGTTAGCAGCTTTCTCCGTAACCCCGAATACTCACGTGGTTGACGTGAGCGCACGAGAGTTGGAAGCGGTTCGAGTCGCGCCAGTGACTTATGAGAGTATGGAGCTGGTCGCTCAGAAAGTCGTGCTGATGAGCGTAATCTAGCCTAGGAATCAACATACAGCTGAAAGATGCTGATGTTGACCGCAATATCCTGAAACAGGATGGAAACGCGGAAAAACAATGTAGTGTAGTCAAAGGTACGTAGCTTAGTCCAACGTACACATTTTAGTAAAGGTGAAGTAATTTAGTAAAAGATACACAGTTTAATAAAAGGTACGTAGTTTAGTAACAGGTATGTAGTTTAATAAAAGTTACGTTGTTTAGTAAACGGTACGTAGTTCATTTAAAGGTACTAAACGACCCTGTTTCGCGTTATGAGTGGTCTTGGGTGTAAGGTGCCAGCCGAATATTTTCGGACCCGCCGGTACTAAATGGGTGATGCAATCAGTAGTATCACGCTGCCTGACTTTACTTCTAAGAAAATTTCCAGTTACCCAAATTAGACGTGAAAATTGAAGAAACACTGCAGTTTAAAGTAATCGTACCTATATACCGGGTGTCTGTAACGTCTCACTACACTTTGTAGGATATTTGAAAAACAAATCTTTCTTCCATTGAAAACACCATTCTGTTTGGAGTACAAAATATTACTCCAGCAGACGACAGCCATTCGCTGCATATAGCTTCACATTGGACTGTGGAGCACATATTTTGATGTTGTAACGTACTTGATTTTTCAAATGTGTTCTAAATACAAAGCGTAATGAAACTTTACAAAACTCTATACAAACATACTTTAGCCTAACAAGCAATATTTAATTTACATTTAAAGATAATGCAACACTTTTTAATTGCCACATCTTGATTATCGAAAAATACTGCCCGTGAATCATGTTGGAAATAAGAGGAAAGGCGCTAGTTACAGGCGCTGGAACATCAATTTCCCCTCTCAAGCCACCTAAGTAGAAGTGGAAGACAACGACAACACATCACATGTGATACTGCTCTCTCTCTCAGTTCTGGATAATAACGGTAGCCAACACGTGTGAAATATAATCTACTTAATATTTCAGTTTCATTTACTAATAATCTTAATCATTGCAACACTGCGTGAAAAACCTTTCGACTTAGGTAGAACACACCTGTTAGTTAGTTAGTTATTAAGTTAGTTAGTTAGTTAGTTAGTAAGTAAGTTAGTTAGTTAGTTAGTTAGTTAGTTAGTTAGTTAGTTAGTTAGTTAGTTAGTTGCGGTTCCAACTTCACAGCAACGGATCGTCCCAACTATGCTCCGTTCCTGTGCCAGTGAACATCACACGAAATTCTCCTCAGTGCCCTATGTGAAAGGCGGAATAGATATGAGTCTTGACAAGACAGCAGCCCGCACAAGTACACTGTGCATGATGCTGCCGTCAGAATGCCAACATAAAAGTCCACCACGGAAAATACAGTTCATCGTCAATGGAAGCGGCAGTCACTAGACAACCAAGCAGCCACACATTACTGCATTAAAAGTCGAGAGCCTTGCGACATCTTTGCCCCGAGATTTATCCCATATGGCTCGGTCCCTTTCGGCAGGGCGGCCCGATGAAAGCATCGCACAAAGCACGAACACCGTAGCTCCAGCGTCAACCCTCTGAAGTCTCCAAGAAATATGCACTTGTGAACCGAAAAGGCAATCCAGTCAATTCCAAGCGACAGGCTGACCGACATCGTTTCGAACATGTAGTTCACGCTACAACAATGGGGGACAGATGTAACAACATTCCAAACGAAATTCACAGCTCACGTACTCAACTCAGTAGCAGTTACATAAACACTTGTAGTATTATTTGGCGCTCACAGAAGGAGAAGAAAGAAGTAGAGACTGGTGGACGCACTAGACAACATACAATGTGAAAGCTATATCGGTCACTGACAGGGATTCGAACCTGTCACCCCCAAATGGCGACAGAGCCTCTATGCAGAACAAGTGCACTTCGACGCATGACCAACTAGACACTCCAAAAAAAGTGTCTTCATTAGTCATGTCTATCATACACATGAACCTACAACTGTGGAATCCGGACAGAATTCGTATCAAATCGTTGAGATAGCACCATAGGTCTCATAATTTATATTAAACCAGCATAGGTCAAATAACAAACACACAAACACATCGGGCCGTAAATGCTGTGTCCAGTTTATTAACAAACATTTAAAGAAGAGAAATGATTGGTCGGATCTAATGCTGTACACGTATTACACACAAGAAATCAATTTGGTAACCAGTTGAGGCCACTGAAACAGTTACATAAATAAACACATGTAGTATTATTTGGTGCTAACAGAAGGAGAAGAATGAAGTAGAGACTAGAGGACGCACTAGACAACATAAAATTTGAAAGTTATAGTTATCGACCGGGATTCGAACCTGTCACCTGCAAATGGGGACAGCGCCTCACTGCGGGAACAAGTGTACTTCGACGTATGCCCAACTAGACACTTTTAAACTCAGTAGCAGGGTGACGGAACCATGAACAACCAGTCCAGCAGGAGGAAAATGCGACAGCAAACCGTAACCAGAAGAATACACACTTCAGAGGCTATAACTGTTCAAATGCCTATCCGCCATGTTGGGGGCAGGAAAGTCAGGGTTTTTCAGGTATAACACACATCTATGCTCTAACTGAAGATCAAGCAGATACACTAAATAACTTCCTCCGAAGTCGCGAGTATCTGCCTGTACGGCGAGGAACCACCAGTCTGCACACCAATAAGCCAGACATGGGACAACGGATACTCAAGCAAACCTCAGTCCGGTATGACATCACACTGATGTTGGACAACAGGATGTCAACATCCGACATACAGGATTTCACGCTGGAATTCACAGCCAGCGAATGCAAGCAAGCAGCAAGCACACTAAATAACTTTTTGTTTTCAAACTGGATGTTAACCTATCTTGCTGTTTCAATGCTAATAACAATTTAATAGATATTAGTTTCTGTGATGAGTAAGTGATAATTGTTCAATAAGTATACGTATATAATTAAACAGTCACTGGACATTGATAATCAACTGTATCCTGATATATGACTTCCTTCTTCCATGAAACAAGGTTGGCTGAAGGGGGAAGGGAAATCACCGCTGTGAAGTGGTTACGCCTGCCGCTCCGAGAGTGTAGGTTCAATCCTGGACTCCGTCATTCGGTTCACGTGTGCTGTTTTCTCGGAAACTCCTGGGAGTCGTCGCAGGAGCTACGGAGTTCGCACTTTGTGCTATGCTTTCGGCAGGCCATTTTGCGGAAAGAGACCAAGCCATATGAGATAAACATGGTGCAATGAAATCTCGACTCTACACCTCTTTAAAGTTGTTGATTCATTTTCGGACTCTGCTTCGGGGACTCCTGTGGATCGTCTGTCCCATTACAGATACTTACCTATGCAGTCAGAATATAAATAAAACAAGCAAACGTTACTGCAATATCGGGAAACTAGATGCAATCCTTGCTACATTGGTGAGGCATACATACATATACATAACTAAATATGCAGTGACCTAGGGCCTATGGACGCGATTCGTGAGCCCGATTACCCGAGTTCGAAACGCAGCTACGATCGATTTGGCATCAGACCGTGTCACGCTGGACTTTAACGTGTTGGTTCAGTAATGGCAAACTACTGAACGTAAACTTGTGAAGACACCAACAAAAGCAGTAAAATGTTGATGTTGGCAGCGATGTCCTGTCAATAGGATATACAAACCAAAATTATATTTATATATACACATTGTTTCCAAGCAGTTTCCTGCTATACGTTTAAGATATGATAGCGATATATTTAGGTCAGCATGGCCGAATAGATAAGAACGCGTGTTCGCAAACATCCGGTGTGCTGATGACGAGATAAGGTGTTCAACCCCTACACCGGACAGTTGGACTAACATGTTGATCTCTCGTTCTTGACATGAGGACATAAATTACAAGTACCTCTAAAGTTGGAGTGGGTTAGCCTGATCGCGATGGACACTGTCTAATAGGGAAAGCTAATCCATGCGTAAATTTAGTCCAGCACTACTAGAACTAGTGTGTATAGACTACGCTAGAGTTCAAAGCGAGCTAGCTAAACAATAAATAAATAATAGCCCCGTCACATTGTGTAGGCTTGAGGACACACAGAATAGATGACCTAGTCTATACCTTACCTTGACAAGTGATGAGCCACGGTGCCAAATTCACGACATGACCAGCGATCGGTATCAACTTCGCTAGGGCGGCCGTCTTTGGTGAGATTTCATGGTATCTAATTGTCTTACATCATGTATGTGTTTTGTGTCTATGAGAGAGAGAGAGAGAGAGAGAGGGATAGAGAGAGAGGGAGAGAGAGAGAGAGATAGATAGAGAGAGAGAGAAAGAGAGAGAGAGAGACAGAGAGAGAGAGAAGGAGAGAGAGAGAGACCTACGAAAGAAACAAGTGTCCGAAATGTAGCTACTGATTGCATTTTCTAACATTGTACTTTACATACGGGAAGTAAATTATTATTAACGTTATTGAAAAAAAAAAAATTACCTCATCAATCAACCTGTCACTTCCATGTCATATTTGCAGACGTCTTTTACCAAACATACTTATTCCATGTTTCTATCAACTGCGGGAGACAACATCTTCTAGCCCTATCTTACTCCAATTTGGTCCACAGATGGAAATGAACTCCTAATAATGCAGGTAATTATCCTATCTTAGCGGTGACTTGTTAATTTCAGGCACGTCACGTCAAGTCTTTTGTCCCCGGTCAGGACCTGGAAGGCTGTTTAATCCAGCAGTATTCAGGCCTCTGTTTGTTTATAGGTTTTGGCAATTTATCGCCGTCAATCTACTCTTATGCTATGGCCAGCGAATTATGACGACTTTAATATTATTGACTTAAGATATTACACTTTGTCTTGGCGAGCTAACAGACCACCTATTCCGTTGAGCCAATGATAACATCACGTTTTTACCCGTTCTGTGGGCATTTCTGTTTTACCGCAATGTTTTCTGTGGTGGTTATTGTTATCGGATTCTTCTGGAATATTCCAGGTCATTTCGCCCTTTCGTATCGTTTGTTCTTGATTAATTTCTTCGCTAATTCTGTTCACTGGACAAGAGTATGTTTACGTTTCATTGCTAAGTGAGTAAAGTGGGGAGAGGTCCTGTGAAGTTACTGAGCGTAACAAAAGAGACATTCATTAGAATGTATTTTGCGAATATTATCTTTGTAGATGAAAATCTTTGCTGAGACACGTGACTGGGTATTATTACAGTTGTTTGCTCTTAGGTAATCGACATTCAAATTATTATAAAAGAAGCAGATTCAATATGTAGATTCAGAGGCTGGGTAATATCTATAGTTAAAATGAATAGTAACATTTCAATGTATAGAGAAGCAACAATTTCTACCATTTCAATAGAAAGAGAAGCAAATATTTTATTGTACCATTTCAATGTATAGAGAAGGAACCATTTTATTGTACCATTTCAATGTATAGAGAAGCAGCTATTTGACTGTACCATTAAAATGTATAGAGAAGAAACTATTGTATAGTACCATTTCGATGTATCGAGAAGCAACTATTTTATAGTACCATTTCAATGTACAGAAGCAACTATTTGACTGTAACATTTCAATGAATAGAGAAACAACTATTTTGTTGTACCATTTCGATGTATAGACAAGCAACTAGTTTATAGTACCATTTCAATGTATAGAGAAGCAACTATTTTATAGTACCATTTCAATGTAGAGGCAAGCAACTATTTTATTGTTCCATTTCAATGTGCGACTATAAGAATATTTGCTCTAGCATATGTATAGAAACGTTACGAAACTCTTGCACGGTAATAATACTAAGGTAAATCTATGGTCAGTCTCCTTGGCGAAGAGGTTATCCCGTATATACGGGTTCGGAACATAGTGGTGCTGGTTTTTCCCAGAAAGAATAGGTGCCGGTCGTTCAGAAAGCAATGGCAAACTATCGAATGTAAAACTTGCACAGGAATCACGATCAACCAAAATGCTGGGGTCATGTGAAGGACATGCAACTAAAAAAAAAACATCTATGGTCAGCGGGCGTGTTGATATAACGGTTAGGACATTGCTCTGACAATGGCATGAACGCGATCTGGACGGGGCTTCGATTGCTGGGCTCGCCGCTTGCTAAGGGAGGGAAAGAATGGCCAGACATCGCTCCGTACACTCAGGCCTACAAAATGTAATGGTCCTAGCACATGACAGACCCATTGCTGGTCCCTGCTTCCGAGTTTTCGTTATTGTTTAAAATCTATAGCGGCCGATGAACAATATTATTATTTCTTATTTTGCACTTTTACAGCTGAATTAGGAGGAACGGCTGGCAGATTGGCTAGAATGCCGGATTCTTCTTCGGGTGATCCGGGTTAGAATCCTCAGTAATATGTGGAATTTTTTCTGTCTGTTGCAAATAGAAATTCGTAGCCTGCACAACTCGTGGCGACTGCACTAACCAGGCGGCCTTCATTCCTCAGGCTCAAGACCCCTCCTCTCCCCCCTCCCGCCATACACCGCAAGGTACTCTATAGGCAGTAAATGACAGACAGGCAGCTGAACTCGACTCAGCCTTTGTTTTATTTTAGAAAAAGAGCACCTTTCGAAACCGTCTAGAACCAATCTTTTGTGCCTTCTTAACAACGAAGGAGCTGTTGTGGAATATTATTTTATAACTATGTTATTTTTCTTTAGATCTGTTTGCGTTGTCCCGTCCCTGATGAAGATTTATATGTTCGAAAAGTCGTTTGTTGTGTAATAGAATACTTATTTTTATTTTGTTATTAATATTTTAAATTGTCTCTTGTTTTGGGGGATTGTTACCCTGTGATTCATGTTCACCTTTGTGAAGTCCGTTATAAGGTATGTACACTATGTCCGTGATTAGTATGTCTCATCTTTTCACAGGAGCTACACACACCTGACTGTTTGTACTTAACTAATATTATATTCAGCTGTGCGTTACTGCTTCATGAGATCATTGAATCAGACAGATGATGGAAAATGCCCGCCTGTACATACTCGTGAAATCTGGGCTTTTGAACATACAAGTTACAAAATGGTTCTTAGAATAGGAGCTGGATATCTACGACAAGCATGACACATGGTTTATTTTCAATGGCATTGCTGAGCGACTTTGCAACATGTCTACGGCAAAGCACTACAAAAAAGGCTGCCGAATTTTGTCTTAGAATATAATGGATCAAAAAAGTAGAAACATACTCACAAACAGGATCCGAAGATCGAAGAAAAGTAATCCATAAACAGCATCATTTCTCCGATACTGGAATATGGTTCAGTGGGTAAGGACGGTGATAGAAAGGCAAGGTTAGAAGAGGAAGATAGGGGTTGGCCAGCACAAAGATGGACACAGAACATTGCGCATGCGCATTGGGTGTGAAATTGCGTGAGACAGAGTTCTGGCCACGGGTCGAGAACATCTTCGACTGTCCGTGATGGGAGCGAGGTTCAAAACACCTGAGTCACGTGTCAGCTAACGTGAGAAACCACATTCCTAGACCTCCAACAGATTGATTGATTGATTGATTTATCTAGGAACCGACATCACAGCACTCGGGGCATTCTCATAAGCGCTCCGTCTTCATCCTCAGTAGCCAGCGAAGAGTTCCAACACCAATAGTTCCAGCAGCAATCTGATTATATGTCCGTCTCGCTTTTCCTCAGTGCGTCGAGCGTTGGCCAGATCACACTCCTTGCTCCCTCATTCTTGCCAGACCACGATGATCCATTTGCTCCCGACCTCCAACAGAATGTACTAATTATTCAAATTTTGAAATCGTTTCCTTGTCACGATGCAAGTCTTTCAAGAATTGTGTATCACTGGTTTCCTCAACCTCTTTCCCCATACATCTTTCCAGTTGGTAACCAACAATGTAAACGGGGTTTTTAGTTGCCCTAATAAAAAGGGATCTTTACTTCGTTTGTATGCAAAGAAACAGGCAAACAGAAATAAAGAAAAAAATAGCAATGATAATACATTAAAGCGTTAAATAATGCGGCTTTTAAATTTCCATCGCAGTATATGTCTTGTCTATCTAATGATTTTCTTAAACTAAATTTCGGATAATTTCGAATTTTTAATAACTTTATGTCAATTATGAAGACACTAAGAATTGAACAATTGTCTCATTAATTGCCATGAATTTGATATCATTTGTGATGGATCTTTTCCGTTTATTATCAGACTAGTGACGTATGTTTCTGGGGGGCCCTGTCGTTGTCGTCTTCAGTTATAGCTGATTATGGGCCTTGAAATAAAACCACTTCCGGCAATTAGCCTGGTTGTCATTTTAACGTGACCTTTTTATACTCTTAAGTTATTGAAGATTAATGCGGTTAACTGTGCAATGTCTCATGGTCCATCTTTGTTGTAAGGAAATTATTACTAGAGCTCTTAGAGTTGCCATTGATTAAAATATGGTTTAGTAATCATTGACACCACACGATTAGTATGACCACAGCACTTTCTTTGCGGTTGTCTTTCAATCGACACAGGGAATGGAAGACTGTAGTTAGTTAGCTAGTTAGTTAGTTGCATATCCTTTACAGGACATCGCAGTCAAACACATAATTGTTTGGCTGTTTGTGATTCTTGGGAAGTTTACGTTCAGTAGTTTGCAATTGCTCTCTGAATGACAAACATTCATACCATTTAATGAAAATCAATACAGGGCGCCCTCTTTCAAATCACACGCAGCTGTTTTTCGAACGCGGTATGCAGGATTACGAACTGCTCCGTAACACCTTCGCCACAGAGCCGGCAAAAAAGTTAGTTGCATTTCCTTTACAGGACGTAGCAGTCACCCACAACATTAGTTTGCTGTTTGTGATTCCTGGGCAAGTTTACGTTCAGTAGTTTGCTATTGCTCTATGAACGACCGGCACCCATACCATTGTAGAGAAAACAACGCAATTCGGTTTGCTTCTAAATCGCCCGCAGCTGTGTTTGAAACGCGATATGCGGGATTACGCCACAGAGGCGGTTATATGTATGCATATATGTGGCCGTACTTCTATTCATTTTATCGACTTTCAATGAACAAAGAAAAACGGAAGACGATACATGTCAGTAATTCTTTTCTTTCTTCTCTAATAATCTAGACCAGGGGTCACCAAACTACGGCTCGCGGGCCGGATTAGGCCCGCGACCCCATTTTATCCAGCCCGCCAACGTTACTCCTTGCTTGATAGAACGTATGGAATACGAGAGGTTGTGATACAATTTAAATGTAAATATTATATTAAGAATAACTGGAGATCTTCTCACGCGCGAAGACCTCCTGGCTGTTATGTATCTTAAGATTACTATTTTCAATGATAAATTATTGTATCTAGATGTTCTTGTTTATTATAATGTTTACTTATTTCGCGCCGTCCCAAGTCCTTCCCCGGCTCGTAGTAGTGCCACCTACGCTCTGACGTTACTGTAGCGAAACGCCAGTGGTCCATGTCCTTATACATTCTTTTAGTTTTGGTAAACAGGTGGAAACGGCTTTCGGAAACTCTCAGTTCACTTGTTTGCTCAAATCTCCATGAAAGATGGTTCTTTGGGTTATCTTCATACCACAATCTTTGCATGGAGCGAGTATATATTTGTCTTTCCTTTCGGGTAGTCCCGATGGAGCGCCCTGCGCCAAATGCGCACTGGTGCGGCTTCTGGAGGATTCATGTCCGTTTCTACTGATGGCCATCCACGGCCGAATGTCAAGAGTTCAAGTTAAAGATTGAGACAATTTTAAAAAGGTCTACTACTGGTGGAATAAAAAGGTAAACTTGGGTTTTCTTTGGTCCAGGCAAAACTTGGCCTATAAATATCTATTGTCTTAACGACTGAAACGAACTGGCGAAAAGCCGGGTATGCCCATATTGTGAGTGGGTTGACCGTTGGCAATCTGACTAGGCGTCTTGTTCTTGGCATAGCAGGGGGAGTGAATCTGAACAATATATCTCCCCAGAGGATTTCATTTGTTCTTGGCGGCAGATGAGCTGTTGCTATCTTGATTCCTATGGCTTACCGTTAATTAGTAGCATCTCTCTTTTAAATATAGGCACATTAGATAGCTACGGGGGTGGGGTCCACCAATCTATAATCTATCTTTTTGAGCCAGGGGATGCTAGCCACAGGACTATCTCTTTCGTCTGTCACTCGATAGGATGATGTCGGGAGGATAATGGACTCCTCTATCTCACTGAGAGAACCTGAACTTATCTACCCCATGGCTTGGGCAGGGCAATGCCGGTACATTGGGGCGACAGCTCAGTCGAGAGCGGCGGCCGGGAGGGGTAGTATCTTCTTTGAATGGGGAAATACACGGTGTGCCATATAACCCCACTTAGGGGGGAGAAACACACCGATTACTGGGCGCACCACACCACAAGATCTTGGTTGCGAGAAAGGCATGGTTTGCAAGTGAGAGGAAAGCATGGAAATGAATGGGCCCAATAATAATAAAGGCTTGGTATGAGTGTGGAGTGTGAGTCGTGTAGGCACAAAGTACCTAGGGTCAAACGACTGGACTCCGTCAAGCTAAAGGCCTAGTCTAGAAAAGACGTCGCCAATCCAGGACCTCTTGTCAGGTCAGGCGAATTCACGCAGGTATGGTGAATAAATATATATCTCGGAATATTATATATTTTGTTGATAGCAGCTGATGTGCTGAGACCATAAGGAGTCTCCATGTCGGCTGTACCAGAAGTTTAGGCTGGAGACTCTCACTGCTGTTTATTCTTTACAGGGTCATTCCTTTTTGAAGGTAGGAACAGAGCTGAAGGTCTCAACAGGGCTATACGATGAAATTATGTTGAAGATGAGGCCATGTCAAGTTTTAGGCCATGCCTGGTCTACGGTGGTGATTTATACCCGATAGTGCCACAGCTAGCCCGAAAGAATGACCATCACTCTGTCTAACACCTCGCCAGTCATCTCGATAAGCTAAGATCGAGTCAGTTTGTATTCGGGACTGAACACACCTAAATATCAGACCCATCCATCCTTGTATGAGACAGTGAAGGATACCTACTCCATTTCCGCTCATGAACTATTTCCTTTTTGTAAGAACTTTCCCTTAGCATTGTGACCAGGGATCACAGGACATTTTTCCCACGAACATTAACCTGGGTCCACGGAGAACCGTTGTTGGCCAAACGAACCGGGAGGGAGAGCAAGGAGGACTTATCATTTGGTGAGCGATATGTGGACAGAACGGACCTTGACTACAGCTTGGTCTATGATGTAAAGCCTTGATGCTCTGTGCCTGAACTTTATCAGTGTTGTGTCTGTTTAGAACTATCTGTGTTAACTGCCTTGATGTTTTCCTGTGCTGTCCTTTATTGATTTAATAAATCAAGTTTTAGTTTATTCCAACGATCACTGTGTTATATATATGGATCAGCCAGAAGAACATTGCCGGAAATAGGTCCTTAGGTCGAAAGAAAGAGTGACAGTGAGTCCGGGGAAAACGGAGGAGGGTTGGCAGGTAAAGACCTATCCCAGCCAGGGCTATATAGAAGATTATTGAAATATTGTGATAGGGCTATTTGGGACCCTCCACGTAGCTTGTTACAGTTACCATGGTTTCCATGGACACACACACACACACACACACACACACACACACACACACACACACACACACATCTTTCCCTCTCCCAGATGCGTCCGGCTGTCAACACAGGTCCGAATCTCCAGAAATATTTACTTCTTTTTGCCAGTCATCCATTTCATAGGCATGTAACAAGGATTTCTTTGTTTGACAGTCATTTACTGCCAATATAGTACCTTGCGGTGTATGGCAGAGGGGTCTTTGAGCCTGAGGAATAAAGGCCGCCTGGCTAGTGCAGTCGCCGCTAACTGTGCAGGTTAGGAGTTTCTTTTTGCCCCCGACAGAAAAAAATCCCGCACCTTACCGGGTATCGAACCCGGGTCTCCCGAATGAGAGTCCGGCGTTATATCCACTCGGCCAGCCGCTCCTCTTGTTTGACAGTGAACGTAATATATTCACTATACAGATCAAGGCCTGTTTCTCATTTCTCATTGCATTTACTACATAGAGCGATGTAAAAATAATATTACGTCATATATTTTCTTTTGACAAAAAAATCCTTCTCCAGTAGATTCGGCCCTGGCAGTTGTTTTATTTAATTTATTGGCCAAACGCTTTCATGTTGACCTTCTTAAAAAGATAGAAGACATGTCTTGGAAAGAATAGACAGCGCTGAGATCCTGAATCACACCACGCCGATTGGCCTGTAGGATTATAGGTCTGGGGCAATGCTTTTGTTTTTCTAAAAGGGCCATTAAATGTATGCGCATCTTGATGGTGGCAATGATCTTGATAATGTATACCCAAATGATATTATAGGTCAGCATGAAGGAATGGATTAGAGCGCAATCTTAAACTTCCGGTGCGCTGATGCAAAGATAATGAATTAAACCCCAACATCGGTCAGTTGAAATAAAATATTGACATCTAGTCCTTGACTTGTGGGACGTAATTTACAAGTACCCCAGAAGTCGGAGTGGGTTCTGACTGACTGACTAACTGATGGCGAAGGACATTAGTAATAGGGAAAGTTGATTAACACTAAAAAATTGGCGGTGGCTGACTAGCATGCTTTGTTATTTGTTCGAGTAGGGGTTAGCTACTTTCTCCGTATTTCGTAGACTCTCGTAAGTAACGTGACGTGCGCGAGAATCGGTGGCGGTTCTAGCGGCGTCGGTAACTTACGGGGTATGTGAGCCGGTCGCTCAGAAAGCAATGCAAACTACTGAGCGTAATCTTGCCAAGAAATCAACAATCAGCTGAAAAATGCTGATGTTGACAGCGATGTCCTGTAAAGGAAATGCGAACAACAACAACAACAACTAGAAGTAGTAGCATGTGCATAGACTTCGATTGAGTTAACAACAACAACAAAATAAATAATTGATTTTGGGCTAACTTTATGGTTCAGATGATGATGATGATGATGATGATGATGATGATGATGATGGCGAAGATGATGTGGATGATTATGTTGATACAACAGACATACCATAGCAATGCTAAACTGAGCTTCCTATTGTTAGAATTAATGTTACACAGTATCACGTGTTTCCGGCATGCTTTTCACGACCTCTAGCATGATCTTTGATGGAGTTCTAGCGATCTGCCGGCATGGAATAAATATTGACCAGGAGCAAAAATTGGATTAGCTGCTAATGGCGGCTGACCCACTGTGGATGGTTGGCGTGCTGATTCCGACTATTAATCACGATTAGGAAGATTGCCTTTACCCCGTAATGACGGAAATACGTGAGGAAATTGCCAAAAATTGGCAGTCTTTCACAAGAAGCGACATGGCTTGAAGGAAGGAAGATTTCGTAAATAGGAGAAATTAATGACTGCCGCATATGAATATATAGACTTGGAGTTGTTGCAATCTGGCAGTATTGTGTTTACGTGTTTCGTTGTGAAGTATAGTTTGTTTTATCGTCGGCAGTTAATAGCAGATAATGGTCATTTGTTTACGTATTATTGACTCATATGAAACTGAGTCATAAACAAATGAAATCTAACTACTTTCGCTATATTAAACGCATAATGATTTGGAAAATACAGTTATGGAAGGCATGGTTTCTGAAAGAAGAGGCTGGAGTTCGACCAGCCTGAAGATGGAGATAAGGCATTGCATTTACCCTAATATGAGGTTTAGTTTAGTCGTTGGATCAATATCACGGCACACGGGTGTAACCCATAAGTGCTCCGTTTTGCTCCTAACTCAAACCTGAGTCTGGACAAACTCAGCTCAATGCACGAACTCCGTAGCGTCGGCGAGGATCCTGAAATACTTTGGGTAGAGATTTAACTCGAAATTTTGCCCGGGCAGCACCGTTAGGCTACTCTTTTTCGATTTCCAACTGCCAAGGGATGTTTTACGTGCGCAACAATGCACACGGGCGTCCGATCTCACTACCCAGAGACCAGGGGAAATTTTATTATTGGAAGTCCACGTGAGAAAATCCCGGTCCTGACCGGGGCTTGAACCTGGGACCTCCAACACTCGAGGCGGACACCATACCTCGAGACCACTCAGCCCCCCCCCCCTACCCTAATATGAAAAGGCATAAGACACGAGAGCAGGCACAGGAGAAAGACATTTTAGGCCTGCCATGATGAAAGCGAAGTTTCACACATGACCTGCTACAAGATAAGAAAGATAATTTGAAAAGCGAAAGTAAACATTCAGAAAGTGGTGAATAAGTCGCTCGGAGGATACGATGTCCGTTTGTGCCTCGTACAAAACAGTTCAGATCACAGAATGGAATATGTTAATGTTTTCAATTATCAGAACACGGTGGTTTATCGATGTACACTTCTTGGACAAGGGCTAAAGCCTCGAATGAACGCGTACACATTGATGGCTTTAGAAGTCACTTGAGAGTTAAAAATAGACAAGAACAGACTGAGTCCAGGCCTTTTTAAAACATTTATAAAAGCTGTTCGCATAAAAAAATATTAAAAGCATGTGTGAGTGTAATATACACATGTGGATACTTGCTGAGCTTCGGCTTCCGTGAACTGTACTTAGATTCGCATTGTGTGATCTATTGGAGGACATTGAATCATTATTTAGAAATATGGGGTAATGAATATTATCCTTAACCAACATAAGTAATCATAATATTACAGTTTTTCACATCCAGCCAACTTGGTAATGAATTAGCAGATACATTGCCAAACAAATAGAAGGTTGGGACCAAACAAACACGGATGGCGAAAAATGGGAAGTAGTGGTTGTCACAGTTATGTCTTAAAAGTTGTTAATATGGTAGCAGACATGTTGTATTACATATCAAATATAAGAGGATGGGATGCATGGGGAAAATTGCTGCATATAATCCGACGGCAGAAACGAAGTCGCTTAAGAAAACTATCCATCCTATGGCACTTAATCTGTTAAAATTGAGATAAACCAAGTGTAATATAAGTTAAAAACGTAGTGGACCCTTTAAGTGTCTTGAGGTGTATTGGGGAAGCGGCGGTGGCAGAGTGGCTAGTACGCTTGGTCATGTGTTCGAATCCCCTTCGAGGTTCGTGTTTAATTGACCTAGGCCTCCAGTCTGGAGGTGGTATTATGTGCAATGAAATAATTTTACATTTCGTCCGTGGTTGTTTGTAGCGTGAACTACATGTTCGGAATAATGGCGGCCGGCTTTTGTCGCAGAACTGACTTGTTTGCCGTATGCAGTAATGTGTGGCTGCTGGTTTTCTAGTGACCGCCGCTTCCATCGACGATGAGCTGCATTTTTCGTGGAGAACTTTTGCGTTGACATTGTGGCGGCGGCATTATGCACAGTGTACCTGTGCGGGCTGTTGGTTAGTCGAGACTCCTGTCTGTTCCACTTTTCACATGGGGCAGTGAGGAGCATTTTCCGTTACATTCACTGGTACACGAACGGCGCATAATGGGGACTACTCGTTGCTGTAAAGTTGGAACCGCGAATAACTAACTAACTAACTAACTAACTAACTAACTAACTAACTAACTACCTACCTACCTAACTAACTAACTAACTAACTATCTATCTGACTGACTGACTGACTGACTGACTGACTGACTGACTGTCTGACTGACTGACTGACTGACTGACTGACTGACTGACTAACCAGGCTTCCTGGTCTATGGAGTCTAAAATGGGTAACAGGAAATGTCCCGGGAAATAAAGGCCATCAGCGCCATATTGATCACGCTCCACATCGAGTTGCCATTGGTGCATGGGGGGCATGGTTAGACACCCATTGTGTCTCAGACATTTAAATGGATCCTTTTCGTTAGGAATTTTACGAGCATTAGATATTCGAAAATAGACGACAATTTAGGAGATTGTGTGAGTTATCTAATAATAATAATAATAATAATAATAATAATAATAATAATAATAATAGCAATACTAATAATAATAGTAATAATAATAATGATAATAGTAATAATGATAATAGTAATAATAATAATAATATTAATAATAGAGGTCAGCATGAACGAATGATGTTTCACGGAAACAGAAACAATCAAATACAAAGGTTCTAGAAAAACTGGGAATGATTAGAGGATTGATGAAAGAATTAAAAAAGAGGCAAGTGAAATATTTCGGCCACGTTAAAACACTTTATTACAAAAACCATACTGCGGGGAAAGAAGACCCTGTTGAGCTTGACTCTAGTCCGACTTTGTGAAGACACATGAAGGGTGTAGCATAGGTGGGAGCGCAAGCGCTATTGAAATACCAATACTTTTATCGTTAATTTACTTATTCAGTCTCAGTGGATATTTGTTCGCAATAGACGAGCAATATCTCCGGCGGGCCTATTTTCGCTGGTCGCGGGATCGCACAGTGGTAGGAAGGGAGATTTGCTGGCAGCAGACGAGCAATATCTCCGGTGGGCTGTTTCCCGTTGGTCGCGGGATCCACACGAGTCAGGCGGGGAGTCTGACGGTAGTACACGCTTACACAAGTCCAGACACTTGCGATTGACAGGTGTACGTGCCCAGTGGTCCTGACACGTATATAACGCCTCTAAGTCTAGTCCCAAATGTTTAGGGTCTGGCCACCGCTCGCCTCCTGCTCGTGGGGGAGAGGTCTCGGAGGTTTGACGTTGAGTCGCCAGCGTCTACAGCCTACCTTGTTCCAGACGTACTGGTTACCCTTTCCTTTGGATGAAACAAGGCAAGGCCGAGAGAGGGAACGTGTCGTTTGGGCACCACATGCTCTCCAAAGCTCTGCCCAGGCATTGTGAGTTGGAATTTTGGCCAAATTCCAATCCACATACTTTGGTCTGTCAAGACTGCAAGATGCCACTAACTGGAGGGCAAGGTTGAAGAGAAGCGAGCAAAATGTAGACAACGGTACAAGTGGGAAGATAACATCAAGAGATAGATAAACATCAATCTGACAGAATGTACAGTCAGGGCGAAAAACAGTGTTAGAGACATACTGCTGCCAATCTTCATTGTGGAGACGGCACCTGATTGATTAATGGCCGATGATGAGACCGCTTGTTCATGAACATCCGGTGTGCAGGTAGCGGATTCAGCCGCTACACTCGTCAGTTGGACTAAAATGTTTCCTTCACGTCCTTGACTTCAGGACCTCAATTACAAGTACCTCTGAGGTCGAAGTGGGTTCACCTGATGGCGAGGGATACTGGTATTAAGGAAAGCTAATCCATACTCAAGCAAATTAGTTCAGTGCACTAGAACAGTAGCACGTGTATGGACTACGCTTGAGTTCAAAACTAGCGAATGATAAACAAATATAATAATAATTTTAATAATAATTGATTATGTGGTTGTTTCGGGATTTGAAATTTAAATATTGAGCACAACCCACTACTGGCAACGCCGATCGCATTCTGGTATGAACCTAAGGCCTATCCACGTCAATATGGAAGCACTATACTCGAGTTTCGCCCTCATTTGAGCTCGTCAGTAGTGCATATCCCTGACCGGATCCGGAAACAGTCCCGGATCACGCGTGTGAAGCGGGTGTGTAACCCGCTGTGTAATGTGATAATTTGGTGTGTCCAGTGTATGCTGCGTGGTTACACACCCGCTTCACACGCGTGATCCGGGACTGTTTCCGGATCCGGTCAGGGATATGCACTACTGACGAGCTCAAATGAGGGCGAAACTCGAGTATAGTGCTTCCATATTGACGTGGATAGGCCTTAGGTTCATACCAGAATGCGATCGGCGTTGCCAGTAGTGGGTTGTGCTCAATATTTAAATTTCAAATCCCGAAACAACCACATAATCAATTGATTATTGCTCACTGGATTTAGGAGGCCTGGTGTTCCTTGCCAGTGAGAAGTCCTGATCGTTCGGGTCCCATCGATTGACGGACGTCGGTCGCGACGATTGGGCAATCTTGAGCATAGCCTACGATGGGTAGCGTTGTGATATTCTGTTGTGATAATTTGGTGTGTCCAGTGTGTGCCTGCGTGGTTACACACCCGCTTCACACGCGTGATCCGGGACTGTTTCCGGATCCGGTCAGGGATATGCACTACTGACGAGCTCAAATGGGGCGAAACTCGAGTATAGTGCTTCCATATTGACGTGGATAGGCCTTAGGTTCATACCAGAATGCGATCGGCGTTGCCAGTAGTGGGTTGTGCTCAATATTTAAATTTCAAATCCCGAAACAACCACATAATCAATTGATTATTGCTCACTGGATTTAGGAGGCCTGGTGTTCCTTGCCAGTGAGAAGTCCTGATCGTTCGGGTCCCATCGATTGACGGACGTCGGTCGCGGCGATTGGGCAATCTTGAGCATAGCCTACGATGGGTAGCGTTGTGATATTCTGTTGTGATAATTTGGTGTGTCCAGTGTGTGCTGCGTGGTTACACACCCGCTTCACACGCGTGATCCGGGACTGTTTCCGGATCCGGTCAGGGATATGCACTACTGACGAGCTCAAATGAGGGCGAAACTCGAGTATAGTGCTTCCATATTGACGTGGATAGGCCTTAGGTTCATACCAGAATGCGATCGGCGTTGCCAGTAGTGGGTTGTGCTCAATATTTAAATTTCAAATCCCGAAACAACCACATAATCAATTGATTATTGCTCACTGGATTTAGGAGGCCTGGTGTTCCTTGCCAGTGAGAAGTCCTGATCGTTCGGGTCCCATCGATTGACGGACGTCGGTCGCGGCGATTGGGCAATCTTGAGCATAGCCTACGATGGGTAGCGTTGTGATATTTTGTTGTGATAATTTGGTGTGTCCAGTGTGTGCTGCGTGGTTACACACCCGCTTCACACGCGTGATCCGGGACTGTTTCCGGATCCGGTCAGGGATATGCACTACTGACGAGCTCAAATGAGGGCGAAACTCGAGTATAGTGCTTCCATATTGACGTGGATAGGCCTTAGGTTCATACCAGAATGCGATCGGCGTTGCCAGTAGTGGGTTGTGCTCAATATTTTAATAATAATTGTTATTTACCGTTTCAGGTACCTAGGAAGTATAATATCATCAAATGGCAAATCAGAAGACGAGATCGAAAATAGGTGCAATAATGCAAACCAACTCATTGGACAAATGGCACCAATACTAAAGAACAAACATGTATCAATAACTACTAAGAAAGCACTTTACAACACAATCTTCCTGCCAACTCTATGTTACCAATGCCAAACCTGGACAATGACAGAAAAAGAGAAAAGAAACATCGCAACAACAGAAATCAGATTCCTGAGAAGAATACTCAACGTATCAAGAAGAGATAAGATCAGAAATGAAGAAATCAGGACTAAAGTGGGGGTTAGAGCTGCACTAGATTGTATTAGAAGGCAGCAAGTCAAATGGTTTGGCCATGCAAGTAGATTACCAACTAACAGTATACCACAACAATCAATGATATGCAGACCAGAGGGAAGCAGAGGAAGAGGCCGACCACATAAACGATAGACGCAGGGAATAACAGAGTCCATGGGAATATCGATACTTGAAGCCTATAAGCGGGCACTCTCCCTCTGTTTATACTTCACCTCGACACCGCAAGGTACAAGAGGAACATGATGAGATGAGACTGTTATTTACGAAATTATACCACTCTATTTACTAATTGCCGATACAAAGTCAGTGAAATAACTAATAGATGAACGAACAGCAGACGCCCGTAATGTCAGTGTAGTGCTCTACCTGTGCACCACTGAGTCGCCAAACTGGGAAATCTAAGAAGCCTCACCCAGGAATATTGCCACTATATCAAATCTAACAGCGGGCAAAGCATTTATCGCATTCCGTTAACGATCATAGCCACCATAGAAATCCATCTTGGATGCAGTCCGGGCTCCCAGCTGCGGCTGTCGCAGACGTAATTCAATTCACACAGTCTCGTAGGATACGCCCAGTTTGTCGTTGTGGCAAATGCATGGCTCTCGTGGGGTCTGTGCCGTATGTCTGTGAGTGGTTTGTCTTGTGTTTATTACTGCTGTGTTGAGGTATATACGTCTTTAGAGGATTATACAGATGAGGTTTTAATTTTCCCCCTGTGAGAACCCTGTGGACTATAAGGGTATAATAGTAGCTATCCATCATCATGGCTATCAGCGTTGTTATCATCATGGCGTAGACATTGATGAATCTTGGAATTTTGGATCAGTTTTTTTTATGATATTCCTCCATGTTGCCGATCCAGTCCAGTCCAGAATAATTTCTCTGACATCTACCCATTCTACTATTGATCTACCCAGATGCCACAATGCCTTCCAACGCCTCTCTTTCCATTATATGGCCATATAATATGTTATCTATACATGTGAAATGCTGGCGTTATGTTTGGCAGTCGAATTTGGTGGCTTAGGGTTAGTGAACGCAGTTTGCGAATCACGACTAACCGGGTTTAAGGTCAGCCGCAGGCGATTTGATAGTTGATCGCTTTGCGTTATTTTTCACAATGGTATGAGCATCGGTTATTCAGAAAGCAATGACAAACTACTGACTGTAAACATGCCTAGAAACACCTCTTTCAACGCCCTCTCTTCCCATTATATGACCAAATAACCCTGGCGGTCTCATTCTAATAAGTAAATATAGTTTTCTTATTACACGCTTAAGGCGTATATGCATGTTGGAAATAAAACGTCAAAGGCCCTTTTAACACGCCTTAATGCATTGAAGATGTGGTTTTATAGAAAAATAAATCACTGGACAGCGATAATGAGCAGTCTGGACATGTTCAGGGAGACTCAATCACAAAGACAACCTATCACAAACATCAAACAGAGGCAGTCATTATTTTGTGGCCACATCATGTGAAGTCAAAATATAGGATCATGTGACAGATGTGTAGAAAGAGAGACAGAGGAATACAGCGTGAGAAAATTCTTGACAGTTTTGTATCATGGCACGGAAAAGAGTCAACACATGAATTGATCCATGCCTTCGGATATCAAAATTTGTGTAGAAGCTTGATCGCCCATGCTAGCCGGCAAATCAATTTATGATGATGAAAGCGCACAGCCAATATGGTGCCAGACCTATATATTTATAGACCGTTTAACATTCATGGGTGGTGTGGTTAGTATTACTCTCACCATGTTGACTTTTCAAGATCCCAATTTAGACTGGGTGACCTGAGAAGCCCGTGTCAATTGAAAAAAAAAAAAAGAAGTCATTCAGGAATCAAATTCAAGCTCCTGAACTCCCGGTCGACATGCTAGTGTGCTAGCCATTGCCAAACAGCGGCTTCCTATACTTCTTATACACAAGTAGCCATGTTCTACTTTCACCAGCCTTTTCCTAGCACTCATTGTTAGCTCTTCTGGCAGTCCAAGGTACTCACATCATTCGATGTTATCTATACATGCGAAATGCTGGCGTTATGTTTGGCAGTCGAAGTTTGTGGCTTAGGGGTAGTGAACGCAGTATGACAATCACGACTAATCGGGTTCAAGGTCAGCCGCAGGAGATTTGAGAGTTGATCTCTTGCGTTATTTTTCACAATGGTATGAGTATCGGTTATTCAGAAAGCAATGACAAACTACTGACTGTAAACTTGCCTAGAAAATAACTTTACAAACGTCAATAAATGCTGAGGTGTTATGACATAATGAAAAGGACATGCATTTAATTTTTAATTCTTTGTCTTTGCATCATCCTCGTCACCCTAGTTGTTGCTGCTAAGACCAAGAATAGTTCTTTTCCGTGCACTGTATTGTCTTTTTTAAAAATCTCTTTCATTAAAAACATGTATAGTGCGTTCACAAATGTTTCCCCTCATTAACGTTCAATTGTTTTAAAAAATATATGTTGCATCGTTATGAAATTGTCCATACCGTCTTATATTTGCTCCCACCCAAGGAAAAAGTCTTTGATAGATTAAAAAGCAACTGAAATCATGGAGAGCGGCGAAATTTCTTTGATGCTTTGGCGAAAATGTATTGAATTCAGCTAACACACTTGCTTTACAGTAATGTACGTCGTTCGAGTAACACTTCCGTTCCACTATGTGACGTGCTTCTTATAAGGAAATTCCCTAGCACCACGGAGAATATTCATTATTTAACACTGATGTTTTCATGTGAAGGTGTACTACATTTCATACTATTCACTTTATCTCTGACCCAAAAATTATATACCGCTTATAAACAAACATTGAAATCTACTGTACAGTCTCCAGAACAAGAAAATATTTCTTAAGTGTACATAATGATAAGGTTTTATGCTAAATCTCATCATTTTCTCTCAGTTGGTGGAAATATGCTGAGAAATAAAGGTACATTGTATGAATAAAAATAAACTGGTTTCAAGTTGTTATCATATTTAGTTATTTTTCTACAGCCATTTGTGACTTTCTTATTAACTTACCCTCGTAAAAGCCAGAATGGCGAGTCTCCAGATCAAACCCTCCGCGTGATTTCCAGCCCTCGCTAAGAACAGAAAAGAGAAGGAGGCGATCATGGTTATCAAAATATATCCCAGCAGTCACTAAAAGTTGGGAGTCTCCGTGGCGAAGTAGTCATGCCGTCTGACTCGGGCTCCAAAGGTGGTTCGATCCCAGGCCGCGTCCTTCGGCTCATGAGTGAAATTTTTCGGAGACTCCTGTGGGTCGTCGCTAGAGCTACGGAGTTCGTGCTTGGTGCGTCGCTTTCCGCGCTGCGGAAAGAGACCGGGCCGTATGGGATAAAACCCGGTGCAATGAAGTCGACCCTGTCGACTTTTAAGCGACTTTTAAGTCACTAAAAGAAAAGGAAGTACCAGGATACACCCACATAAGCAATCAGAGTTTCGGACAAGTCAACGTCGGTTGTAGGTCTGTATGTCCACAAGGGAACGCAAAGACATAGTGTTCGACTGAATTCTTGAAACGGAAGACGATAAGAGAATGCAAAGACACTTGTAATAACTTCAAAACTCTCTTTGTTGTCAAGGGAATCGACCTTTCAAATTCACTGAAAGTGAACGACATATGTCACATGCTACCCCTTGCGACTGTTCTGTTGTGAGATCATTTTAAAGTGTCCTATGATCAGCTGCCAACTTGATCCAATGGAGGATCTCTCTGTCGAAGACAAGTGGATATTTGAGCGTATATTGTCCGAGTGTATGGCTCCCCTCAAAGAAGGTTGATGCGAATGCCCCAACAATGTGCTCATTTAGCTGGCAGGCATAGCGGATGCAGCTAGACTACAGCCGAACAAAACAACCACAGCTACTGTGACGTAGAAGTACTTTCTCAAAGCTTGTCAGAGACTATCCGTAAATGCATCTACCCTGTAATCCTGCCTACCATCACTTTAGCGCAAAGGACTAGGAGTTAGACCTGACGGACGATATCCTGAAATAATCTGGAAGTCTCAGAAAAATCGGACAATCTAGTGGACTTCTTGCCGGATGTCCAGTTA
This sequence comes from Cepaea nemoralis, assembly GCA_014155875.1. Taxonomy (NCBI): domain Eukaryota; kingdom Metazoa; phylum Mollusca; class Gastropoda; order Stylommatophora; family Helicidae; genus Cepaea; species Cepaea nemoralis. The sequence continues at coordinate 332,621 of JACEFZ010008728.1, forward strand.
ACGCTGATCGAGCTGTAGGTTTAATTTTGGCCTCACATATGCGTTATGGGATCGACGCAGCCTCATTAAACTGATTACTAAACAATTTACAAACTATTTCTGATAGTTGTCAGGGAAGGGAAGCCGACGAGAAAGGGAACTGATCCTCGAACCCTACATGTCACCTGGTACAAGTACTAAGACTACCCACCACAGCTATAAAATTATACGGCATGAAAATACCTCTATATGTATTGATGTATGTGTGTTTGTGTGTGTATGTATGTGTATGTATGTGTATATGTGTGATGTGTATGTGCGTGCATGTGTGTATGTGTGTTTATGTGTATATGCATGTGTATGTGTGTATATGTGTGTGTATGAGTATGTAGGATAGGAGCGGGGAAGGTTTACTTTATTGTCATCAGAGTTTTTATAGCGTAATGAGATTGTAGTTTTTTTTTTTTATATTAAAGTTGCCGTTGAAACATGAACCAAAATAACACTAAGTTGATAGTCGATTGTTTGATTACACGTGGCAGTGTTCTCTAAAGATCCCATATACGTATAAAATGGTCATATACCAGTTGTATCTTCTCTGTTAACTTTTGTAGACTTCCAATGCAATGTATAATTGTGATTTCCCAATAAAAGTAAACATTAAAGACCATTTTGCACACCTTGACATGCTTTTGGGCATTTTGTATTGTGCAAGATCCATATTTTTAGACCATCAACGCTCTGAGGGTGATGTAGTCAGTATCACTCAGAGCAGCCATAACTTCCCAATCCATTTACTGGGTCTGCCTCGTGAGCCCAGATACATTTTTGAAATTCGTATCAAACTTGGTGTGGATGGAACCTATGCTCATCTGGACGTCAGGTGGAAGACTACCTACCCACATTGGTACCGCGGCACTTTGCTTTCCAAATGTCGATGGATTATTAAGGCCCATGTGACAAGTCATGGCCGACTCGCTAACGACTCTCACAGACAAAAGACTTCAACAGTCGCTGTCATTCCATTTTGATTCTTCTGGGCTGTCTTTCTTTATGTCTGTTGACCTCATTATTCGAATCTCTTTGGCCTTCTATTCAGAGGGCTTTCGCTTGCTTTTCACTTGTCTTCGTTATTGTTTTGTCGCTTGGCCACGGTTCAGTAGCGGTTATCATGTCATTGTTAATCGAATTACGCTGCATCCGATTGCAATAGGCATGTATGTTTAGTCCACCATCCCTAGTCTGTGACTCGCCGTAGTCTGTTTGCCATGCAGCAAGAGTGCGTCTCTAAGTTCCCGATCCTACCATCCCCCCGTGAATAGCACATCCTCTAAATCTGTATAGTGCGTTACGGAGACGTGATTTGTATTGTTATATCTAGTTATGTTATCCAAAGAACATACTAATCTTCGAAATTAACAAATTGAATCGACAAATATAAATGCATGGCATGTTTTTACTTCATTTATAATTAGATATTTTGCAACGGTAATTTTCTAGACAGCATTCCCAGACAAATGAAAACAAGGAACCATGTTGCGCTCTTCAAGGCGTATTGTGCGAATTGTGTATTAAACAGTTGGTTGCATGTCCTTTACATGACGTTGCAATCACCCCCAGCATATATTGGTTGCTTGTGATTTTATGGACAGTTTTACGTTTAGTAGGTAGCAGTTGCTTTCTGAATGACTGACGTCTCATATCAAAGCCGTCTGTTTTCAATCGCCCACATTGACTCGGTATGTGGGGGACTATGAAACTGCGTTTCACAAACCTCTAATCATCCATATTTATGTAGATCAATCTGGGAGCTTTGAGTTACGTGCTTAATATCACAAAGACTGCCTTTGTTTCCTATAACGTTTCCTGGAAACAGATTAAGATTGGGTTGACCTGAGCACCCAATTCAATATTTAATATCGGCATCTATGGTGATTCGGATACACAACCAAAGGGACGACAGGCAAGTATGCTACCAGTAGACCACCGTAGCTCTCAGAAGTAACTGTCGCAGTCTCAGAAGTAGACGTGTTAGTAGGGTCTGTGGCAATGGTGGAAGACAACGCTACAGATGGGTTGATACAACCAAGAGATGGGCTGAAAGCAGCTGGTATGAATGCAAATGAACACGTAGGATAGAGGGTGCTGGCGATTCGTTACGTACGATCTGAGAGATGGACGGATAAAATATAGCAGATATATTGTATTTTTGTCAGGATATAGTCACACAGGAAGTTGCGCCAGGGCAGCGGGTAGTACGTTTGTCTGTCGGCCCAGTAGTTTACTGTTCGAATCCACTTGAAGGCGGAGGGATTTCAAAGTGGCCTGGGCTATATGTACGACACATTCTAAAATGGGAGCAGATGATTTTCGTGAGATGTAATGGAGGACAGTGTGGTATTTGTCAAGTCATCTATCGAGTGTGTAGTGATCTACACATGTAGAGATGCCCCCCATTCATCCAGCACGCCTCATTGCGAATACAAATTATACATTCATACACACACACACACATAAACACATACACACATACACACATATACATACATACACACATACATACATACATATATACATACACACACACGCACGCACGCACGCATGCATGCATGCATGCATGAATGCATCCATCCATCCATCCATCCATCCATACATACATCCATACATACATACATACATACATACATACATACATACATACATACATACATACATACATACATACATACATACATACATACATGCATGCATGCATGCATGCATGCATGCATGCATACATACATACATACATACATACATACATACATACATACATACATACATACATACATACATACATACATACTGACACATGCCTGTGGTCATTGGCATTAAGGTGAGTGGCCGTACAATATAAACAGTTCACGAGATAAAATAGGGCGGATAGTAAGTCCCCCAGAGGGCGAAAATGAGAAGACAGTAATTGAAAGGGGGAGCTGAGAAGAAGTCAGCTGGTGAGGCAGACAGTTGGAGCAGTGAGGTTGTGTGGTGTGTGTGAAGCATTGTGGGGGATATAATGATTTAAAAGACAGGGAAAAGATTGACGGGGGACAGTTGATGTTTGGACTCCGAGCTGAGAGGGAGTGGAGTTTAGACCGGACCAGGAGAAGGTCGTTGTCTGAGAAAGTGAAGAATTGTGACGGAGCTCGGAAGATAACTCCGCACTGTGGGTTCCAGGGATAGTGAGTGGAATTCGAGACCCAGAGTGGGTTACTTTGAGTCTGGCATAGAGAGAGGCTAGTATACCTGTCGTGTGAGACGATATTTAGTAGGCCGTGAGAGGCAGTGTTATTCGAAGTGTTCCATTGGGATGGAGATATATTCTTAGAGAATTATTGTTCCTGGATTTATATGTTACATGTGTCTGTGTTAATTCAGAATTAAAGGAATATTATGTGCGCAAATTAACGCTTGTTCACTGACTGGTGTTTGGTTGGGATGCAGCTTGGTTAATCTGTTGTTCAACATCACATTTACAAGGACATACCCTAGACACAACCATAGCCACTCTATCTGTCACTCTGTTATCATTTACTTTGTGACAGACGATGAAGTGAGGGCTGTCCGATCTTGGACTTCGGTATATGGATTTACATCAGTATGAATCAGTTCGTAAGTGTATCAACATGGTTTTCCAAGTTCAACCCTGTGGAAGTGAGTAGACAACGGTCATACTGGGTGTGTGTCAGATAAATTAACGCAGACAGTTCAAGGGAGGATACGTGTATCACCACTGTCACGGGACGACGAAGACAGTATTCCAAACCAAAGCTATTTCACGAGAAAGCCACGACAGGTAAAAATATAATTGCCCAGCCTGAGAGGGAGAGGGGACAGCGCGGTTTACTCACAGTACACAGACAACATTTTGCGCTGCTGAGAGAGTTGTCGGGGGGGGGGGGGGGGGACAGCGGGCGAAAAAAAAATGTCGGGTTGACAAAAATGTCGGCGCTGTTTAGGACTGGGGGTTCACGACGAATAGACAGGCGCCAAAGGTGAAGGTCAGGTGAACTTGCGGACAGCGAGTGCGTGTGTGTACGGCGTCTTCAGAGTTCGACGCAGATAATAAGACGAGAGGGGCCGTCAGAGAAGTTACTAGTGGAATTCATGGTTAAAAAAGTCGCACGGGAAGGGGAGTTATAGGAGTAAAGTGTGGGGAACACACAAAGGTGACAATCGTTGCTCCACAGAAAAGTAAATGTTCTACACGGATTATTGTAATAAAGAGAAACAGAGATGACCGGCGGGTTCAAGGCCGTGGACAATGGAAAGTTACTGAAAAATTGTCCAGAGTAGAACGAGATAAACACGTTGTTTTTCTACTGAAACGAGGATTTACGTTTAACGTCTTTGTGTGTGTGTCATCATCGGGTCATCAGTCAACAAACCACAACAGTCATTCAGGTGCCGTCTTCGCAAGTATGAGCGCATTTCTTCACCAAAAAAGACTTGCAAAATGGATTTAAAGCGCGTGATCATTTTCTGCCATTCGTTGGTTTAACCTGGTCAGCAACATTGAAACCATACCATCACTTCAAAGCGACAGTGACTACGCAGATAAACATTCATTGATTTTAAAGGTATTTCGGCTCCCCAAAACGCAACGAAAACGCTATATTTCTGGCAAAACAAGAGCGTTCACATACATTATACAATCACAGGCCAACTCTACAGGGAGGGTTACAAAAACGTTACGGACTGTGTTGAGACAGAACATTTTGGATAATCACTATCATCTTCAACTTTTGCTGACAGTTGGAACTGGTGATCGTAACGCAAAATGAAGTAACCAATCAACGAATCAATAAATCGTTTGGAATCTAGCGTCGTAGACATCTTCAGCAGATTGTGAAAAATTATTAAAAACTATAACAGCAAAATGAGAACTTTTGGCGACGGATTAATACGGAAATATTAATCGGCCAACCAGTTTGACATTTTGTTTGCTCTCTCATCGTCTTTACTGTCGTTATCGTTTGTGGTCTTATAAATATTGTGCTCGGCTGTTACGCAATTACTTGTATGTGGTCCAGTGTTTGTCAGTTGTAGGGGATTTTTGGGTTGTTTCTTGAGAGTCGGGAGACAGCACACAAATTTATTTTCTTTCGGGTGCTTACGATATTTTTGTAAGAAAAATGTTAATGAGTTAACGGGTCGTGCAGTGGCATTGGAATAGTCTTAACCAATATCTAGAGCCGAGTTGTATGACGTCAGATTCGTGTATAGGTTGATGGTATAAATTGTTTTTGTTTCTCTTTCTTTTCATAATATTTGCATATGATATTTGCTGTGTTCGGATATATGTTATTATTGTGAACCTTTTGTCCGTGTCTACTATCTAGTGGTATCTGAGTCAGTTTATATTTTACGCGCACTGTGGGTGTCCCTACACAAGCTTGTGGGTGTTACTGTGGTTTATTTCTGTGTAATCATCGTCTCCGTGTACTCAGCTTGTGAAGTCTAGCGTTGGATAGTCATCACTTAGTAATATCATCCATTCGTTTGTATATGTATTTATATGTATGTTTAACAATATTTCCAGGGACTTTATGAACTTGTGGTCATAGATATATAGATATAAGGGAGCATAGGTGATATTCCACCTCACTACCTAGTGCTTATAGAGTGACTGGGTGAGTACAGAGTGATATTTTAGCACTACGAATTTACGTACACAGGGAGTGCTGGCGTACGTAGGAAAGTGACACAGACTAGTAGCAGAGTCTTTACATTTATAAGTTGGCTGAATTGACAGCAACGTGTTCCACAAGTACAAGATGCCTACTTTAATGGACTATTATTGAAGCAGGTGAACGAATAGGCCTGAAAGGTAAAGAGTTACAGGAGTTCGCAGAAGCAAAATTGAAAGAAGTTCAGCACTGGGAAAGAGAGGAGAGGCATAATGAACGGGAGGCAAAGCGTCTACAGGAAGAGAAAGAGACACAAGTGAAACTAGAAATAGAACAACAAAAACGTCTACAGGAAGTAAAGTTAGCTGAAATGGAAAACAAGCGTCTACATGAAGTAAAGTTAGCTGAAATAGAAAACAAGCGTCTACAGGAAGAGAAAGAGACACAAATGAAAATAGAAATTGAGAAAGAGAAGCTCAAGTGTCAAATGGAAACAGAAATTGCACTGAGAAAACTAGACCTATCTAAGGATCAAAGTGAGGAAAACAGAAGACCTTCACAGTCATCACAACGATTGAAACTGCCATACTTTACGGACAGCGACAGTCTTGAAGCTTATTTGGGAAGATTCGAGGCATCAGCGAAAGTGTTAGGCATCCCAGAAGAACAGTATGCTATTAGACTAGGTGAGTTTCTAACAGGAAAGGCCCTTGATACTATGTTTAATTTACCTGTAGAAGAAAGAAATAATTATACGATTCTGCGTCAACGCTTGCTTACAAAGTTCCAACTAACTGAGCATGGATACAGAACAAAGTTTAGACAGTTAGTGCCAGAGACAAAAAGATTTCACAGATTTTGTTAACACAGTAAAGAATACATTTAACAAATGGATGGAGCTTGCAGAAGTAGGGAAAGATTTTAATAAATTAGTGGATTTAATGCTTAGAGACAAGGTGTTATCATCGTGCAATACTAATTTAGTGGCTTTCTCTGAGGAACGGAAACCAAAGGACATAGACACAATGTCACAGTTAGGACAAAATTACATGACTGCACATCCAAACAGTTCTATTGGTAGACTTATGAGTGAGGAAATAGTCTGTGCAGCGTACACTAAACAGGACCAGAATCCAGTTATTAGATCAAGATCGAAAAGTGTGGATTCAGCACAGAAAGGTGAGCAGCAAGAACCTCAAGATAATGGTTTCCCGTGGCAACCTATTTTGGTAGAGCAGGACGGTACCCATACAAAAGGGGGAATTTCAGAGACGTCCAAATAGTTATGCCGGATGTTGGAATTGTGGGAGCTGGAGACACAAAATGGCAGAGTGTGATGCACAACCATCAGATGGACCAACGAACAACAGTAAAAGGGAGATCACTTGTTTCAAATGTGGAAGGAAGGGGCATGTCAGTCATCAATGTAGGATGAGAGAAACAGAGCACTCAAATGCAGCACAAGTAATTGAGACTCTGAACAATGAAAATTGTAGTGGGTGCAAACCTCTTTTGAAAAAGACGGTCAGCCAGTCTTAATATGTGGTCATACAGTTAAAGCAGGATCAGCAGTGCATGAAGGAGGAAGTCTGAAGATGCACCATGGATTTGTTAATGATAGGCCAGCGTTAACAATTAGGGATTCCGGATGTACGTCCATCGGGAGTTAGAAAGAGTTTAGTGCATTCCTCGGATTATACAGGGAAAAGATTAGATCCATAACATTTAATGGGACAGTAGAATTCTACCCATTAGCCGTGATAGCAGTAAAACACCATATCATACAGGAAGAGTGGTAGCGATGTGTTCTAGACTCACCAGTTGCAGATTTGATCATCGGAAATGTTATAGGAGTTAAAGATTGTACAGAAGAAGAAGTAGTTTATTGGGACCAGAAACATAGTGTAAAGTAGTAACGGGGTAGTTACCTAAAAGAAAACCTAAATTAGAGAGTATAGCTGAGGTAGAAGAGGCACTTGAAGTAGACACAGGAACTCAGGACAAGGATAGTACAGCTGAGCAGGTGAGAACTGATCTCAAACTATAGCTGCTAGGGACTCCCAGAGACAAGATACTACTCTCGACAAATGTTCCCAAGGGTATAGGAGAGTGAGACATAGGACAGTCAAAGAAGGTAGATGGTGCTTCGAGAGGAAGAACTAATGTTCTCACTCGCAGGTTTTCAGATAGTGGAACTGCACGTGGGCAAGGAGCAGTACCTTTAGCACATAGAGACCGATATACTAGAACAGCTCAGGATAGTGCATGTGCAGGGCACATAGGCATAAGGCGTATGCAGCAGAAAGTAAGGTGCCAGATATATGGGCCAAGATTGAATAAAGAGTTCAGACTAAACAGAGACTCAAGTGTAACGGTGCAATATGCAGATAGAAAAGTGGAGTTAGGTCAAAAGAGTGTTCGCGACATTACTGACCCAGGGCTAGGGATAGCAAACAGATGTTGTAATTGTATAGGTAACATGAGTCATGGGTACATGAAGGGTAGACACATCATCGACAGGAATCAGAGGTTGGTTGAGGCAAGAAAAGAACCACCTGATATATGGTCGGTACACAAACTCTCCAGATAGTTGATGGAAGACAGAGGCAATGCAGCGCCTCGACATTTATTCATGGACCATTATTAGCAAAGTTACATTGGTTGTGGGCTATTGCAGAGAGGAATAGACCTGCGGGTACACAAAGATTATGTTTTTTTATGATGTATTAATTATTATGCAAGGTTGTAGTTTATGCATTGGTACACAAGATGTAAAGTCGGCTTGTATTGATGTGTAAGGAATATGGGAGTGTACTATGAGTATTTGATATATTATTGAGTGTGGTAGCTAGAGTAAGTTGGATTTATACTTACGACTACCCAGACAGTGTGTCTGGATCACATATTTGATAAGTATGAGTCTCCCAACATTTGAAAACGATGTTTTCTTTTAAGGGTGGGGTAGTGACACATGCCTGTGGTCATTGGCATTAAGGTGAGTGGCCGTACAATATAAACAGTTCACGAGATAAAATAGGGCGGATAGTAAGTCCCCCAGAGGGCGAAAATGAGAAGACAGTAATTGAAAGGGGGAGCTGAGAAGAAGTCAGCTGGTGAGGCAGACAGTTGGAGCAGTGAGGTTGTGTGGTGTGTGTGAAGCATTGTGGGGGATATAATGATTTAAAGACAGGGAAAAGATTGACGGGGACAGTTGATGTTTGGACTCCGAGCTGAGAGGGAGTGGAGTTTAGACCGGACCAGGAGAAGGTCGTGGTCTGAGACAGTGAAGAATTGTGACGGAGTTCGGAAGATAACTCCGCACTGTGGGTTCCAGGGATAGTGAGTGGAATTCGAGAACCAGAGTGGGTTACTTTGAGTCGGGCCTAGAGAGAGGCTAGTATACCTGTCGTGTGGGACGATATTTAGTAGGCCGTGAGAGGCAGTGTTATTCGAAGTGTTACATTGGGATGGAGATATATTCTTAGAGAATTATTGTTCCTGGATTTATATGTTACATGTGTCTGTGTTAATTCAGAATTAAAGGAATATTATGTGCGCAAATTAACGCTTGTTCACTGACTGGTGTTTGGTTGGGATGCAGCTCGGTTAATCTGTTGTTCAACATCACATTTACAAGGACATACCCTAGACACAACCATAGCCACTCTATCTGTCACTCTGTTATCATTTACTTTGTGAAACATACATACATGCATGCATACATACATACATACATACATACATACATACATACATGCATACATACATACATACATACATACATACATACATACATACATACATACATACATACATACATACATACATACATACATACAGATACAAGTACAGAGCAGGAAACTGTGACGTGCGTAGGGTAATCTCATTTGTGCATGCCAGAGTGCCCGGAGGGATAGATGACAGCCTCCCCCTCCCTTTCCCCAGGCCCCGTAGTTAACGGCACTAGCTGACATCAAGTACTTCTCCGTCTGCACTCATAGCAATGTCATGTTGAATTGTCTTTTATTTGAGAATGCTTCATGTGTTATGAGCTAAGAACTGATATCACTGCACTCAGGACATTCCCACACTCACTCCGTCCCCTCGCTCCACAGCCAAAGAACAGACATACTCTTAATTGTTGCAACCACGAACGCGATTGAACGCTCTCCTTGTCTTTCCTCTATGTGTTCAGATTCATCCAGTAACCTTGACTATCCTCCAACATGTCATCCTCTCCACATACGTATTCTCAGTCTGTTCCACATGTTTCTCCACCTGGTCCTATAGGCACCCACCACCTCTCCTTATCCATGGGTAATCTACCTCCAAGAGGTACATTCTCTGCCAGCCTATTAGCCTGTTCATTCCCCCCCCCTCCCAACCCCGCATGCTCAAGGCACAAAATTCATACAATTCTCACAATCTTTGACATCCCTTTGCGAAGCCAGCCACTCCACACCGAAGCATTCCTTTCTCCACCTTACTCAGCATACTCCATAAATCTGCAATGAATGCAATGTATGTTTGCAGCGGTCACCTCCAACCATCTGAAAGGCTGCAGGTACTGCTTCCACCACCATTCTCATGCTGGAAGTGCCAGACTCCTTTTTTCAAGCATCGTTCATAAGCCTTTGCGATGAAACCCGACAATTATTAGAGAAATGGTCACTGAAACTGTGTATGTTGTAGTGTAGTTTAATACTTACTATATCATACCAATATATATTTCTGCTGTATTATTACATTTCTGGAGGTCTGTGTGGGTTAGAGATATAACGCCCTTTAACTTTCTCTACTGAAGGCAGCATAAAGGTGTCGGTCAGGTGGGTTCAGATGTTGATTTCCCGCTCAGAAAGCACTAATAAAGTACTGAATATAAAATTGCTTTGTATTGTTTTTTTTGTTTTTGTTTTGTGTGTGTGTGTGGGGGGGGGGGGGGGGTAATTCCAGCCTCCTTCACAATATATACAATGTTTTCAATTCATGTCCTTGTTGGTGTTGTTGCTGTTCTCAAATTTAAATGCTGCACGCCACGGGTCATAACTCACTCCCACAATAACAATGGAAAGTTCCAGAACTAGGTTCTACACTTAAGTAATTCTTAATATTAAATATGAAGTCCCGTAGTAGAAACCTGTTAGGATATTCACATTGTTGTACACCCGGAGGAATAGGTGGTTCGCTTTTCCCTCCCGTAGCGAAAGATTAGAACTGACATCGAACCCTTGTCCGAACGTTCTCGTATCACTCTCACTGTAACCTTCATCATCGTTGCACCAACGCGCCCGCTGTCCACAACATTACACTAAATCTGAATGTTAGAATGAAGCTTGCAATGATCATACTTCCTCTCGCGGTTTAAGAAAATGGTGTCATCAATATATGTCCACTGTTTTATTATGAAGCGAAATGATGTCGGCATAGTTTCTGAGACTCCTAAACTTAACATCAGTTCTACGTGACTACGTTTTACTGGAACGTGTTGTTAACAATGGCGAAATTGAATCACGATGATTTCAAGTGAGTAGACATAGAGATCACGGACTATAATTTAACAGGTTGAGTAAGTATGTCAGCCCTAAGCCGTGGCTAGCAGAAGTAATCTACAAAGACTTCCATCATGTGATTGTGCACGAGTGGCAAACATTTACTTAACGTATTGGGAAGTCAAGCGACTGGTATTGCCAGTGCGTGGGTTATGCAGTTTGCAGCTATTGACAGTTATATAGCTGTCTTTACAACATAGACTATATCCAATTTGTGTATGGGAGCCATGATACCGTGGTGGCTAGTCTCTTGTCAGCCTGTCCGGTAGTTATGTGTTTGATGTGCGTCGAGGCGGGTTCGAATTCTTAACAACTACCTCGGCTTGCAGATAGTAACGGCCTAAAATGGGAACCAGGAAATGTTACGGGAAGTAAACTTGGCCGACGTGATATTGATCACATGACCTGCTGAACGTGGACTGGTCTATAACACAATAAGCCCAATCCGCCATAAGGGGTGCAAACGAATCATTCACTTCACCATGTATAGCCTATTGATTGTGTGGATCGCTGATATTAATAAATGGAATTAGTATAACGCATGTTCACACCACTTCCTACCCCCGCCCCCCCCCTACACACACACATACAGGGTAATGTAAATTCAGTGTCTGACTATTGACAAAGGTAATGCAGAAGATCATCATTCACTACATAGCGAGACACCCTAAACCTACCGTATACTGCTGTGCGCTTTTCAAACATGGACAATATCCGCATAAGCTAAGAATCATCTAACTGCAGTGGGAATATGGTGCTCTGGGAAAAATTCAGAAAAACAAAAGAGGCAGTCCTGTAAGAAACACATGGACATTGCAAACTGTGGACGTAGACGTAAACACAGAACAGACAAATTCTACAAAGACAAAATTTACGACTTTAGTCCAGAGTTTACAAATTTAACGAGACACATAAACAGGACAAACACATATACAAGCGTATCCACACTAACACATCCACACATACACACACACAAAAAACACACACACACATATATAATGAGTTCTATTGCACATTATATATTTTACATATATAATTAATTTTAGTGGAACAGACATACGTTATTGTACATATATAATTAATTTTACTGGAACAGACATACGTTATTGTACATATATCATTAATTTTACTGGAACAGACATACGTTATTGTACATATATCATTAATTTTACTGGAACAGACATACGTTATTGTACATATATCATTAATTTTACTGGAACAGAGATACGTTATTGTACATATATCATTAATTTTACTGGAACAGACATACGTTAGTGTACATATATCATTAATTTTACTGGAACAGAGATACGTTAGTGTACATATATCATTAATTTTACTGGAACAGAGATACGTTATTGTACATATATCATTAATTTTACTGGAACAGACATACGTTAGTGTACATATATCATTAATTTTACTGGAACAGACATACGTTATTGTACATATATCATTAATTTAACTGGAACAGACATACGTTATTGTACATATATCATTAATGTGACTGGAACAGACATACGTTATTGTACATATATCATTAATTTTACTGGAACAGACATACGTTATTGTACATATATCATTAATTTTACCGGAACAGGCATACGTTATTGTACATATATCATTAATGTGACTGGAACTGACTTACGCTTATTGTACATATATCATTAATTTTACTGGAACAGGCATACGTTATTGTACATATATAATTAATTTTACTGAAACAGGTACATTCATTAATTAGTTTACACTTCGATTGCCATAACACTACCAATATGGATAATTATATTGCACTATGAACATGCAAATTATTTCTAGAAATAGACAATATGCCTACTAATCTAATGTAGCTCATCACTAAGACGATCCTCACACGGAGTCCTTATTCACTATGCCTAGAGCTGCAGCATTAGTTATTCGCCACCTATGAGCTATTTTTATGTCATATCGCGTGATTCCCCCGGTGTTTGATTTTCTCTTTCTATCTCCTATCAAGAATTCAAAAACTCCTTTTTCCTGCGTCCTATCAAAAATGCATCGGTATCTTGTAACCAGATTTCCGGTATCTGGGTTTCATTATGTTTCGTCATCAGCCTCGTTATCCTTAATGATGTCTGTTGAAACGGGATTCGTCACTGGAAAACGCGATTCGCTATTAGAATACCCCTGCCAGCAAATATTATTTGAAAATTTCTAAATTTTGTTGGTGGTGTTGTTGTTGTGTGTTTATTTTATTTTTGGTATTACGTTTACATTTTTAACACCTTTTAACATTTCATTTCCTGTTAGTTTAATTTATATATTGAGCAAAAGCCACTACTGGCAACGCTGATCGTATTCTGGTATGAACCTAAGACCTCTCCACGTCAATGTGGAAGCATCGGACTCGAGTTTCGCTCTCGTTTGAGCTCGTCAGTAGTGCATATCCTTGACCGGACCCGGAAACAAACCCCGGATCACTGGCGTGTGAAGCGGGTGTGTAACCACTAGACCACGTGCACACGCTGGACACGGCCAAATTATCACAACAAAAAATTACAACGTCACCCATCGTAGACTGTAGCTCAAGATTAAGAAGCTCAAGATAATTTAATTTATGTTTATTATGCATGTTTATATTACAACCGTTATTGGATTAAAATGTTTGGGCAGCCGTTGCTAAGAGGTTGAGGTGTCCGGCTCAAACTCAGAAGCTACCTGGTTCGATCTCCGTAGAGACTGGACTATTCATGAGACTCTTTGGTATCTAATGTGCTCACATTTCCCCATGATCACTTGGGTAGTGAGATCTGATTCTTAGTCTTCTCGTATAAGGGCGGAAGAGACAAGTTAACAACGTTACGACAGTTGGAAATCGCAAAGAGTAGATCGTAAGGGCATTGACCTGGTACATATGTCGAACGACATTCTACCCACAGGTAAATACGACCCGATACCTTATATGGAATTTTACATGGAGTTAGGACATGTTACAAACAAAGAAAATTAAAATATTGTGGGTACTTCAAACGTCATAAAAGTTTGGAGAGAACAATAATGGAGGGGTAAATGCCCGGTAAAAGAGGAGGAGGAAGGTCAAAGAGAAGATGGGTGAAGGATGTGGCGGATGATCTCCGTATGGGTGTATCGAACGCAGGACATATTCCTTGTGATAGAGAAGTTTTCTGGAAGGTTGTTATGGGAGCGAGGTTCTGCAAAGGACATGCTACCACGTTATGGACAGACCAGAACAGGTCATTATTCTGCGCCTTAGTACAGGGCACAATAGATTACGCAACCACATGTATACAAACTTCAAGATTGGGGATTCAGCCCTGTGCACATGTGGTTTGGTGTAGCAGACAGCAGAGCACATACTCCAGGACTGCCCAAACTACAACATATCCAGGCGAACCTTCTGGCCTAGAGAGACAACAGTGGAAGAACTATATGGACCGCTGAGTGAACAAAACAAGACTGTTAGATTCATACAAGAGACAACATTGCAGTTATAGTCATATTTCAAGCGAACGAAAGAAGAAGTAGAAGGACATGCTACTGAATGAATGAATGAGCACATGTTACACAAATGCATGCTGAGATCAGACGCACCTATCTGTGAGGTGCATAACTAGGTATCATAAACTTCACTCGAAAGAGTAAAGAAGAAATAGAGACTTAAAATGTTTAACTTAATATTACAACACAAGAAACATTTAGATAAACTTTATTAGGGTGTATCCCTACAAACGATGTCCTGCTCAACCAGTCTGGGTTATAACTGGGATATGACGTGACCATTGCTATTTTTATGCTAGATGATATTGAATTTCATACTTGAACTTTTTTTTTATTAATGATGTATAGATTATATAATGGTATATTTCATACAACCGTGTTGGTTTGATTGGGCTCTCCACCTTAACTCGTGTCAGTTTATCTAGAGTTCTTCATCAAGGGACTTAAGTTGTTTGTTATGTTATGTTATGTTATGTTATGTTATAAAGACAGATGTTATGGTGATATCAAAGAAACAGACTGTGCCTAAATGTGCAATTAAAGTAAATGACGTTATTTTGGGCAACGTGCAGAAATTCAGATATCTAGGAACGTGGATAACATCAGATGGAAGATGTATCACTGAGATATGGAACATAATAGAAAAAACAAAAACTTGATTCTACCATATGGAAAACGTTCCGCCAAATAGCCCACAGTTGTATTTCCGGCTGTTGTTGTATATTACATCTAAACAATGAAAATATCTGCAACCAAATTATCCTTATTTTCACAAAGGCTCTAATTTTCGAATCCCGTGCTTCATCTTGCTAGCAACACGTCTCTAATGAACTACACGACAAACACGGCTCCGGTGGAAAAATAGTATCCGGTGCTATCAGACCAGACTCGCAGAGTCTACCGAGGTATAATTCATGACTACCGATGATGCAGCCCAACAAGAACCTCTGGCAGAAAATCCTCACATACACATGAAACCTTCCTTGAAAGAAAATTATTTGCCATATGATTTGAGGCTCCCCTCCGTCAAGAACCTCCTTATAAAGCCTTAATAAACTATTCATTGTGACGTCACAAATTGAAACCTCCTGGCTCAGTAACGCCAGAAATTAAATTTATTATCTTTTCTTATATATCCACAGTAAGCTTGTATCGACGAAGTTACACATTGGAGTCTTCTGCGGTGCATGTGCTATGACGCTACTGCGGCACCTCCTTATATATCCTTAATAATATGATTGGGCTAACGTCACACACTGGAGATTCCTAAGGAGCATTTGAGGTGCTGCCCAGGAGGCTTCTCCTTATATATCTTTAGTAATATGGTTGATATATATGTGCGGTGTAACCAGCATCATCATACCCTTGGTGGGTATACTGTGAAAAAGCGGCGGTGTATATAATAATAATAATAATAATAATAATAATAAGTCTTTATTTTCAAAGGGTTAAGAATTGGGCACGCAGGCCCGTCTGACATTCTGCCCTTCTTCTCTATTTCCTCTCATACATTCTTTCATTCAACATCACTTATGAAGCAACTTTTGACAACAAAAGAACATTAAAACGCATGAAAAATAATCAATAACAAATGACTCACTGAGGCAGTGTTTAACATGGGCATTATAAATACCTAAGGAGGGTGTAACGTGCCATACATAAGGGAATGTTTTTTGGCTAGTTGTCGTTTGAGATAAGTTACCATTATTGTCTTTTTTGTGTTATTTGTTATGGGGGCATGTAGTCTGTACTAAGGTAGTGTTCAAACAGGTTGCGAATGTATGAATCATGATTGGTGGTGTCTTTGATTTCTTGTGGAAGATTGTTCCACAACTGAGCGGCAGAGTATGCTAAGCTTGTTTTATATAAGTCTATCCTAGGTTTAGGGACATGAAGTATATTTAGTCGTTCGCTATGTCTAGCGTTATATTTAAACAATGGCCAAAGGTAGCTTGGAGCATTTTGAAATAGGATTTTGTGAATTAGTTTGGTCTTATTAAAAAGCAGGCGCTTGTGGAGTGGCAGTAACCGGGGACGTTTATATAGGTTAGAATTGTCGGTAAGCTTTTCACCATTAATTAAACGCACTGCCCTTTTCTGGAGTGAATATAGGCGTTTTGTTATTGATTTGGAGCATCCATCCCAGACTGTGGAGCAGTAATCAATATGTGTTTGTATATGAGAAGTATAGAATATCTTTCTTGTGTTTTCGTCAAGGAAATTTTTAATTTTGGCAAGTTGGTATACTTTTTTGGCTATTTGTTTAACTAGAGCATGAACATGTGAGTTAAAAGTTAGATTTTGATCTATGATAACACCCAGTGTCTTGTGCTCGGTGACACTTTCTACAGGCGTGCTGCCAATGTGCAGCTGAAGAGTTCTCTGCGAGTTTAGAGTGTGAAGTCTTTGCCTGGTTCCTATTAACATAGACTTTGTTTTAGTAATGTTAATTTGCATGCGGTTTGCATGACTCCAGTTAACTACACTATTTATTTCCTGTTGCAAGGATAATTCTAGCACATTACGATCAACAGCGTTCGTATATACTGTGCAGTCATCAGCAAATAGATCGCAGGACGACGACAGATTTAATGGAAGATCATTTATATAAATGGCAAATAATAGAGGGCCAAGAATAGACCCCTGAGGTACTCCAATATTAATGGTAATGGCTTGAGATAAAACTTTATTGTGTGATACTACTTGCTTTCTGTCTAATAAGAATGATTTTATTAATGTCACTATATTAAAACTTACTTTCATTGTTTCTAGTTTTTTAATTAGAATAGTATGATCTATCATATCGAATGCTTTCCTAAAGTCTATAAACACCGCTCCACATAGAGTATTGTTGTTAATATTTTGATGCCAGTTTTCTATCATGTTTGTTAGTGCCGTATGGCAAGAATATTTTGGCCGAAATCCTGACTGACTGTCAACTATCAGTTTATGGCGAACTAAGTGATCTAGTGCTGTTTTGTGGATTTGCTTTTCTAGCGGTTTGGATAATGAGGATAATATGGAAATTGTTCTATAATTACTCATGAGACGATCGTCTAGAGGACCAGCTGTTAAATGAGGATACACTTTAGCGATTTTAAAGGCTGATGGGAAGTGACCTCTGGTTATACATTGATTATATATAAAAGTTAGTGACTCGCAGATCGCCGGTGCAGCATGGCGAAGGATCCGACTACTAATTCCATCTAGTCCTGATGAGTTATTGTTTTTTAGATTACGGAGATGAGTAAATACTTCAGTTGTCGTCATTAGCGGTATGTTGGAGGAAATGTGTCCATAGCATTTGTTCTCACAGAATGATGATAATAAAGATATGTCATGAGGCGCATCTGGTATTGCAGCCTTCAGTTGGTTTATGTCGGACTGAAAGTATCTACTGAATTGATCACATGTAACCTGATTTGATGGTAATGATTGTGATGATTTGTGTTTGTTTGTCAAGGTATTAATTGCTTTCCATATATCTTTAGTGTTGGTTTTATCTATTACTATGTTCTTAAAATAGTTTTTCTTTTCCTTCCGAATAACATATTGAACTTTGTTTCTCAGACTACGGTACATAGTTAGATCTCTATTTTTGTGAGCCCTGTCGCGATCTCTCATAAGTTCAACTACCTCCTGTGTGATCCACGGGGGCTTTGTGTGATGTTTAACACGAACTTCCTTAAATGGAACATGTTTATCAAATATACTTAGAAAGGTCTTTAGCCAGTGGTCCAGAGCATCGTCTGGGTCAGGAAGCTGGTAAACATAGTCCAGAGATGAGTTGACCAAATCTTGTAAGAAGACGTCTCGATTGAAATTTTTGTAATTTCTATATTTTATACTTATATGTTTGTGTTTGGGAGTTTTGGTGCCCCTTCTCGACCACGTGCAACATACTGGATAGTGATCGCTCATTGCATTGATAGGTACACTACATTCTGTGATGTTATCAGCACACGTAGTATAAATATGATCTATAAGTGTTGCAGATGATTTAGTGATTCTAGTGGCTTGTTTGACTAACTGTTGGAAATTATATGACTCTATTATGTTTTCCCATGTTTTGTTTGATTTGTTAGCGTCTATGTTGAAGTCACCTAGCAATATTATTTCCCTAGCATTACCAAAGACTACATCCATCATAGTGGTGAATTTTTCATACCAGATATTTCCTGCACTGGGGTTTCGATAAAGATAGCCAACTACTAGCGGTATGCAATTTTGAAGTTTAACCTCTATCCATACACACTCAATCTCACAGGTTTCAAAGTCTAGCCTGCGGTGGGCGTTAAGCGAGTTGGAAATATAAACTGCAATACCCGTCTCTTGTTTCTGATAGGGATCTCTTCTAATGGTTTTAAAACCTCTGATAGCGATGTCATCATCTGAGATGTTGCCATTTAATCGACTTTCGCTAACGCCAAACATGTGAAAATTTTGATTAAGTATAAGTGATAGTTCGGGCAGCTTCCCTAATAGATGGCATATGTTTACATGCCCGATTCTGAGCCCATTATTCCTGAGCCAGTGTTCGTACTTATTAGACATTTCAACAATGCGTAATCACAAGTTTAAAAGCAAAACACACACACACAAAGTGAATACAACTTACGTCCCTTATTACAAAACACACTCTAAAGTACAGAGAAACAGTAATATCTCTGTAAATATATAAAAATACGTACACAGATCCGTAAGGAAGAGCAGTGAAGACCCCCTCACTCACCGTGAAAACACAATTAGAGTTATTATAAAAGCTATACAGCTAAGTACTATCAATTAATATAAAGTCAAAACCAGTCAATGTTTGTAATAACTTATAACCTAATACGTTACTAGATAAAGTTATAACCAAATATGCAGATAAACGTTTAAGGAGAGGCTCTTTCTTGTACCGAGATCCGGTGTAGCTTTGTGCTAAGTTGCTAGTAAATAGCAGGTTGTGTTGGTTGTTGGTATAGCGACATTATAAGTGCTTGACGAAGTGTAGCTGGGCTATACCGTGTGAGGTGTAACCATTCTGGATTACAATTAAATGGGTACTGATGATGTCTCATGGGTATGTAATGACTACCAACTAGAGCCTCTGGTTGGTGGCTAACAGGAGGTTGTGCTGGCACGTCGTTGTTGCTGAGAGTCGGATCCTTTCTGGGGAGAATAGGAATCATATCTTCGTAATTATTACCCTCCTGTGTGAAAGATGACGTATTTAACGGACTTGGTGTGGTGGTAGTGTCCCGTCTGGCTTGGATTTCAGGTGCAGTGGTTATGAGTGGTCTGCACACTTCTGTCCTATTGGTACTTGATGTAACGGGAGTATGTCATCTGGCTTGAGTTTCAGGAGTAGCTAAAAGTGTCCGGCGCGATCCCGTATTGGATGTATGGTATGTCCGTTCTGGATATTTTAAATTCTTGGCGAGAAAACTGGTGCCCAATGTAGATAAATGTATTTAATCCTTGTAAAAACTCTTTTTTGGTGCACCAGCCTGTGAAGTGAATGATGCTGTATTGTTGATGAATTGTATCTTGTTTTGAGAACAGAACTTCTGCAACATGTTGTTATTTATGTCAGCTAGACGGCGCTGGTGTCCATAACTCGGTGATATGATGGAGGAGAAGAAAATGGATGAGTTAGGAAAAGTGTGACGTAATCCGTTCAAGAGTGCCAGCAGTTGAGACCCTGTGATCTGTTGATTGTTCATGGTGTCGGTGATGCCAATATGTACGCTTGCCCTTCTGACGCTATGATTAACAGCCAACCTGCTAATCTTGTCTGTTAGCCGGTCTACACCAGCCCCAGGCAGTGGGATTATTGAAACAATGTCTTTGTCTGATGTGGCCATCCTGTCGCTGTATAAACCTTTCATTAAGGAATCGCCTAGTATAATATGTGTACAGTCAGGTCGTGCTGTCTGTACATGTTGGTTGTCAGCACGTCTCGACCGTTGTTTCATCCATTTCCGATTATCAGCAGTCTTTATGTCTCCATTTTGTTCTCCCGATGTATCTTGTTGGCTTGTCTTGCCCGTTTGCAGCATGTTAAAGCACTGTAAGTTTTCTAGTGACTTTTCTTGAAGTACTTCAAACAAGGTGAGCATGGTTTACTAACCTACGAATTGTAAGTATAAAAATCAGCATCATACTATTGTTAGATAATATGTGTCTGAAGTTGGGATAGCTTATTTTTTAAGCAACAGTACCATACTTTATTTCTTTAGAGTTAAATATAATAAATTCAATTTTAGCGATGATTAGCAGAATAAGATCGTTTTGGTTTGTCAGGGGAAAGTGAGCATGGTATAGTGATGGTATAGTGTCCGCCCCGCATGTATAGTATATGTTATTCTTTATATATATATATATATATATATATATATATATATATATATATATATATATATATATATATATATATATATATATATATATATATAAATCTTTGTGTGTATGTATGTATGTATGTATGTATGTATGTATGTATGTATGTATGTATGTATGTATGTATGTATGTTTGTATGTATGTATGTATGTATGTCCGTCCTTCATGCGTTCGCGAACGGTCCAACCGATGAGATGAAATTTTCTACACGTTTTCCTTTTATTCCTGTGCAACCAACTAGGATAGTTTTATCTATCAGCTATCAGCTATTACCTTCCTAAAATTTAATTTTGTAATTACATGACTGAACATAAGAAAATATAACAATATATGACAAAAAGGGATACATACATACATACATACATACATACATACATACATACATACATACATACATACATACATACATACATACATACATACATACATACATACATACATACATCCCCGCCAGAGCCTGGGCGAAGCCGTGCCGGGCAGCTAGTATATATATAGTCAGTTGGTGGGGATGTGTGTGTATGGTTTGGGGATGTGTGAGTGGATGTGCGATGTGTGGGTTGGTGGGGGATTGCGTGTGTGGGTGGGGAATATGTTGTCGATGGAGATGTGGCTGGGGGAAGGGTGGTTTGAGGTGTGGGTGGGGAGAGGATGTGTGGGGTAGAATGTGGATGGGCGTGGGATGTGTGGGTTGGTGGGGGAATGTTTGTGGGTGGCAAGTGTGTTTTGGTTGGGGGATCAGGTGAGGGCAGTGTGTGTGGGTGGGGGATGGGTCGGTTGGTGGGGTATGTATGTGTCCCTTGGTGTGTGTGTCGGTAGGTGGGGGTGTGTATGTGTCCCTTGGTGCGCATGTGTGTGGGTAGGTGGGGGTGTTGTGTGGGTGGGGTGATGTATGGATAGGTTGGAGATGGGCTTCATACCATGGTAATTAGCCTTGTTTATGTTTACAACATTCATTTCACAATGTTTATTTTTCTTCCTATGCAAATGTATAATGCTCTTGATGAACGAAAGACGAGTGATTGGAAGGGCCGAATGTAAGACGGGCCTGCGCGCCCAATTTGTGACCCTAATAAAGTTGATTTGATTTGATTTGATTTATATATATAGTTTATGGTGCTAGTTGCGTATTATATGACTTGTATGTAGTTGGTTGGTGTGGCGTATGTAATCGAGTAGAATGTTCAAGGAAGATACCACTTGGACACTCTTATACTCGTTTTAATTGACATATTTATATTAGTCAGTATATCTTCCAGATTGCAAAACATCTTCGTCATAACGATTCTTGTTCTAAGCCCTTCAAGACACCTCCCCACAGATGTTATGATTGTTTCGAGATAGTTATTCTCTGGTCACATCTAAACTGTCTATTCAATTATCTAAGTCGTTAAAATATGTCACTGTTTAGTAAAAGGCTGCGATATAATTACCATTAAAATGTTAGTTAGTTAGTTAGTTAGTTAGTTAGTTAGTTAGTTAGTTAGTTAGTTAGTT
Source organism: Cepaea nemoralis (assembly GCA_014155875.1). NCBI lineage: Eukaryota > Metazoa > Mollusca > Gastropoda > Stylommatophora > Helicidae > Cepaea > Cepaea nemoralis. The sequence goes on from JACEFZ010008728.1 coordinate 355,195, forward strand.
AGTTAGTTAGTTAGTTAGTTAGTCAGTTAGTCGAGGTTCCAACTTCACGGCAACGGGTCGTCTGCATTATGCGCCATTCCCGTGCCAGGCGAATATCACACAAAATTATCCCCACTGTCCAATGTAAAAAGTGGAACAGACAGGAGTCTCGGCGATCCAACAGTCCGCACAGGTACACTATGCATAATGTCGCCGTGAGAATGTCAACACAAAATTCATCCACGATTACCATAGGTCATCTGTTGATGGACTCGGCAGTCACCAGAAAGACCTCACTAATCCGGGTTTTCTCACATGGCTCGGTCTCTTACCGCAGGGCGACCCGTCGAAAGTGTCGCACAAAGCACGAACATCGCAGCTTCAGCGCCGACTCCCAGGGACCTCCCGAGAAATGCAATTGTGAACCGAAAGGGCAACACAGGCAATTCAGCAACCGCCGGTAGCCATTGTTCCGAACATGCAGATCACTGTACTTGACATATGTACAAGCATTCCACGCGAATTTCACAGCTCACGGTGTCGCCCACACACTCACTCTGTAGCAGAGCGACGGAACCATGTACTACCAGCCCAACATGACGAAAATGCGATTGCAATCCGTAGCCACAAGCATAAACGCGCCACAGGCCTTTTCGGCTCAACGCCTAACCGCCATGCTGGTGACCAGACGTCTCAAACTAAGTAAATGAATAGACACAATAGTTATGATTATATCAGATAATATTCTTAAACAAGTTATATATTACAACTACCTCGGAACAGTCATTACATCTGCTGGGAGGTGCCTTTAAAGCTTAAAACTTGAATCCCTATGGCGAAGGCTGGAAAACGTACTGACTGATATAAAGATGTACATTACAACAAGACAAAGAGTGTTCAAGTGTCACCTTCCTTGACAACTCTACTCGATTATATACGCTACACCATCTAACTACTTACCGATAATCTTTTATGCAAATAGCACAATGCCAATTATGCCGATACAACATCCAAGAAATAGAAGAACATATTTAATATACACACATGTATGGAAACCGCTAACCAGAGAACTGATCATCAATTTATCATATAGACAACGCCACTCAACCCCAAGAACAATGCTTGGGATGTACGAAGATATCGATATTAATATTAGCTCACACTAAAACTACACCGCCGCTTAACGCACCAATAGTCAATAAACGCGGGGACAAATAATTCACAGTCTTAATCCCATTCCACCACTTACCACACCACTGACAATGACGACAGATGACACCCTCGCCGCTCGCCATAGTGCTCACAGCCCAAAACTGGACATCATCCGGTACCACCCAGCTTCAACCCTGACCACTGAACTACTTACCGGACATCTACCGTGACCAGCCTGTTCGCCTCACACCAACCGAATATTTACTGGTCATCTATTATGCAAATAGCAGCATACCAGCTACACATATACACCAGTCCAGAAACAGAAGATCAAGTTTAGTATACACACCGGACAGACACTACACCCTTACCCACCCATACTCAGTCTCCCCTGACCAACTGTCGTAATAAGTGTCGTCCCTGGGGTGAGGGAAATCAACACCCACATTCTTTTAACCCCATATCATTATCTTAGGGATCTTCTGGATTTCTGTCCACAACACCCCATCAGTCCTTGGATCTCTCTCTTATCACTGAACCATGCCCCCTCTCATTCTTTTCCAAAACATACTATACAACTCTAACTTCTAACAAAATGACAAATTAATTTAATAAAGAAAAGTGTCAGGTACTGTGCAAAGTGTGTTTGTAGAATGTCTGTCGTATACTCTAGTGTGTATGCAGAATCAGACCGAACAGCTCAGGATCAAAGTCTGCTTCTATCACAGTACTGGCCACACAACTGCACCATAGATCAAGTACAGAAGACCTCACCAAATGATGCGTCTCTCCGGCCAGATGTCGACTTCCTCCAGTGGTTCTTGGATAGTCCGGATGCCTGGTCACCACTAGTGGATATAGTCCAATACTGACCATGAATCTGACACACACAGTGTAACTAATATGTCACTAAAAGTTCTGTGATCTGATAACTCTTGTACAGTAAAATAAATGTTTACTGTCACTTTGAAACTAAATGTTAGTTGGTAATTTCTCACAGGAATTCACCAATTGGAAAAAAACAATGTTAAGTGATAATGTCTCACAGGGATTCCCCATTTGGAACAAACGCAAATGTTAATTTTCAATTTCTCCATATAACTACTATTGTTCCTGTTACTGGTGGCATTGTAAGTATCTTCACTCTACTATGATGAGAACTACCACTGAGGAATCAATCTTAGATGATCATCGGTTCCCGCTCAGCAGAGGCGAGGTTCTTGCAGACCCTCTGGGTTATGGGCCCAGTGCAAAAGCCGCTGCGTAAAAACTGCCTTCAATGATCGAGCCATGACTTTTCTTCTATGACTTTTCTGCTAGCTATTTGTGGAAACATAGTGGAACCTGTTGAAGAGAAAAACACACCTGATGAGAGCAACCCGATTCCAACCTTTATTAGGTGAAATTAGGCCGACGTCCGCACTCAGATATATAAGAGAGAACTAACCTCTGTCATAAGACAGAGGAGCTCATCACATCGGTCTGAGTCATGGGTAGACAAGGAAAGACTAAAGGAAAAGCACAAAAACCCAGTAGATACCCTACTGGAAGATCCCACCATTTGACATTTCCTTTATCCCCCCAACCATCCTCAATCTCCCTAAATATCATCCCACTACATTGTTCTTAACTCACTGAGTTAATTTATATCTCACATTAGCTAGTTTAAGCAACGCGATAGCCTACTGCTGCCGACGCTCCTGCAATACGTTCTCACAACGCACATTACTACACTCGATTCCTAAGAATAATCTAATTTGTGTCTATTTAATTAAATACCATATATTTATTCCTGTTTGAAATTGAGACTACTAAATCACACAATGGATACATTTCCGCCGATGTAAATCAACATAAGACACGGTAGTCTCTCTCCAAAATCAAACCAGGAATATCACACACGTCCTTGTTGTATCATAACATTTGGTCGACTCCCGCCAAAGTTGTTTATCCAGACTGTTTTAATACTGTGTCTGAATGACGTCACAAATCTGACTAGACACAAGGCGTCGAGAAGCTATTTTTTTTCTCCTTTTCTGACTCGATGTAAGCAACTGGCTAGCTGTCCCGCTTTGATCTGGTACTCCAAAAGTGTTGCCGGCTTGTGTGAGCTGGAGAAATCTCTTCTCCACAACAAAAGATCGTGCCGACTTTCTTCAGGACAGTCTGTCTCCAACATCAAAGGATGGCGGCCGCCTGTAGGCGAATGGCGCGACAGTCTTTCATCGATCGACAACTCCAAGAATTTCCACGACACCAACCTAATCAATCTTATTCTGCTAGATGTGCATAATTGGTATCGCCAACACTTACCTGCTTTTATATAACTCTTGATGACTAATGCATGATGCTTTTGTTAAAAATTCAGCCATACCCACTACAGACGTAAATTCACCCACCGATAGTATGATGCTGGTTTTCATAGCTACAATTCGCTGGCTAGTAAGCCATGCCCCCTTTTCAAATACACCGCCAGTTGTTTTCCAATAGGCACCGTCAAGAGCCTGATGATTCTATTTATCCCACTAAGACACACCCACATTTTTCAGATATACCTGCCATGTATGTGACAATGCTGTTTAGAGAGCACATTTATCAACCACATTATTTAGTATATATTAAAAGAAGTATCAAGAGCGTCACTGCACATGCTCCTCGAGAGGATCCAGTTTGTGATTTTAGCCCAACCACATTACTGAAGAAATATAAGGAGGAGGTGCAATTTAACGGCACCCCACATGCTCCGTGGGAGGCTCCAGTTTGCAACGTCGTCAATATCAGCTTACTAAGGACATATAAGGAAATCTAATCTATAATTGGAGGAGCGGAGTCAGGAGGCTCATGTTTCTGACTTCACCCTGAATATTTTACTAAGGTCTGAGAACGAGGCTCATGGCGGAGAGGAGCCTCAAATCATATACAAAAAGACCTTATTTACTACTTACGTATTTCAGACTATTGGGCACTTAAATATTGAGCACAGCCCACTACTAGCAACGCTGATCGCATTCCGGCATGAACCTAAGGCCTATCCACGTCAATATGGAAGCACTATACTCGAGTTTCGCTCTCATTTGAGCTTGTCAGTAGTGCATATCCCTGACCGGATTCGGAAACAAGCCCCGGATCACGAGTGTGAAGCGGGTTTGTAACCACGCGGCACACACTGGACACGCCAAATTATCATACCAGAACACTACAACGCTACCCATCGTAGGCTATGCTCAACACACACACACACACACACACACACACACACACACACACACACATATATATATATATATATATATATATATATATATATATATATATATATATATATATATATATATATACACACTTATAATCACACTATTGGGCACTTACAGCGAACCTTAGAAATACGTCTCCAAAAGTGACGCGTATTTAGTTGCTACTGACTGCAGTTTATTGTTGGTAAGTCTTAGACGAGAAATTGACTCGGGATAATGTCGAACCATCTGTCGCTGAGAGTCCTTCATGGGTAGGTCACGATTATGCTCGTTTGAGTACAGAGTCCACTTTATTAACTGAGGCGAGCATACTTAATTGCACGTTCACGAGAGAAAGCCTAATTTTCTAGGGATACAATATTCGCATTATACAATTATTCAGTGTGGAGACAGAATATACTTCATGACAGCAGTATGAAGATAGGTAAATCAGTCTTCACTTTTTTAAGCAGACGTCTATAGAGTTGTATGGTTTACTGTAAACCTATCATTATTTTGCATCAGTAAGGACTGATAGGTAAATCAGTCTTCACTTTTTTAAGCAGACATCTATAAAGTTGTATGATTTACTGTAAACCTATCATTATTTTGCATCAGTAAGGATGTTGAGACCGTTTGACCAAATGTTTTCTCAGGGAAACGTAAGCGGAGGATTGCATGCACGCAATCATCATTAATGGCTACATTATATTTAAAGAACCGCTGTTGCGTAGCGGTTAGAAGTTCTTCTGCAAGTACTGGTAGTGTTGGGTTCGATCTGTAACAGGATGCTTCAAATTTTAAAAACTAACTTGGGCTTCCAGGTCGACAAAACCTAATATGATTGCCAGAAAATATATTGATAAGTAAAAGTGTAGAGTGATACCGATGTCATCAGCCACTAATTGCCGTTTTGTCTATACAATTATATATGCCCAATGCGCCTTAGGCATGAGACAGAGACCTTTATTTTACTCACTTATTATATGTAATGTCTGGTTAATAACAGCCTTGGTCGTTTATGACCATTACCTTCGTCCACAAGTTGCTTTAACAATATGATTTGCCAAACGTATTGTCGCCGCTCACAACAGTTGTGCAGATTCAAGCTAGCACAACAGTTTCTCACCGAAACAATTGAAAGCAAACCTCTCGCCTTACAGACATGCTCCGATTCCCAATGAGACCTGCCCCGGAGCGCACCCTGTTTCAAAAAGCAAACAATCAGTTATGGGTCACATGGCCCGTAGCTGAAAGTCATCCAATGTGCCGATGGGCTGTATGTATGGCTGCTGGCGTTGAAGTAGTTAACTTTGATCTGCTTATCAGCATGCGGGTCGGCAACGGGCGGAGGGCGCCTTGTGGGATATCCTTTGCCTCTCCTTTGGCGTTTCGGCTCTGCCATGACGACCGTGTATATCGACCAGAAATTCCAGTCATATAACGAAGCGTATTCATTCCCGGCGGGTACAACGGAATTCTGTATTGAGAACTTCCTATTTTTTTTTCCTTTAGAAGGCTGCAATACTTGCTAAATTATCCAAGTGCAATGGAAGTTATCATTTACAAAACAAACAAGTTTGGCAACAGTAAATTGCCAAATCTGTAAAAACTCTCACCTTGGTGACACATATTACTGTTCGGCCATCTGGCGATATCTTCCCACTTGTAGCCTTGTTGACCTCTCTACTGTACTGCTTTCAGCTTTCTCCACTTTTATAAATTCCCCATGAGACAAGCTGAGAAACTAATGGTAACGGAGATGTGACTTCTGGGGAAAATGTACATAAAACCATGAGCGGACAGAAATGAGACGATAATTTAAAACAAACAAACAAACAAAATGAGAGCAGGAACATTATTATAGAAATTAGACGTAGACAGTCAAGATTTTGTTTGGGAATAAAATGTTGACTTCTTGTCCTTAATTTGTGGATATAAATTACAAATCTTTCAGAATTCAAAGTGGGTTCGCCTGATGGCGAGAGCCTCTGGTAATAGGAAATCCTAACCCTCACGTAAAAATAAGTCCTGTGCCCTACATATAGTAGCACCAGTATAGACTACGCTTGAGTTCAAAGCGATAGAACACACACACACAAATATTTGTGGACAATTTATGAGAAGAAATTAGCTTGAACATTTAGTGACATCTGGCAATCTTCATGGGAAAAGAGTAAGAGGAAAACAAAAAGATACATATCTGGATGTGTTGACCACATGACATAATAAGGCCAGTAACATGGACCCTATCCAAGATATTGATGACCGTATTAAAAAACCATGAAACCGCCAATCTCCATCGCCAGGGAGACCGGCTTGCACCTCTTACCTGTCATTTTACAGACAACTTTCCGTCTTGACAGACGATAGTTTGTTACACTGTACTTCAAAATAAAAGAATAGAGCGTAATAACCTCTCTATAGCACACAGTCTGAACTGCATGTCCATTTACTACTATCACATTACCAGGAAGAACTCCAACTCTAAATTGTTTTGACCCCGGTAATACTCTCTGGGGTTAATTCGTTTACGATAACTTTACAGATCTGAACTCCGATCCCTTGTCCGTGATAGCAGCAATCCAGCTAATAACTTGCACATCTTGATTCTCTCGTCGACTTCAACATTGAAACATGGAAAACAAAAACACATGAGAACATCAAACGGGCATATTGAGCATGAACTAGCTGATGACAAAGATAAAAACAGAGTGTACTCTGGGTGGTGATAAAGAGTCTCTCGCACATTACAACCCTGTTAACCCTCTCAACGGCTACCAATTAGCCATTAGCACACAAATCCAAAATCGCACCCGGTTTGGGAGACTTCCAAAACAATCTATTAATTGGAAACGGGAATTAATTCAGTTGCTATCCCTATGGGAGTTATTAATAGCTCTAATGGAGAGAAGAGCTCGCGTCGATTCCCATGGCTATTATAGAGACTTAGCAGTAGCATGAAAATCTTTACCGATTTGAGTCCCAAGAGGAGAGTTGGGACGGCCGGGTCGAGGCATTTCCGATGATTGAACGGGATGTGTTTTGAATGTTTACGATGCGAATTTGATAGTCGGGATGCGAGTGCGTGGCCGACACGTGATTAATTGATAAAGATTGAAAGCAATTATGAGTTCTGTAGACTAACATAGAATGTGTGACGTTCTCCACATGTTGGCTGTCCCTGGAGAGAGCTTTTCATGGTCGTGAGTGCCTGACAGTTTGAAAACTGGCTCTTTAACTGGCTGTCTGTGGTCGTAGTGTGAGCTAATGCCTCAAATTGATTACTGGATACACTACACCAGTCTGGATACCGAGCCAGGTAGAATGGTTTGTATGGACATAATTGAGCTCGGTTGTGGAGCGAAAAAAACGAAAACCGAAAAACAATGTATGTATATATTAACGTTGCTTCATCGGGTCAAACTGGTTTATAGCAACTGTTAAATGCGTTTTATTTACTGCGTGTGATAATATGTTGTTTTGAAGAAGTATATAGTTCATCAGGACGTGTCAAATATAACTTCTCCGATGTACTTCGGTAGTGATCCAATCTACCGTAGTAGATGTTCTGGTTGTGGTCTTCATTCTCATTTCATTCTCATGGCTACCGCTTAAAAGGTCGCACATTACACGACATAGTGAAAAATATTGTGTGTGTGTATATATATATATATATATATATATATATATATATATATATATATATATATATATACACACACACATATATATATATATACACACACACACACGCATATATATATATATATATATATATATATATATATATATATATATATATATATATATATATATATATATATATATGAGCTGCTCCGTGACGAATGGGCTACAGACGTTGTTCGTGATACCGCATACCCGCTTTGGAAACACAGCTGAGCGCAATTTGGCAGCAGACCGCGTTGCGTTGGTTTCTCACGAAATGGTATGGGTGCTGGTCGTTCAGAAAGCAATGTAACTACTGAACGTTAACTTGCCAAGAGATAACAACGGCAAAAAAATGCTGGTATTGATTGCAATGTCATGTAAAAATATGCAAATAACTAACTATTAATGAACACAATTGAAGTATGAATAAAATTAATGGAGCTAAGTAAAGCTGTGGAAATCTAAACAATGTAAATAATACAAAGTAACACAGCTTTACAGGGCATATTCGTTATACACAACGCTAATTCAGACATTCGTCACGTAAGAAAAATCTTTACATGTGTTCACAAACATGCTTGTGGAGATCACCAGATGTAAAGAAGCATGACTGCCCACGACATTCGGTAAACCATTTAATCATGATGATGATGATGATTCTTTAACGCTGAGACCTTTCCAATCATCCAACTGTATTAACGTATTTTATTTTATTTTAAACCCAAGCAGCTGCTACATTTAATTATCCGCAGTTGGTACATTAACTATGTTTACTTCAGGCAGTTATTACTCTACATGTTTGTCACAAGCAATTGACATTGTAACTATTTCTACCCCCAACAGTTGATTAAAAGAAAATTCGCGAAACAGAAGTCTGCTTGGCCGAAGGTTTTACTGTGTATTACATGCCCAGTGAGCAACGGTGGGGTAAAGAGCTCAAAACCTACACTAATCAGTTGGACTTCACCATTGATGTCCCGTTCAGAAAGCAATTGCAAGATACAGAACATATAGTTGCCCTGAAAAGCAACCTGCTTTTGGGGTCGACCGCGTTGTCCTTCACAGGAAATGCATCATTGGAAATGTCGCGCAGACATGAACAGGACATGCATCATTGGAAATGTCCCGCAGACATGAATAGGACATGCATAATTGGAAATGTCCCTCAGACATGAACTGGACATGCATCATTAGAAATGTCCTGCAAACATGAACACTACATGCATCATTGGAAATTTCCCGCAGACATGAACAGGACATGCATCATTGGAAATGTTCTGAAGACATGAACAGGACATGCATCATTGGAAATGTCCCGCAGCAGTAAACTGCAATGGGTTTGTGACGTGTAGACACGTCTCTTTTAGGCCAGAATGCATGAATGTATAGGTGATAGGTCGTTCCCTCACTTAGCAGGTGTAGAGGTCTGGCGTTGAACCTCCGTCCGACCGTGCTCATGGCATTACCAGCGTCACCTTGTACGATTACGCAAACACGCCCGCTTTACCCTGTTATTTCGGTGGTTACTATAAATGTTTCTATTTCAAGAAATCACTACTTTTTCAGACGAAAACGTCAAGTTATATGATTTGACCATATAACAAGGCTATCAACTAACAGCATGCCACAACAATGATGTACAGACCAAACGGAACCAGAAGAAGAGGCTGACAATGTAAACAATGGACAGAGGGAATAACAGAATCTATAAACGGTATCTCTCCCGCTGTTTATGCCTCACCTCGACACCGCAAGGTACAAGAGGAACGCGATCAGATTAGATGAGATGAGACTATTATTTAACTATTTTTATTCAACGCATTTACTTTAACTATTTATATCCCAAACAATTATTTGAACTCGTGGCAACTGTTACTTCATTAATTATGTCTCAAAACAACTAGTTTAACTATTTCCATCTCCAAAAGTTACAATAACTATTATTGTCCCAAGAGGACGTTACTGAACTATATCAGTCTGAAACATTCTTAACTCTTTTTCAATACCAAAACAGTTGTAACTTTACATTTAACAATTGTGTGATTATGTGGAAGCTTAAATAATAACACGAAGGAACTGATGGACGTTACAATAACAATAAAAACGGTCAGTGTTCACACAATAAAACGTTGTTGCACTCAAAAATAGCGAGATCCAAAGGAAACAAGAACCACCAGTTGAGTACTCAAGCTGAAACTGATAACTTAAGCCGTTCTCCTATTTAGTCACAATTAAAAACGCTGTAGGAAGGGAGAACGCGATAGAATGGAATACTGGCTGTTTAATTCAAAACAGCGGGTAGCTAGTCCGTAAAGGGATTACGGGTGGATATTTGCAGAAAGGACGGGCGACAAGAGATCCCAGCTACCAGTCTAATCAAAGTTTGTCATTCTTCAATTTCCATGTGCATTCAATTACTCCTAACGATACCTGATGAAGTACTGAACGGACTTGTGTGAAATTGAGTTGACTCTATCAATGCTGCCTTTGCTTGCCTTCCCCCACTCGCAAACTACTAATGATATTACGGTCACAAATGGGAATCCTTTATCGGAAAATGTTGACCAAGCTGAAATAAACTGACGGTCAATATTTTAGTCAACATAGAATAGCTGGAAAAGCGGTGGCTGACATGTTGCCGTGTGCGCCTCAAGTTGATATGATACTGGGTTTAAACCCAGCACAAGGCTAGCTATTCTCCCAATAAGCTGTTTGAATACAGATCAAAACTACTATTGAGAAAGAAATATATGTTAATGAGGAAAGATTGGAGGTGGTGGAAAATTTCGAATATCTTGGGTCAGTGATTACCAAATGTCAGAGTGTTGAGGACGTGAGTACAGGACATAGAGAGGACAAGGGACAGAATAGAGATAATGACATATAGGACATAGATAAGGACATAATCATAACATGTCCAAAATATTTTGACTGTCTACGTCTAATTTCTCTAATCAATTTTCGAGTTTTATTTGTCTCACACTACCCATTTAATTATTTAGAAATTGTGTCAACTTGACTAGAAGAAATATAATTAGAATTGATGACATTAGAAATATATGTACCATTTCACATTACTCATTTAATGATTGAGAAATGATGCCACTTTGATTCGCCGAGATACAGTTCGAATTCATGGCAATATATACTCCACTTCACGTATTGAATGTTTAGAGAGACAACAAATAAAGTTCTTCTGTTATATTGTGAAAATGAAGTTTAATCGGCGACAGCATTGTACTTACTGGCACAATCAACGATTTGTTATGTTATGTCATCATTGGCACCTTGCCGTCTTGACAGACGATAGTTTGTGCTCTAAAAAGGCATAATAACTTTTAACTATGGCGGTAGCGAGTGTGACTGATAAGGCCAATTTGCGCTGTAAATGTCCGTTCACAGTGGGTGCATGTGAACACGTGGTCATTTCCACCATCATGCACCATCTTACGTCTCAAACGCTTGGTGTGTGACTTTTCTGCAATAATTTTCTCCTTTGACTTTATTCCATTTCTGATATTTGCCCTCCATGCAACACGTTCAGCAGCGACATGCTCCCAATGTGCATTATCAATGCCTGTATCAATCATGTCCCGCTTACACACATCTTTGTATCGTAGTAGAGGCCGACCCTGAGATCTCTTACCCATCTGTAATTCACCAAAAAAGATATCCTTTGGTATTCTACCATCATCCATCCTCCTAAGATGTCCTATCCATCTAAGTCTACGAAGACTGAGCATGGAATAAACTGTCACACAACCTGATCTTTCCAATACTTCAGTATTTGTGATTTTGTCTTGCCACTTAATACCAAGAATTCTTCGCAGACACCGCATATGAAAGCTGTTTAAATTGTTCTCTTGGTGTGAGTAAGTTGTCCAGGTTTCACTGCCATAGAGAAGAGTACTAAGGACACAGGCTTGATAGACAAGGACTTTTGTTTTGGCAGTAAGCTTCCTGTTCTCCCAGACTCTTTTTCTTAACCTGTTCATTGTTGTTGCTGCCTTACCAATCCGGATGTTGATTTCCTGATCTAGGGATAATTTGCCATTTACCACTGATCCTAGATATGTAAAATGGTCTATCTCTAGTTCGGCGTCGTCAATAAAGATTGATGGTACCCCATGTGCACCTTGTGACATAATCTGTGTCTTCTTTTTGCTAATTGTTAAACCAAATTCAGAACAAGCATTGGAGAATGCAGATAGTAGACATTGCAATTCTTCCTCAGAGTGGGTCGTAACTGCAGCATCATCTGCAAAAAGCAACTCTCTGATCAGTACCCTCCTAATTTTGGTCTTAGCCTTCAATCTCTGAGCATTGTAGAGGCCGCCATCTGAGCGTGAGTGAATGTATATACCACCATCCTGATCACGAAATGCATATTTCAGTAGAAGTGAAAAGTATATTCCAAAGAGGGTGGGAGCTAGTACACAACCTTGCTTAACTCCACTCTTGATTTCAAATTCTTCAGAAGTTGCACCATCAAACTTGATTATACCCTTCATGCCTGTGTGGAACGATTCCACAATGGACAGAAGAGTTGGTGGGCAGCCAATCTTCTTTAGTGCCTTGAACAGACCCTCACGACTGACCAAATCAAATGCCTTTGTGAGGTCGATGAAGGCAATAAACAGTGGTTGATTCTGTTCACGGCATTTTTCTTGCATTTGTCGCAATGAGAATATCATATCAGTGGTAGACCGGTTCTGTCGAAAGCCACACTGTGATTCGGGGTAGACTTGATCTCCTAGGACTTGAAGTCTGCGCAGAACAATTCTGGCAAATACTTTTCCAACAATACACAGAAGTGAGATACCCCTATAGTTGTTACAGTCGCTCCGATCACCCTTGTTCTTGTACAGCGTTATGATGTTTGAATCTTTGAAATCCTGTGGGACTTGTCCTTCACGCCAGCATAGCTCTATTAGCTGGTGGATCTGTAGAGTGAGTGTGTCTTGCCCACTCCTGATAACCTCTATTGGAATCCCATCCTTACCTGGAGCCTTGCCAGATGCAAGTTCATTTATAGCACACTTAACTTCTGTTATGGTGGGAAGTGTGTCCAGGTGGTCAAGAGTTGGTAGAGCCTCTATGGCGTTAAGGGCATCATCCGCTAGTTTGGTCTCACTTGAGAAAAGCTCCAAATAGTGCTCTACCCATCTGTCCATCTGCTGTTTCTTATCAGTGATGACTTCTCCAGTCAAGGTTTTCAGCGGTGCACTTCTTTTGATCACTGGACCACAGGCTTTCTTTATTCCTTCATACATGCTTCTTATGTCTCCCTTATCACTTGCGATTTGAATGGAGTCACATAACTTGATCCAATAATCATTTGCACACTGCCTGGCAGCCTTTTGCACATCCTTCCTAGCTTGCCTTAGCTCACTCAGAGTGTTACGCGTTGGTCTTTCCTTGTTTCTTAAGAGAGCTTTCTTCTTCTTATCAATCAAGGGCTGCAGAGTCTCGCTGTTGGCCGCAAACCAGTCCTGCCTCTTATGATCCACAGTGCCGTAAACCCCTACGGCAGTTTTATAAAGAGTTTCCTTAATTTGACCCCACTTTTCATTTACTGTACAATTTCTGGTGTATCAGTGAAAGCGTCTTCAAGTTGCTGTTGAAACTGAAAGCACTTTTCAGGATCCTGAGTGTTAATAATATTAATCCTGGGGCTAGATTTGTGTTTAGCTGTGTAGATTCTCTTTGGTCTCAGTCTAACTCTTGCAACAACCAAAGAATGATCTGTATCACAGTCAGCACTGTGGTAACTACGAGTCAATGATATATGGTTCAGATGTTGTCTCCGTGTGATGATGAAGTCCAGCTGGTGCCAATGGCCGGATCTTGGATGTTTCCATGTGACCTTATGCATCTCTTTTGTTTTAAAAAAAGAGTTTGTAATACATAGGTCATTACTGGTGCAATGCTCCAGCAGCCTTTGCCCATTTTCATTCATGCGACCGATGTTGTATTTTCCAAGGGACACTGACCATGAACTCGAGTCCTTGCCCACACGAGCATTGAAATCACCGAGCATATAAATGTAGTCAGATTTTGGAACTGCCTTGATCACGGAGTCTAACTCCTCATAGAACAAATCCTTCACATCATCAGAGGAATCGAGTGTCGGTGCATATGCAGTAATAATGGTGGCAAACCCACAAGAGGTTGCCAAGCGCAGGGATAATAGTCTTTCATTTCCTCCTGCTGGAATTTCAATCATTCCCAGTAGCGAATTCTTCACTGCAAAGCCCACACCGTGTTGCCTTTTTTCTGCCTGCCCTCTACCCTTCCAGAAAAAGGTGTAGTTGTTTTCCCTGAGTGACCCTTCCTCAGCGAGGCGAGTCTCCTGCAGTCCAGCAATATCAATGTTAAGACGATTGAGTTCGGCATCAATCACAGCCGTTTTTCTCACATCGTCAATATTGGTCAAGTCAGTGGAAAATCCTGGACACATGGTTCTCACGTTCCAGGTTGCAAGCCGTAGCTTGAGGTTTCTATTTTTATTTTTGTTTGTACCTGGTGCATTGGTTTTACAGCCTGCGATTCAGATTTTGTCCTAGCCCCAAGCACCCATTGAAGCAGGCAGGCTGTGGCGGATCAGCACCCAATTGGCTGGGGGCTGCCCAGCTTGAGGCGGGCGGTAGCTGATCAGTGACACCTATAGGTGTCTCCCACCGTCAGAGGCAACGCGTGGCGCCCCATGTCTACGCCAACTGACAAGGACTTATAACCCGTAACAGTTGCCTCTCGCTTTGATCCCGAGACCAGTTAAGACCAGGGATGGAGTTATTGCCTCTCCATAGTACAAAGCCTGGGCTAAAATATAGAGGTCATGTGTTGCCCATGCAGCATGATCCCTCTCTCGGCCTGCCTAGTTCACTCCAGAGGAAAGGTAACACCCCTACATCTGGAACAAGACAAGCTGCAGAAGCTGCCGGATCAGCAAAGCAATGCTCTAACTGTCCGCCTGTCGGAGCTTCGATCCTAGACCAGTCGCCAACCAAGGCTTAGGGCCTGGTCTGCCCTGCCATGACAATTTTGTCTTTAGCTTGCATTTCCTCGCACCAGGGTAAGGCTTGTACCCTCCCAATTGCGCTCTTCCGCCCGAAGCCGTTGGCACAATGTGGGGTGTCGGGTTTGGTAAGCGCCGCCCAACGTTCGGCGCTAACAGAAACCAGGTAGTACCGTCTACTGTTATACGGTAGCTCAGTCATATCTGACTAAGACCTGACTGACAATGTTATGTTATGTAATGTTATGTAATGTTATGTAATGTTATGTAATGTTATGTTATGTAATGTAATGTTATGTAATGTAATGTTATGTAATGTAATGTTATGTTATGTAATGTTATGGTATGTTATGTTATGTAATGTTATGTTATGTTATGTTGCTTGCTTGCTTGTGTTCGTTGGCTTGAGCTCCAACGCGAAGTCCTGTATGTCGGATGAAGGCATCCTGTTGTCCAACATCAGTGTGATGTCATACAGGACTTGAGGTTTGCGTGAGTATCCGTTGTCCCATGTCTGGCTTATTGGTGTGCAGACTGGTGGTTCCTCGCCGTACAGGCAGACACTCTCCGACTTCGGAGGAATCGGCGATCCTACTGACCTTAGCCAGGACCCCGAAGGGACCTGTTGCCCAGGACGCTCGACGAGGACGCGTCAATAGGTCTTGGCCAGTATATAACCCGGCCCTGGTGCCTTGGAAACACCTCTGCGTCCCTTATGTTATGTAATGTTATGTTATGTTATGTAATGTTATGTTATATTATGTAATGTTATGTTATGTTATGTTATGTTATGTTATGTAATGTTATGTTATGTTATGCAATGTTATATTATATTATGTTACGTTACGTTATGTCCAACGACGTCAAAGCACATAGACCATCCCCTTACGTACCCAGTCCTCCGATGCAGCACAGCTCACTTCCCATGAAAGTTATTTGTATCTTCTGTCTTGACCTCGAAGGCGGCTTTGACGAGCTTGACCAGGCTTCACTCCCAGTTCGTGTAGTCAGGCGGACTAGCTTCAGTCTTGTTTGTCTCGGCCAGCAGAGAAGTACTACATTGATTATATCAGCTCTGTTCAGGCTTCTTACTGTTTGTAATGTTGCATTATTTTCCAGTTGGTCTGCTCGTTCATTACCTTTTACTCCGGTATACCCGGCTGCGTTCACCCAGGTGAGTGAATTCTATATAGAGTTGCAACTATTGGGGACTTGCACGGGACTGGTGTTTGACTGTTTATTAGCTTTCCCTATTACCAGTGTCACTCGCGAACAGGCGAGAGACACTGGTAACACTGGACTTGTATCCCAGTTCCACTGCTGAGGTACTTGCAATTTACGTCCCCAAGTTAAGACTGAGAAATCCGCATTATAGTCCAGCAGACCGGTGTAGGGGTTAAATCTGCAACTTCGACATTAGCACACCGGAAGTTTAAGAGCAAGTTCTCTTATACAATCGACCATAACATCTGGTGCGTGATATGAAGCGAAGCGCACATTCTATTTGGCTTACAATCCACTCGGAGAGGAGACCACCGGTTGTGATTTTCTTTGGTATGTTCATAAAGTCTGATGTGATAACCATGTGTGTGACTTGTTCTGATAAACATGTGAACATTCAATGAATTTCTAGTAAAATATGAATAAAATGTGGTGGAGCTGAGGTAAAGCTGTGGAAATGTAAACAATATAAAATAACACAAGTAATGCAACTTTACAGAACAGAATTACGAAACATACAGGACTTTGCGGCGATTAGCCTTCGTCAGCAAGCAAATACATACATAAAATACAACATATAGTCACTGAGAAGACCCTCCGGTAACTACATTACGGCATAAGGAAGGGATTAAAAGAATAAAAAGGTGACAAAATGAGAGCAGTGAAGAGCAAATTAATATATGAAAAGAATGTGGTTACTTATCTCAGAATTCCAGGCTGTACTAATACCACGAACGCCATCTTTATCCTCTTTTATACATAGCCGTGGGAGCCTGTGGGACATGGGGACCGGGTTAGGGGATGATACCCGGGTAGTGTGTTTTAACGGTTCATTGACAGTCCCAGGTAAATGAATGGAGATTGTATATGAAAAAATGGAGCAGGGAGGTAAGGCGGGAAACTGGAAGCAATGGAGATGTGATAGTTATCCTAGAGTGGAAGCTAAGGAGTCCCAGTGGGTGTACTAAGCGTGAGTTTGTGCCAGTGAACGGGTTGGCCACAGCGGACAAATATTAAAGATCAATGAAGTGTGCACCTAAGTATGATGGTGAAACTAACAAAACTCATTTTATGTGCTCCTTTATGTGTGTACGACGCGAATCCTAAAGTTTGGGTGGACTGATATGTGTAGGCGCTCATACATACATCTACATACATCAACAAACATTCACACAATAGTATACTTACAAGTGTATGGTATATATGATAAAGGAAAGGGAGAGAGAGAGAGAGAGAGAGAGAGAGAGAGAGAGAGAGAGAGAGAGAGAGAGAGAGAGAGAGAGAGAGAGAGAGAGAGAGAGAGATAGAGAGATGGTATAGTGCATGCGATATGCCACATGGGTTATGCGGAATAGGAAGGTCTACAAATACGAGGCTTCACTTACACAGTTCCTTTTGAAATAGGATTAGTAAGGTTGATTGTTATACCACGTATTACAGGATCAAATCGCCAAATGCATTGTGTTATTCGGGTTGTATAAGATCAGACCACCTGTAATCCACATGATATTTGTAGGCACAGCGAATCTCACTGCACTTAGCGAGAGACCAACGGCAACGAGAGAAGCTGAGGATTCTATACCCCCAGTATATCCATCATTCGTGCTGGCTTTCATTCATACATATCTGTCCTTTATTTCTTACAATTAAAAGCAACGGAGAAGCTGTGGTAGACAAACCCACAGTATATCCATAATCCGATCTGTCTCTTTATACGTAGTTCCATGATTTCCATTATGGGATATGCACGCACTCACATCAAGAGAAAACCCGTGTGTCACACACCAGTACCACACAGCATAATAATTTTGCTTCGCTGTGCCGGTTGGTCTATACAACACACGAGTCCAGCAACGTATGCACAGGGCGCCTTAAGGTGCGTAAAAGGGACGATTACTTAATTTACAGTAACGGCGAAACATTTATCTCACGATAAATACTCATCTGTGGTGTAGGATAAAGAGAGAGTGTTAGTACCTCACGGTGAGTGGCAGCCATATCCCAAGGGATAGACCAGGATCCTGTTTGGTTCCCATCTCTTTACCTAGCTCATGTATGGCTCCACGAATACCGCTTGTGTACGGCGGTGGCCACACCACGGGCAACAGTCTTGGCTGACTGGCTAAACTACATTAGTGAGGTAGGGGTAATATCCTACTAAGGGAATGTCCATCCTTAGTACACAAAGACTGGGACGGTGGAGAAGGCGGATGAATCTAAATAGATCAACGGCTTCGAAAGCGAAACAGCAGAGTGTGTGGCACACATGAGGCGTGTTCAGGACACGATAGTGAACATGGCTGGCCATCGTGGAAGAGATTGGGACCTCACCATGTAATATCCCAAAGACAGCAATAGTAATTCAACAACAAGAAACAAGCGATTCAGGTAATTCTTGGCCCCCTGGAGATGAGCCTGTTGTAACTATTCTCAGGGAAGAGACAACTCCTATAGTGAATAAGGAAGTGCATAATGACGACTGCATCCCAAATTCTTTTGAAAGGGTGCATTCTGACAATACCTATCTGAAAAGTAGAAGAAGTCTGAGAATTGGTACGTGGAATGTACGCACCTTATATCAAGCAGGAAAGTTTGATAACCTTATTGCACAGGCAAAAATATGAATTTGGATATCTTAGGCGCATCTGAAACAAGACGGACAGTTACAAGTTATATAAGGAGAGAAGATTACATATTCATTAATTCAGGAGGAGATCATCACGAGAGAGGAGTAGGAATTTTAGTAAAGCGAGATGTAGAGAACAATATTAGTGGATTCTGGACTCATAAAGATAGGATGATACTTCTAAAAATTAAATCAAATACATTCAACATAGTAATTTATGCTCCGACAACTGATTATAGTGATGAACAGCTAGAAGAATACTATGAAGATCTACAACAAACACTGAAAGTTGTAAAATCATCAGAGGTCCTAATTGTCATAGGAGACAAGAACGCAAAAGTCGGAAAAAATAAATATCAGCAGATAGTAGGTGTCACAATGTTCTTTATCATAACTGAGTGACATGGTCGTTGTCTAGGTTTCAATGTTCCTTGTATGTCACTATGGAGTGTAAGTAGAGCTAGCCATCTGTCTCACAATGCAACTCACCCCAGTAGTACACATCCATCAGTCAGTGAACAAGATTGATTTGGCGCACATAATCCTTTAATACAGAAAGAACACGGACAAACGGAACACAACTCTATATCCAGAAACAATATAATCCATAGAATATAAATATCCTCCTCACAACTTAACCAGCACACAATACTGCCTTCTCAAGGCCTTGTGAATCTCCAATTCACAAAACAGTTATCCAGCTACTATCCACAGCTGGACCTCACACAATACAACCCACACACTGGGTCTAGCCTCCACTACTATCCAACCCACTCTGGGTTCAGGCCTCCATTAACTATACAACCCACTTTGGGTTCAGGCCTCCATTAACTATACAACCCCCACTGGGTTTTAGGCCTGCATTCACAACTCGGAGCACAACACACCACAGGACGGAGCTCTCTTTCTCTCCGCTCCTATCCTTCGACTCCCGAACAGCTCGGAGTCTAGACATCCCCTGTCCACACGATCCTACCCGCAGCCGGTCTCAGCTCCAACTCCCCTGTCAATGTTTTCCACTCTCTTTTATGTCCCCTAACTTCACACGACACTAAACTGTCTCTCACCTCGTCCACCCTGGGGTTCTGCATCCACCCTCACCATTATTTCTCATGGCTGGTTGTTTTTCTCGTAGTCTTGCTACAAAGGTCACTCACCTTAATGTCAATCACCCAGGCATATGTCAGTAGGGCAATATGGTATTAGAAAGAGAAACGACAGAGGAGACCGGCTGATAGAGTTCTGTGAAGAAAACAATCTTATTGTTTGCAACACATTCTTTCAATATAACCCCAAGAAACTGTATACATGGAAAAGGCCTGGAGATAGAACAAGAAACCAAATTCACTACATTATGATTAGAAATAGATTTAAAAACAATGTTAAAAATGCCAAAACATACCCTGGTGCTGATATCAACTCTGACCATAATCTTGTAGTATTAAAATTACAAATAAAACTTAACCCAGGAATAAGGAAATCGAAGACACATCAAGTAGATATATCGGCATTGAAACAACCAAAAATAAGACAACTATACCTAGTTAAAGTCAAAAATAGATATGATGGGCTAATCATTGAAAGTATGAAACAATATCGACGTGAAAATCCCGAGGATAAAATTAATACAAAATGGGAAAGTATAAAAACCAGTATTCAGACTGCAAATACCACCTTGCCAGTGAACATTAATAAGAAAAAAAACAATTATGGATAACCGATGAAATATTGAGTAAAATGTCTCAAAGAAAGAAAGCAAAGAACACTCCAGAGTATATAGTAATACATAGAGAAATACGTCACATGTGCAGAGTTGCTAAAGAAGAGTGGCTGCAGAAACATTGCAAAGAAATGGAGGATCTGGAAATAAAACACAACTCGAAAGAATTACATGAACATATAAAGAGATTTACAAAGAAGAAACATAATATCACAGGAAATGGTTGTATCAGAGCAAATAAATGGAGAAATTATAATTAATAACACTGACATAATAAAAAGATGGATAAAGTACACAGAAGATTTATTCTGGGACAACAGGGTCAATAGACCAATATTGTATAATACTCAAGATGGACCAAAAATATTAACGGCTGAAGTAGAAAAGTCTATTAAAAAGATGACAGAATGAAAGGCTGCAGGTCCTCACAAGACAACAACAGAGATGATAAAATCCTTATCCAGCTTTGGCACTAAAACTATCACATAATTATGTAATGATATATATATATATATATATATATATATATATATATATATATATATATATATATATATATATATATATATATATATATATATATATGTCGTGTGTGTAAAGAATGAATGTCGTAGTAGTTATTTGTTCTTCTTTACCACTTTAGTGTCGTCCCTGGAGTGAGGGGAATCAACACAAACATTTGTTTTAATTCAATATCTCTATCCTGGAGATATCCAGTAGACTCCGTCCACAACACTCTCTCAATCTGAAGACACCATCTTCTCACTCTTACTCACTCCTGGATCATGCCCCCTCTCATTCTTCCCCAACATAACATACGTGACAACTTTAGCTTCAACAAATAAACACAAGAAATTTATTAAAGCAAAGAGTATATGTAGGAGATGTGTGTGTGTGTGTGTGTGTGTGTGTGTGTGTGTGTGTGTGTGTGTGTGTGTGTGTGTGTATATATAAAGTGTAGAATGTGTGACGTATATTCTAAAGTGTCTGTAGACTCAGATCAGTGTTCAGGAGTATAGTCATTCACATCACTGTGCTGAGAACCCACTAGCACCATTCAGTCCAGACAAGCAACCTCACCAAGGTGATGCTCCTCCGGTCACGTGAAGACTTCCTCCGTTGTCTCTTGAACCACTAGGATGCTTGGACACCCATGACAAACACTGTCTAATGAGAGTCTTCAATCTGTTTTACACTATGAATTTCCTCTGTTATTTAACCGAATGTTAATTGGAAAATTCTAACACTATTGTCACTGTTACTGGGAAATCTTACTTGATCTAGTGTCACTGGTTTTAAAGATTCCCCATATTAACAACACAATCTGAAGTTCCCGGTATCAGTATAATATTTATATGACTGTTTCTGGTATCAGTGTTGTATATGTAGAATATATATATATAATGTTCTGACTGTTCAGTGATACAGCTATCACTTGCTAAAACATAAGTATCATCAGCATATCCTGCTCAGCAGAAGTCAGGTTCCCGCAAACCAACTTGGGTATAAGCCCAATGTAGCGGCCTCTCAGCAACTTCTGTCTTCAAATTCTGAGCCATCATCTTCTAAAATGTGTTAGCTTCTCTGGTCAAAATCATAGCACACATACGTGGACCTGTAAATGGAACCTGTAGAATAGAGAATACTATGGTGAGGGCAACTCAATCCTGGCCGGAATTAGGTGAGTGTAGGCCAATAGCAGCACTCAGATCTATAACAGAGATCCGATCTCTGTCATACGGCCAAATAACTCATCATATGATCTGAGATCTGAAAGAATAAAGGAACGGGTAGAAACCCAGCAGATGCCCTACTGGAAGATCCTACCATTTCACATTCCTCTCCTCCCTCTCAACCATCCTTAATCTCTCTAATTATTATTCCACTACATTGTCCTCAACTCCCTGAGTAAAATGATATATCACACAAGCTAATTGAAGCCACACAATAATATACTAGTGCCGACGCTCAGATGATACTTTCTAGCACCGCACTTATAGAACATTCTATCACTAATCATAAAACATTATATCATCACACTTATAATACATTATATCACCGCACTATGATACATTATATTACCGCACTATGATACATTATATTACCGCACATACTGTACTCTATTCCTAATCATACTCTAAGTTAGATATGATTAATAGCCTACCATATGCCTATTCCAGTTGCTAATCGAAACTAGGCGATCACAGACTGGATCTATGTCCGCCGATAACTATCAACACTTTGACACCCCTAGTTTCTTTTATGTAACACAACTCGGAATACTGCATCGCTCTTTCCAACTTCAGAAATCTGGTCAACTCAATCCTCTTGTTTACTGCAACGCTTTTTATATTGGTCTGTGAGTGACGTCACCAAAAAGTCCAGACGCTTACCAATTCAGAGTCTGGTTCCTCCTCCTGTTCTAGACTAACTGGAGTCAACCAGCGGTCAAATTTGCTTTCATTTGGGGAAATTCCAGTCTGTCTGTGAACCAGAGAATTCCCCACATCAGAGAATCCATCCCGCCTTGCATTCAGACATTTCGTCTTGCTCTTCAAATGCCGTCTCCCGCCTCGCAGACAAATGACGCCGTTGTTCGTCTCGAGCAACCCACATCATAACAAAATCGCCGACCAGGTGTAGACATTCTGACGCGACGTGTTTGGCTTCCCCGTTAGAAATGCCGATCCTGTGTAAACAGTTTTAACGACGTATTTTTCTCAGTCTGTACATCAAAGGATTACTTGTTTTTTTTTTCAGACTTATGTCGGGTCTGGTTGTCATTGATCGAATCTCAAGTTTATTTATGTGTCAATATATATATATATATATATATATATATATATATATATATATATATATATATATATATATATATATATATATATATATATATATAATACTGGAGGGCTCCCTGCAGGGTTAGCAACTTTCTCCGTTAACCGCGAATACTTTCGTGGTTGAGGTGGGCGCACGAGAATTAGAAGTGGTTCGAGTCGCGCCAGTGAGAGTATGCAGCCGGTCGCTCAGAAAGTCGTGGCGTGCTGATGAGCGTAATCTTAGCCTAGGAATCAACATACAGCTGAAAGATGATGGTGTTGACCGCAATATCCTGAAACAGGATGGAAACGCGGGAAAAAATATATATATAATACTGGGCACATCCCCAAGGACTTAAAAACATCAATTTTCATCACACTACCGAAGAAGCCAAGAGCTGTTGAGTGTGAGGATTACAGAACTATTAGCTTAATGAGCCACATAACTAAGATACTACTCAAGGTCATACAAGAAAGAATTCAACATAAAATAGATGAGGAAGTAGATGAAGAACAATTTGGGTTCCGCAAAAACAGCGGCACCAGAAAAGCATTTATCTCTTTGAGGATGTTAATTGAAAAATATATAGAAGTTCAAAAAAGTATATATGTTTGTTTTATAGATTACAAGAAAACTTTTGATAGAGTACAACATGAACGACTAATTACGTGCCTTCAAGATACAGGAGTAGACGGAAAGGACATCAGACTTATTAGTAACTTGTACTGGGAACAAGTAGCGTCTATTAGATGCGGAAATAACTATTCGTCACCTATAGAGATAAAAAGAGGAGTACGGCAGGGATGTGTACTGTCCCCAAGCCTCTTCAACCTATACACAGAAAGTATTTTTAAACAAGTTGAAATGCCTGGACTCAGCATCAATGGAAGAATCATAAACAATTTTAGATATGCTTACGATACCGTGTTACTAGCAGAACGTGAGCAAGAGTTGCAAGACCTAGTGGAAGAAGTAAACAGGCACAGTGCAGAATGCGGCTTAGATATTAACATCCAAAAAACAAAAACTATGATAATTAGCAGTGAAAAGGAAAGGTCATCAATGAACATCACAGTAAACGGGCAGATACTAGAACCAGTAACAAGTTTCTCTTATCTTGGACATATAATAACATATGATGGCAGAAGTGAAATGGAAATCAAAAAGAATCAGGAATGGCCAAAAATGCTTTCAACGGCATGAAATCAGTACTAACATCTAGAGAGATAAATAACGCATTAAAAATGAGAATTGTCAAATGCTACGTATATTCAACGCTATTGTATGGCGCGGAAGCCTGGACATTGAACAAGCAACTAGAAAGTCGCATAGAAGCCCTGGAGATGTGGATATACAGACGAATATGTCGTATTTCATGGAAACAAAAACAATCAAATGCAGAGATCCTAGAAAAACTGGGAATGAAGAGAGAGTTGATGAAAGAAATAAAGAGGAGACAAGTGAAATATTTTGGCCACGTTAAAAGACATGATACTATAATAAAAACCATATTGGAAGGCAAGGTGGAGGGCAAGCGAGCAAGAGGTAGATAACGATACAAGTGGGAGGATAACATCAAGAGATGGACGAACATCAGCCTGACAGAATGTACAGTCAGGATGAGAGACAGACAGTGTTGGAGATCCATTGCAGCCAACCTTCATTGCGGAGACTGCACCTGATTGATTGATTGAAATACTCATCTACGCTCATGGGAATATGTGGAGCAAATCCCACTATTTACATGATAATTCATAATTGACAGAAAGCAGAAATACATACTGCATATTTCACAAACACTATGTATTGACTTCGTACTACCTGTGTTTCTTTATTGTTGGTTATTCCGTGACTTTGATCAGAAGTACGCATTTTAGATAGTTTCTTTCCCTTATAGAAATAGTTACAGGAGTTTGACAAGGTTGCATTCTCTCCCTGTATTTCTTAAACATATATGCATAAATGTCCATGAAACAACACATCATAACTAATGCGTGAAAGACAATTTTGATCCATTAATAATTATTGGAAATCCAACACGATAGCTTATACGGATAAGGCATTAGAAGAGTTGATCAATCTGTCATAACACGCAGTGAAATTAACAATTTTCTTCTGGACGGTACAATAAACATAACAAATTAATGTTCTTTTACATTCTGAAAGCAATGGCAAACTGCTAAACGTAGACGTGCACATGAATCACTTTTTTATTTTTTTTTTATTTTGCATATCCTTTACAGGACATCGCTGTCAACACCAGCATCTTTCAGCTGTATGTTGATTTCTTGGCAAGATTACGCTCAGTAGTTTGCCATTGCTTTCTGAGTGGCCGGCTCACATACCCCGTAGGTTACCGATGCGATTCGAACCACTGCTGATTCTCCCGTCATCACGTTAACCACGAGAGTATACGAGATTACGGAGAAGAGTCATAACCTCTAAGCCAGGAAGCCGGCCATGAATCATTAAAAGCTAACAAATGCAACATCCTGAAAAGGATATGCAACTAACTTTAACATTACAGACAGCGGAAGCAATCCTTTTAACAATTTTCGTGAGTTTTCAGCTCGACCCAGTCTAGAAATGGGGACCGAGAAATGTCTTTGGAAGTGAACGCGGCCGGCTTGATACTGACCATATCAACTACGTACTTAGTGCTAATTGGACTATAAACACAAGTCGTTTAAAAGGGCTATTTACTTTTATAATTCACAACAAATAACAATCACAATCAACAATGCCGATGTCACTTGTTTTCCTGGGAGGAATGTGGAATCAACAAGCACATCTTCAAACTTATTATCTGTTGGAATTATTGACTGACTTCTGTCTACACTCCTCCCTTCTGTCTTCCCTTCCATATATCTATTTCTTTCACTCTCTCTGTTATTCCATCAACACATACTCCGACAACAGTTCCTTTCAACGATAAATAAAGATTTATTAATAAAAACTATGTCTGGTGTATGTATGGACTGTGTATATGTAGTTGGTATTGTCTACTAGTGTGAATGCAAGATAGGACGGTTGACTTCGTATGTGCCGTAGTTCTTCTCGCCTCTTCTGTCGGCCAAAACACAGGACAGCACACAAAGAAATGGAGTGATCTCACCCTGAATGATCTCCTCCTGCTTGAGTCTGGACTTAATCCAATTCTTGAAGAAACAACTGTTCAATGTCTTATCACCAGAAAATAATCCGATTTGGTAAGTCACTGAAGTTCATATATTTCCCGTTTTGGACGGTATTATAATCCACCTCTGAATACACACCGCCACTATCCAACATTGTCTAAAGTTACTATGAATGTTCTACACCATGTCTATTGTTAATAAAGTTTAATGTTTCGGCACAGTGCAATTGCATGCAATTAAGTATCCCTGCTTGCCACAGGTTAACTTCTTTTCCTTTTAAGGGTTTTAGTTGTTTATTCGTTTGAGCATACAGTGTTCTGTATTTGACGTTAAGTTATCACTTCTTCATATTAAAACATGTCTATGTTCTTGTTGGTTCTAAGTAGGTACTTTATTTGCTCAAGTGCAGTAACCTTCATCTCTTCTCTGATCTCAATAGGGGGATTTGAACCTTATATATGCACTTATGTTCCTGGAATCGAAATACACTAGCGAATAACACACTAATATCCTCTCTTCTTTAAACCATTAGGGACGTGTATTTCTTTCCCCACTCAGGAGCATATCTCATTCAGCCCAGTTTGGAACACACACTAACTAGCAACCCCAGTTGCTACTATTTATATTGGGTCTCCCGTTCTTCCGTGATTGTTGGATGTCCATACATCAACAGTCGCATCTTGACGTATCCTGTACATCACAAGGCGGTGAATTCACGTAGTGATTAGTTGCTCGTTTCATTCGCTGTTACGCTGTTCCCTGAGTTTCCCCGTACGCGAATACTTCAAAGCAACTTCACTCGTTGATCGTTTTCTCCGGTCGTGTGTCCCCAGCGCGATCGTCCCGTTTCTCCGTGTCCGTTCCGATCGTCAGGCAATGACTCTGCGAACACCTGTATCCTATTTTCATATCTGTGTCGGTCAATGATCTTTTATCCGTCCTCCTCTCAGAATGAAGTACACGATTGTTAACCCTTCTCCCTCCTTGTATTTTAATATGTAAGTTATCAAGGAATCATTAAACTGCAGTTTTTTCCATGACAGCCGACAGTGAGAATATCACAAACGTTGCCAACGCGAATCGTAATGCCGCTTACCCGTGTTCAATAGACAGCGGTGATCGATTTGGCAGCAGACCGTGTCTCTCTGGTTTTAACGTGTCAGTATGGGAGCCGATCGTTCAGAAAGCAATGACAAACTACTGAACGTCAAAACGTGTCAAGACGGCAGTAAAATGCTGGTGTAGACTGCAACGCCCTGTAAAGGGTATGCAACTTTTATTTTAAAAAAGCCAATAACAATGGGGAACTTTCCAAAAAAAGTCACATTTAGAAAGGTTTTAGAAATGCAGACACCAACAAACAACTTAAAATATCATATTTGAGAAAGTGCGTTCATTTGTCAGGTTAATATGCTGACGAAAGAGACATATTCACCATACGCACATACATAATGCTAAAAACGAATAAGAGAAGCTGCGACATAAGTAAACAGGAAACATAAAATTCTTACGTCTTCATGTGTTTTATTTTACAAATGGTGCCACCACTATATTTTTTATAGACCTATGGCAACCCCAGGGTGATGTCTATATAACGCCGGCGGCCTTACTTCCCAAGGCATTTCCTGGTACACTTTGGACTGAGAACCCAGGTCAGTTTTTAAAATTCGTCTATATGTGATCTATACATCGTGACCATGTCAACTACAGCTTTCATATTGAAATACCAAGTGGTACTGACTCTGTTATTTGATCTTGTCTAACATTTTCTCTTAACTACTGCAAAATTCCCGTAGTTAACACGTAATAATCAAAGTGAATTGTCCCTAATACAACTCTGAGATCATACGTAGTATTAGTATTATTTCTTAAAGCAGTTTTCAGCTTTCCGTCTGTGATGTGATACGGCCATCACATTTGGTAGGCCTGAATGCACGAAGGAATAAGTGGCCAATCTTTCCCTCAGAAGACGAAGAGATCACGTTTATGACATTATCAGCGCAGTTCCATATCAACTTTAATAATGCCCACGCTTAACATTATATCTACCCATCCTTAATTTCCCCTTTATCTCGATGGACATGAAGCAAACACAAATAACATTGAACGGTTTTAATTTGTGATAGTACAAAGACAGAAACATCTTAACTCACAAACGAGGACTTATTCAATGGCTTAATTTCCTGTTCGTATTCGATTATGCTTGTCCATGTATGTTTATTAGATACATTTTCATGCAACGTATTATTCACTGCTTCTTATTTTCTGCATGGAAACGATTATATTGAACTGCAAGTTTCATTTAGGAGTACCAATTCTAGAGATACCCCACGCTGCGATGATTAGTCTAGAAGGGAATCGATCATCCCATGAGCTTGCTATTTTCACGGAGAAGCTATCCCACTAACTTCTATTGTCTGTGTCCGGCGACAAGTAATAAGTGGTATTTCCGCTTACTTCTCGTCCTGGCTGACGTGTCATGCATGAGTGATTAGTTCTGCTTTTTGTGGCCACACAAGGCGGAGGTTGCAGTGAGTCGGTGGTGATGAAAGCGCTGCTTTGTTCTCTTGGTTAAAACATGGACTTGTATCAGCTGAGATTTATCTTCATCACTGAAAAGTGTATGTTTATATTACATAACGGGTTATAATGTTGTCTAATATTCCAGACAGATGTAGAGACAGGGAGACATGCATACCGATTGATAAACACACACATACATACATACATACACACACACACACACTCACACAGACATATATATATATATATATATATATATAGGGAGAGAGAGAGAGAGAGAGAGAGAGAGAGAGAGAGAGAGAGAGAGAGAGAGAGAGAGAAGAGAGAGAGAGAGAGAGAGAGAGAGAGAGAGAGAGAGAGAGAGAGAGAGAAGAATATTTCGAGTGCCGTGTGTTTGTTAAATTCACCTACAATTGCCCATGCTTCTTTTGCCTCTTTGCATAATCACCTAATTTTGCTGTGGGTGTCTTCACATGTACATGGTTTTTTTTTCTTTCTTACATTTGATTTTCTTATTTCTTAGGACGTCTGCAGTTACCTGTCTCTTATGGCTTACCATCTTCATTTAAGGGATATTTGTATCAGTAACTTTAATGATCGAGTTGTCAATATTTCACATTGACACCGTGAAAAAATATTTCTAGATCACACAATGTATCACACATGTTCTTTATGTGTATGTTTAATTTATCTGTTATCTCTTCATTTTTCAGTTTCCATTTATTAAATATAATGTTTCTTTTGTATTTGTGACCTACGTTAACATTTCATGCATATTGCCTACGACTATTTTATGATGCCTGTACCTGTCTGCATTTAGTATAGTTTTACGTGCGACTTTTAAAGCATCACGCAATCTTCTTTTTATTAGGAGATAGTTAATCTGGTTTCTGATTGTCAGAACTCTTCTATCTCCATAATATTCTTGGATGTTGCTGGTACCATTTGTTTCCATTAATCATAGTATGTTGTTTAGCACACTTGACAAGTCTGCCAACGTTTTCATTATGTGCATCAAGTCCATACTTACCTACTTTGCATCCACCTTGTTGATTTCCAACTTTCCCATTAAAGTTAACCATTTTGATATGTGTCTCGGCATTTGCACTTCTTGAAGGTATTATTTGGGCAGAGTGAGTAAATTTGGAATATTTTAGGCAACCACGAGAAACGTTCAGATCTTGAATATTTGTCAGCATTATTGTTCTTTTCGGTCTGCAGTATTCTATGCAATTTGTGTGTGTGTGTGTGTGTGTGTGTGTGCGGGTGTGTGTGTGTGCGTGTGTGTGTGCGTGCGTGTGTGTGTGCGTGTGTGTGTGTGTGTGTGTTTGTGTTGTGTGTGTGTGTGTGTGTGTGCGTGCGTGCGTGCGTGTGTGCGTGCGTGTGTGTGTGTGAGTGTGTGGGTGTGGTATACGTTCAGTTAGAAATCATCGACTTTTTTTTCTTTTTCTTTTTTTGTTTGTTTTGATTTCGCTCGCTCGCTTTGATCTCAAACGTAGTTCTGACACGCGCTAATACTTCTAGTGCACTGGACTGATTTTTGCGTGTGGATTAGCTTTCCCTATTATCAGTTTCCTTCACCAACTCCGACTTCTGAGGTACTTGTACTTTACGCCACCAAGTCAAGGAAGAGATGATAACATTTTAGTGCAACTGATTGGTGAAGGGCTTGAGCCCGATACCTCGGCATCAGCACACCGGAAGTTTAGGATCTAGCGTTCATTTCCATTCGGTCATGGGGACCTCTTCTTCGGTGACTTTGAATTGGTGTGTGATTTACATTCGTATATTGTCTCAGACAATGTTCTCACATAATTGTTTGTACGCGTCACAAGGTGTTGTGCCACATCGTCTTAATGCTGGTTAGTTTCATTTTCGTGCCAGGGCATGCGGGTATCCAAGGAAATGAGCAGGCTGACAGGCTTGCAGGTAGGGCTACGTCTACTGTGGAGGACGGACGAGCCATGGACTAGGCTGATACTGAATTGTTCGATATGCAATGATGATGATCAGTCGATTAACTAACTAACTAATTACTTAACCAACCAACCAACCAACCAACCAACCAACTAACCAACCAACCAACCAACCAACCAACCAACCAACCAACTAACTAACTAACTAACTAACTAACTAGCTAGCTAGCTAACTAACTAACTAACTAACTAACTAACTAACTAACTACCTAACTAACTAACTAACTAATTAACTAACTAACTAACTAACTAACTAACTAACTAACTAACTAACTAACTAATTAACTAACTAACTAACTAACTAACTAATTAACTAACTAACTAACTAAATAACTAACTAATTAACTAACTAACTAACTAACTAACTAATTAACTAACTAACTACCTAACTAACTAACTAACAACTTCTGTGTCTAGTTTCACTGTCTCTATAGTTTTAGTGTATATTGTCATGCCTACAATTGTACTGTTTAATATTATTGCCATAAGTTTATTACACAGTATTAATTTCAAAGTTGCAATGCATATTATCATTTTAACATTTTTATCGTATAGTAAATGCCTATATATTTCGGCCGAGAATCAGTATTTGTTAATAGTGGACAATGTTAAAAATTGTATTGTATAGCGTTATTTATACATTTAAATTCTGCAGAATAGAAGTTCAGAATGCTCTTAACTATATGAAATCTGACAAGACCCTGGGTGCAGACAACATCTTAACAGAAATGATTAATGCCTTAGAAGAAGATATGATATTGGAGATATACCACCTGAATTATGTAATTCTATGTTTATTGCAATCCCGAAGAAATTAGGAGCATTGGAATGTGATCAACCTCAAACAATTAGTATAATGAGTCACATCACAAAGGTTTTGCTGAGAATTATCATGTATAGTGTTAGGAAGAAAAAAAAAATTGTTGCGTATCCCTTACGGGACGTTGCTGTCAACACCAGCATTTTTCAGCTGTTGTTGATGTACTAGGCAAGTGTTACGTTCCGTAGTTTGCCATTGCTTTTTGATCGACCGGCTCCCATACCAGCACGTTATAACACAACGCGACACGGTCTGCTGCACAAATCGGTCGCAGCTGAGCTTCGAACGCCTGGTATCCGACTCACGAACCGCGTTCGCAAGCCTTTAGCCACGGAGCAGGCAGGAAGAAAATACAACCCTAAATAGGAGAAGAACAATGTGGGTTTGAAGAAAGCAAGGGTACAGTAAATGCCGTGTATATGCTGAGAACATTAACTGAACTTTCTATTGAAGTAAACACAGACTTACATCATTGCTTTATTGACTACACAAAGGCATTCGATAAAGTAAGATATGTCAACTTGATGGTGATGCTGTGTCGATGGGAAAGACCTTAACTCATAAAAACATATATTGGAAACAACAAGCTGCCATAAAGATTGATAAAGAAGTAGGTCAATATCAGCCTATTAAGAGAGGTGTGAGATAGGGATGTGTAATGTCTCCTGATCCTTTTCTCCTATATGATGAAAATATATTCAAAAATGTTAACGATTTGAAAAGAATCAAAGGGGGACATAACATAAATAACATCAGATATGCGGATGATACAGTATTGACTGCAGACAATGTGCAGAATCTGCAACATTTAGTAGATGCGATTGTTGCACATACTGAACAATTTGTTTTGTTTTTCTTGTTCTTTGACAACGTGGGCAAAGAACGCTTGACGCTCCGGGAGGAGGATCTCCTCTGTTGGTTTTCCTGTCAAGACTTATAAAAAACATTTTTCTACAGCTCTTGCAGTTCTGTTTGCTTCACACGTGACTACACCCTTGCGTAATAATGTACGCCACGAATTTTGGTCATTGGCAGCAGTCTCTCACGTGTCATGATTAATTCCAAAATATAGTTTTAGTGTATAGTATTATTTCTGCATTTTATTTTACTGTATTATTTGTATTGTTTTTTAATTATGCTCTCTCTCTCTCTCTCTCTCTCTCTCTATATATATATATATATATATATATATATACATATATATATACATATATATACATATATATATATATATAAATAATATATAATATATAATATATATATATATAAAATTGTATATTTTAAACATACTATTTTGTTATATTATTTATACATATATCTTGTAAAATATTATTTCTATCACTTTATTGCATACTATTATCGCTAACAATTATTGTATAGTATTATTTATGTAATTTACTTAATAGTATTGTTTCCATAAATTATAATAAAGTAGTACATATACTGTTTCTTATTTCTATAATTTATTGTATAGTATCATATCTATAATTTACTTCTTGTAAAGCATTACTTCATAAATTAAATAACGTGCAATTGTTAGATATTATTTAAATGTTGTTTTTATTTTTTTAGGAGACATTTCATTGCGTATATTAATTTAATTATGACAGCCATAATTGTTTCCTCTTGTTTTGTGTCAATAAAGAACTTGTACCCAAAACGATAACAGTATGTTTGTGTAATCTCACCATGACACGCGGCACAATAACCCTTTCTTTATTTTTAAGGAGTGTTAACCAGCTGAATGAAATAATGACTTGCTTGTTAAAATTTAAAACGCATTCATTTTTGAAACCAGGGGACGTCAATTAAAAGTGGAAACAGTTACCGCCCCTGAAGGAAAACTGCTAAAATGAAACACATTTTAGAAAAGGGGACAAAACCCGTCACCGGTATCTCAAAAGCGGACGTGCCTGCTTATCCTCCCGGAAGCTCGGGATCACCCATAGGGCGCATGTCAAGACCAACAAGAATATATACTTTCCCCGCATCGAGGCGTCATTAGTCTCACTTCCGGTAGAGTAGTACGGCTCACAGAACTATCCCATTCGATGCTCAATACTGGCTGCAGTACTCGACAGATGCAATTATTGATAATGACAGCTCAGAAAGACAAACAAGTGTAAATGCATTTGTATTTTGGTACTGAGATTCAGGCAGTATAATTATATTAGGGCTGTGCTTTGTGATCAAATACGGAGTCATCTTCGTGCTCACCTTTCAGCCGGGAACAAGGCTTATTTCAATACATATAGTGGAAGCTGGTGAACATAAAGTAACATTTGATTACTACAACCACCACCATCGCCACCACCACAACCACCACCACCACCGTCACCGCAGCCGCCGTCGCCGCTGCTGCTGCTGCTGCTGCTGCTATTACTATTACTACTACTACTACTACTACTACTACTACTACTACTACTACTACTACTACTACTACTACTACTACTATTACTATTACTACCATCACCACCACCACCACCACCACCACTACTACTACTACTACTACTACTACTATTACTACTATTACTGCTACTACTACTACTACTACTACTACTACTACTACTACTACTACTACTACTACTACTACTGATGATTCTGCTGCAGCCCCTTTTACTTCTTGTCTTACTTTCTCCTACTTCACCTCTACCTTTTCCTCCTCTATTTCTTCTTCCTCCCCCTCCTCCCCTCTTCTTCTTCGGCAATTGTATGCCTACTAATAATATTATTTGATGAAATTTATTCCTTCCTCTTTATTTTGTTGTATTTACCCTTAAATGCTGGCTTCGTGGCAAAAATGTTACGGGCGCAGTTTGTAATCTCGCATACCCACGTCCGAAACACAGCTGCGGGAGATTTGACAGCAGACCGCCTGCGTTGTTTTCCCGAAATGGTAAGGTTGTCGGTGGTTCAGAAAGCAATGGCAAACTACTGAACGAAAACTTGCCAAGAGATCACAACAGCAAACAATGTTCGTGTTGACTGCGACGTCCTATAAATGATATGCAATTGTTTTACTTACTCCGTAAAAGCTTTACCGATTGTCGTTGACGATCATGCTTCACCACATCTTCCGACCTCCTAAAGCATGCAACAAATAAAATGTGTAAAGAATATGTTTCTTTGAATTCCTCTACCTCTTTTCCCCTCAAAAATATTGTCCAGTTGACACATCATTTTCCATTAAGGGATATTTGTTCTTGATTACTAATTATGCTATGCATGATTCACATCCATATCTTCAATCTGGTTCCTTGTAAGATGCAATTATTCTTTTTCTAACGTCTAGTGCCAGGGATTTATTGCATAAGGTGTTCTTTAATATTATAAAATATAATGCTTGCTTGTCCTAATTTGTTATTTATCCCCGTGTTACATCTTCTATTTAATGTTATTCCTTTACATAGACAAGATAATTTCTGTAACGTAAAAACTATAAGTATGGCCATTTAAAACACCAAGGGGAGTTTTGGGTATAATGTGGTAGCTCCATGTTCATAGACCTTCGGCACTCGATGAGTGATGTGAGTGATATCGTGCCAGTCTTTACCTCCCATCACAACTACAGGTACTCATTTTAAATATACTATATGATAGCACGGCATGAATGTCCAGGTCAGTTGTAAATATCGGCATCCATGCAATTTTAAACTCACGATCACCGATTCCGAAGGTAAGAGTGCTAGCTAATGCGCTACCGCGGTTGTCTATGATTGCCTTGATTAACCCACTAATTGTACATCTGCATTTAGGCTGGATTTGTTTCCTAGATATTTACTACTACTTCTGTCTTCCAATTATTCAAGCAACGCCAATTTTTCCATGTCTTCGGTCAATGAATTTACCATTTAAAGGTAATTAAGTAATTGTATTGCGTAAAAGACCCATTTTTACACATTCAAAGCGCGTTGCTATATGGTGCTAATTCTACACATTTATAGATCTATCGTCACTCGAAGGGTGATGTGTACAGTATCAAGACGGGCGTGTTTACTTCTCAGAAATATTTCCTGGAACCATCTTGAGTACTCCCAGGCATAACATTACGGGCACAAATCTTTCCACGTATAAGCGAGCATTTATAGTTGACTTATGACACGACTCGCCTTTTATTGGAACTAGAACCACTAGTAGGATAATGTTATCACTTTTATAGGGATCCGGGTTTCCTCAACAATTGTGTAGCTGTGTGTGTGTGTGTGTGTGTGTGTGTGTGTGTGGTGTGTGTGTGTGTGTGTGTGTGTGTGTGTGTGTGTGTGTGTGTGTGCGTTCACTGCGTTTGAATTTAAGCGTAGTTCATACACGCAACTTCTAGTAGCACTGGACTGAATTTTGCGTGTGAATTAGCGTTTCATATTACCAGTGTCCCTCGCGATCCGACCAGCCCTCTCCGATTTTAGAGGAACTTGAAATGTACGTCAACAAATTAAGGACGAGGAGTCAACATTTTGGCACAACTGACCGGTGTAGTGGTTGAACCCGCTACCTCAGCGCCAGCACACTGGATGTTTAAGAACGAATGTTCTTATCCATTCGGCCTTGCTGACCTCCATTGTGGTGATCAATCACGTAAAAATATGAGCATTTTCTTACACAAAAATGCTCTCTCTCTCTCTCTCTCTCTCTCTCTCTCTCTCTCTCTCTCTCTCTCTCTCTCTCACCCCCTCTCTCTCTATCTATCTATCTCTCTCCCTGTGTCTTCCCATCTCCCTCTCTCTCTCCCTCTCTCTCTCTCTCCACCCTCTCTCTTTCTCTCTCTCCCTCTCTCTCTTCCCATCTCCCTCTCTCTCTCCCTCTCTCTCTCTCCACCCCTCTCTCTTTCTCTCTCTCCCTCTCTCTCTCCCTCTCCATCTCTCTCTCCCTCTCTCTCCCTCTCTCTCTTTCTCTCTCTGCCTCTCTCTCCCCTCTCTCTCTTACTCTCTCTCTCACCCTCTCTCTCTCTTACCCTCTCTCTCCCTCCCCTCTCTCTCTCTCTTCCCCTCTCTCTTTCCCCTCTCTCTCTCCCCTCTCTCTCTCCCCCTCTCTCTCCCCCCTCTCTCCCCCCTCTCTCCTCCTCTCTCTCCCACTCTCTCTTTCTCTCTTCCACTGTCTTTCTCTCTCTCCCTCTCCCTCTCCCTCTCTCTCTTCTCTCTCTCTCCCCCCCCCCTCTCTCTCTCTCTCTCTCTCTCTCTCTCTCTCGTGTTTGACTGGTTGTGAACACGACCGAAGTCCACTCAGGTGATACTCCTAATGAGTGCATTGGACTGAATTTACGTAAAAGTTAGCTTTCCTTATTAACAGCGTCCCTCACCATCAAGTGAACGCACCCCGACTTCTGAGGTACTTGTAACCGGCATCCCCACGTCAAAAACGACAAGTCAACATTTAAGACCAACTGACCGTGGCTTGAACCCACTACGCCGCAGTCAGCAGAGAAAGTTTAAGTGCGAACCAGTTACACCTCTTTGCCAAGCCGACCTCTCACCAAACAAGTGAAACCAAACATCTCCCACACCATATCCATGTGAAGTTGGGCCGCCTGGGAGTCCAGGCTAATTAAAATAAACAAACGAAATACACACCTATTTGAAAATGCATGACCACTGGGCTGACTGGCAAGCGTGAAGGTATAATCGCGTGCCCATATATCCTATTAATGATTTCTAATTCCGGCCATTATGTGTGCTTAAGTCTCTCTATAGTTTTCTAATGTTCTGGTGGCAGTAGTGTTCTTGTTTGCCAACCCAGAGATTCGTTGTACGTACTGGAGACCGCAGTGTTCTGACAAGCAAGTCTGTGGTCCACCAATCCAATTTAGTAAAATGGATGCTTGAAAATATATTTTAGTGAATAAAATGATAAATTTAATGTAGCCCTGAAAATTACGTGAATAGTGTTTAGTTCTTAGTTTTTCTAAAAGAAAGTAAGACAATCCCCTGCCTGGCTTGCAAGGCCAGTCGCAGGTTTAGATTTTATTAGACGGCAGCAAGTCAAATAGGTTTGGTCATGTAATTAGGTTACCAGCTAACCGTATACCACAACGACCAATGATGTACAGACCAAATGGTAGCAGAAGAATAGGTCTACCGAAGTAAGTGATTGACAGAGGGAATAGCAGAGTCAATGGGAATCTCGATACATGAAGCCCATAAGCGGGCACTCTCCCGCAGTTTATAATTCTCATCGACACTGCAAGGTACAAGAGGAACAAGTTGAGATGAGATGATGAGTATTTATTTCTTGTTTTACAGAATATGAGTGTGGGTTTAAGAATAAACATCATTGCACTCCGGACATGCCCATACGTGCTCCGTCGTTTGTTTCCCAATAGCCAGTGAAAAGTACCCCTTCTGATGGTAAGAGTGCAGACTCATTAAACGCGCGTCTTCAGTTGCCCCTTTGCACAGATTGTCATCCAGACAATCTTCTCACTCCCCGCTAGATCAAGCCTCTCCATGTTTGGATCACCCGTTCTGTAGAATAGTCTTTGACATAATAGAAAAGAGGTAAACTAAATGAAAAGCCAGAAACTTGACATAGTTTTTAAGAGGAATGTCACTTTTGTAAGTGGGTTACAATTAAATAAAAGTGGAAAAACTGCATGCGGGATGTCATCATTTTTGTAACGAATCGGGGAGTAGGGGGAATGAGGGATTGTTTCATACAATTAATGTAAAAACCTTGTCCAAAATTAATCTATTACCTATTATCAATTTTTAAAGAGCGATCGATCAGGACCGGGGAAATAGAAGACCTCTCAACAAAATGTTTGTTGTCGCCATTGTTCCAGCCAATTCACTCATTTTCACTGAACGCTTATCTGCGGGAGTGATCGGGAAAGTGAGCTGGGATTCCGCTGGGCGAACTAGCGAATGAGAAACCTGGCCAAGTACGTATATTTAATTCTGGTGGTTTAGGACAAAAACAACGGGAGATAGGAGCGGTAGCAGTTGAGGTGGGTGTGTGTGGTGAGTGTGAGTCTGTGAGTCTGTGTGCGTGTAAGTGGGTGTGGTGTGAGTGTGTGTATGTGTGGGAGGGGTTATGTATGTGTTTATGGTGTGCGTGTATGTGTGTGTGTGCACGTGTCAGTGTGTGTGTGTGTGTGTGTGTGTGTGTGTGTGCTTATGTGTCGGGGTGGAATTGAGGAAGAAGGAGACTTATTTCTAGACATTATACGGGCATAAGGAAACAAACATGGGTTTGGGGCTACTACTACTACTACTACTACTACTACTACTACTACTACTACTACTACTACTACTACTAATACTACTACTACTACTACTACTACTACTATTACTACTAATACTACTACTACTACTACTACTACTACTACCACCATCACCACCACTAATACCACCACCACCACCACCACTACCGCAACAACAACTATTACTACTACTACTACTACTACTACTACTACTACTACTACTACTACTACTACTACTGTTACTACTACTACTATTACTACTACTACTACTACTACTACTACTACTACTACTACCACCACCACCACCACCGCAACAACAACAACAACAACAACAACTACTACTACTACTACTACTACTACTACTACTACTACTACTACTACTACTATACTACTACTACTACTACTACTACTATGGCATGGATGAACATCAGTGTAAGAAATGATTAGTAACACAAGAGACAGAAGGCTGTAGACAGACATGATCACTAATGAAAATAAAGTTCGTTCGTTCGTTCGTTCGATCGTTCGTTCGCCACACGAAATGGAATTATTTTTTTTTTTGCATATCCTTTACAGGACATCGCTGTCAACAGCAGCATCTTTCAGCTGTCTGTTGATTTCTTGGCAAGATTACGCTCAGTAGTTTGCCATTGCTTTCTGAGCGGCCGGCTCAGTATCCCGTAAGTCACCAGCGGGGGTCGAACCGCTCCCAGTTCTCCCCAGCTACGAGACTCTGCGTGATAAACGGGATTACGGAGAAAGTGTTGTAACCCCTCAGCCAGAGAGACCGGCAAATGAAATATTAGACGAAGAAAATAGAATAACTTTTCGGCTGAACGAGTTAAAGCATTAATAATAACAACAACATATAAACTAAATATTGTGTGTAAGTATCAGAGTATATGTCTGTTACTAAAGAAGCTAAAATAGCACTAATAAGGGAGACGTTAAGTAGCCATACTGATAGCACGCATAGAGTAGCAAGTATAACATAAGCGTTTGACATAGCAAACATGTCATAACTGTTTAACCTAGCACCCATGATACAGTGGCTACTGGTAATAGAATAAGTGTTAAGGAGTGAATGTGTTAAAGTAGCATCAATAAGAGACATACATGTTAGCAACGGTAACAGAAACATTAAACATAACAACAATAACATAAACTTTTAAAGTAGCAATCAGGATAAAGTGGATACGAGTATATAGATAACTAATTGGGACTGAACAATTTAAAGTAGCATTGCTGATATTTTCTCTATGGGTCTAAATCCTGGACCCTGTATTCAAGACAGGAAAGGAAGTTGAATTCCTTCCATATGAGATGTCTGAGACGTATTCTGGGCATAACATGGAAAGACCTCATAGCAAACAAACATGTGCTTGAAAGATCAGATAATTCCACAGTGCACACCCTCCTCAAGCAGAGACGCCTCCGGTGGCTGGGCCACGTATATCGAATGGAGGATGAACGTATTCCCAAAGATCTCCTATACGGAGAACTAGCCACAGGAAAGAGGCCAGCCGGAAGACCCCAAATGCCATATAGGGATGTGTGTAAACAAGATATGAAAACCCTTGGAATAGATCCAGACACTTGGGAAAGAGTTGCAACAGACAGATGCTCCTGGAGAAGAGATGTACGAAACGGACTGGTGCTCTTTGAGCGCAATCTGATCCAACAAAGTGAGGATAGGCGGCCCAAGCTTAAAACGCAGTCACTTACTGCGGGACTTGCCTCGTCTTACAGATGCGGAAACTGTGACAGGAGATTGTCACTCTCGCATTGGACTATATAGTCACCAGCGGTGTTGTCAGGCACCTCCCAAGCGGCACAACTCTGTAGTCCTTCAGGACTGAAAGAGGCCTACTACTGATATTTAATGTAGCAACAATAACAGAAACATTTAAAGTAGCAACAAAAACAGGACCACAATATAAAAAAAACATTTAAAGTGGTCATAAACATAGACACATGTAAATTAGCAACTAGAATCAATTCTAACAACGAAGGAGGCACGAGTAAACTAAACATGGTTTGGTGATATAAGGAACGAGTGATAAATGTGTCGTGAATTGCTAGGCACATAATACATGACACCGAAACCGAAGGTTATTATTTTGGAATTGTTCAGTTTAGTTTTGGAAGTTACATTAAAATGAACATGCAGTTGAAAACAAACAGTTATCATACTGCTAAGAAACAGTAAATAGCATGTCTTCAGGTTGACACACATTTGCATAGAACTGTGTTAATATGTGTTTCTAATCGAATGGATTTATAAAATAAATGGTCAGTCATGTGGCTTCATATACTGCCCCTGTTCGATGTACTTTGGATGTGGAGAGAGGTAGATTTAATAAGTTAGTTGCATATTCTTTACTGGATGTCGCAGTCAAGCCCAGCATTTTTGGCTGTTCTTGATTTCTCGAAAAGTTTACTTTCAGTAGTTTGCCATTGCTTTCTGAACGACCGGCACTCACATTTTTGTATAGTAAACCAATGAAAGGCGGTCTGCTTCCATATCGCTCGCAACTGTGTTTAAAACAGTACAATACGTGCTCATTTGATTTGTACCATGTTTGGTCCAAACCTACTTTTTTGCTTGACACTGAATCAGATAATGACAAAATCAATGAAGAACCTGGTTGTGAGGTAAAGTTTGAAGATGTAATAGAAGACCTGGGAAGGGCTGGATTCTCGGTTTTAAAGGGTTCTTGGAGATACTTACTGGCGCCGACCTTTATAGGGTAACGTGTTTCCAGCGAATCTAAATTTAGAAAGAAGTCTGATAATTAGATAAGGTTTAGAGGATAAACTCTTTTAGTGTTGCTGGTGTAGCATTTTGTTAAAATGAAATGGCCAACTTTAAGAGAATTTGGGTCATGAGAGACCAATGCATTACTTAATAATATTTTGGTTTTAATACAGCGATGCATAAAAAAAAAGAATCTTTAACTGACTTGAAACTAAATGATTTCAGATAAGATCACTTTACCATGTTTCAAATTTAATATTGACTGTAATGGATATCCATGCTGATGCAATATGATACGATCACATATCATAAATTTTGTCATTCTTTCGATTTTCTCGTCGACTTTACATTCGTGTTCATATTACATGTCTGCATTTAATCATTCCCCCCCCCCCCCCCCCCAAGTCTTGATTACACATAGTTTCAGGAAATGTGTCCAAAGCTCTTTATTTGTAAATCCTTAATTATTAATTGAGCATATCATTATTATTATGAAATTAAGTAGTTTACAGAAATCGCTTGGCACCTTCCTGTCTTCACAGACGATAGTTTGTTATATTGTGCTTCAAAAAGGCATAATAACTAGAACCCATGGCGGTAGCGAATGTGACTGATCAGACCAATTCGTGCTGTAAACGTTCGTCCACAATGGATGCATGTGAACACATGGTCATGTCCACCATCGTGTATCATCTTACGCCTCTTACGCTCAGTGTGTTACTTATCTGCAATCATTTTCTCCTTTGTCTTTATTCCATTTCTGATATTTGCCCTCCATGCAACACGTTCGGCGGCAACTTGCTCCAAATGTGTATTATCATTGCCTGTATCAATCATGTCCCGCTCACTCACATAATTGTATGGTAGTAGAGTCCGATCCCGAGATCTCTTACCCATCTGTAGTAAACTCAATTGGGAACTCCTTTCGTTTCTTTCCTTTTCTTGGTACACAGGTGTATTTAATTTATACACGTATAACTACGTAGCGGAAAAATAGGTGTCAAGCAGACAAAACGGTGACCCGGAAGCTGTCGGGTCATGGGGTCATCCAATTAAAAAAATGCGGTACAAGCGCGGGAGGAAAAGCCCGATGGATAGACTCGTTCATTCTTCTCTACATGGATTAGTTGGCAAGGCAGTACGTTTAAGATTAAAATCAGTGTTTCATTTAATAAATTGGCAACATTTATAATATTACTACCCAGACCGTTTAGTGAGAACAGTGTTTGACTGAGTGAGTCCTAAAAATAATTATATGTTTACATTTTTTTTTTTTTTTTTTTTCCCGCGTTTCCATCCTGTTTCAGGATATTGCGGTCAACACCAGCATCTTTCAGCTGTATGTTGATTCCTAGGCTAGATTACGCTCATCAGCACGCCACGACTTTCTGAGCGACCGGCTCCATACTCTCATAAGTCACTTTTGCGATTTGAACCACTGCTAATTCTCGTCGCGTCACGTGACGAGAGTATTCGGGGTTAGCGGAGAAAGCTGCTAACCCCTCGGCCATGGAGCCGGCATATGTTTACATAGATTGTACTAATTATACTTTTACCTCCACAAAATTGAAACCTAACTCGCATGTGTTCTAGGATAGCTTCGATATTCTGTTGTAAGATACTATAAGTTATCCAAAAGGTTATAAAAACTTGCGTCTAGATATGATTGTTTAATCATAACTGCGTGTTTCATAGCTGATAGGATTGATTTACTGTTGGAAAACATTCATTTGTCCATAGGCATAAATACATAAAATATAACAATGTGATTATGCAAGCCACGCTTGATAACATTGACATAGTTTCCTTGAAACGTGTTATTAAAACCTAGTTAGGGCACAAGCAATGGCAACACAATTGCTTCAGTGACTATAACTCAACAGTAGTGCATGTACATGTTGACTATGCAAGTCATTCGAGTTATGATTGTCAGTGACGGATTTTAAGTGCCACGAGGTAGAAATGTTTCAAGCATAACACATAAATATTTCTAGTCACATGGATGAC
Source organism: Cepaea nemoralis (assembly GCA_014155875.1). NCBI lineage: Eukaryota > Metazoa > Mollusca > Gastropoda > Stylommatophora > Helicidae > Cepaea > Cepaea nemoralis. The sequence goes on from JACEFZ010008728.1 coordinate 399,049, forward strand.
AACAGTCATCAAGATAGAGTAACACACGTATTAATATAACCTAAATAGGGCATACGCAATGATTGTACGATTACTGCATTGAAAATCACTGGACAGGTGTACATGCACTAGTGTACTGTAATTCTTGGTTCTATAAGAATTCTTGGTTCTATTAGAAATCTCAATAGTTATAATTCTTGTTTGGTTGATTGGAATCTTTGGTCGAGGAAAGTTGCTGATTGTTTAGAATTTGTAATTTGAATCGAATTGTGGTTGCTTAGGAAAAAATATCTTGGTTTAAAGTAAATTCTTGATTGTTTAGAATTCGTATTCTGAAAAGAGTAAAATGAAGTATAAATCTTGATTTTTTATTGTTTTTTTATTTTTAAAGAATTCTTTGTTCATAGTAAAGTCCTGATTGCTAGTATAGTCAGAAGTAGATTGTCGTGATTACAGGGATCAACAAAAGTTAAACATAGTATACTTCCATTGTCAGTAGGAAGTTAGAATGCGACATGAGTGTTTCTGATACACGTTGATTGTCGGAGAGATTCACAACGATTAACTCAGGCAGACTAATTCTCGTTCATGATTGATTTGATTTCATTTCTATGAAGCACCAAAGGTTTTGTAGGGACAGGATGTGTGTCTATTACTTTGCCTAGTACTATATGTCATCTAGTCTTATCATAGTGTGAAGGAACCGCTATAGAACAGATATATGTCTCCTCAAATGAGGTCATTACAGAATTGTAGACCGAAATACATATGGGGAAGGTTGAGAAGTAAATCTCCACCAGAAACTTATGAGTGTGTCTTTGTGTCGTTTCAGTTTTATAGGCTACCGGACATTGCATACTGTAAAACACCTTTACATCAACGATCTAAACGACGCTAATCGCAAATGAGTGTATGACCCACTAGATGGAACGCTGTACAGGGTCATTACCAGTCAGAATCCGAGTGAGAACGCAAAGGTTAGGAAGACCCTACAGTCGCAGTCGAGGAAGGCATCACTTTAAGTTAAGTGTGAAGACGCATCCTTTTCTGGACCATACATAACTTTGCCCGAAATCTGGAACCCAGGATTTAAGTCGTGCTAATCGGCTGAGGACAGATAATGTTCTAGACTACTCCTAGGAGCTAGATCCATTTCATTTCAGCCTTTTATTTAAATACACTTCTTAAATGTGTTGTATGCAATTTCAAATTAACCTTAGACTTTTCTGTTATCAGTAGTTAGATGTATAGTGAATTTAAAAAAGATCTTTCTATAGTTTGTGAATCTTTTGTTGTGTTGACGATAATTGACTGCGGGGTGTATTTATATAAAAGACAAGCATAGCCAAAATACTTACACCTGCTGTCCTTTTCCAATTGTTCTGCTTCAACGTTTACATTCTGGTGCCTGTGCTACTGTTAGGAGATAGACTATTCTGGGAACTGTATCCATACTCCCAAATTTAAACGAGCCTACACTGTCTTCTTGACCTGCAGTGGGTAGACTTTCTCAAGGGCCAGTCTTATTGTCTTCTTACTTATAAGTGGAGTTCTCTAACCTGTAGAAGACCCTGCTACATCATCGGTAATTCACCAAAACGATGTCCTTGGGTATTCAACAATGATCCATCCTCCAGACTTGCCCTATCCATCTAAGTCTACGAAGACTGAGCATGGAACAAGCCGTCACACACTTTGATCTTTTCAATACATTAATATTTGTGATTTTGTCTTACCACTTAATACCAAGTATTTTTCGCAGACACCGCATATGAAAGCTGTTTAAACGTTTCTCTTGGTGTGAGTAAATTGACCAGGCTTCACTGCCTTAAAGAAGAATACTAAGGACACAGGCTTGATAGACAAGGACTTTTGTTTTGGTATTAAGCTTCCTGTTCTTCCAGACGCTTATGATTATCCTGTTAATTGTTGTTGCTGCCTTACCAATCCTGATGTTTATTTCCTGATCTAGGGATAATTTGCTATTTATCTCTGATCCTAGACATGTAAAATGGTCTACTGTCTCCAGTTCGGCGTCGTCAATTAAAATTGATGGTACCCCATGTGCACCTTGTGACATAATCTGTGTCCTTTTTTTTTGCTAACTGTTAAACCAAATTAAGATTAAGCATTGGAGAATGCAGATAGTAGAAATTGTAATTCTTCCTCAGAGTGGGTCTCAATTGCAGCATCATATACAAAAAGCAACTCTCTGATCAGTACCCTCCTAATTTTGGTCTTGGTCTTTAATCTCTGAACATCGTAAAGACCCCCATCTGAGCGTAAGTGAATGCATATACCATCAGGACTGATCGAATCAAATATCTTTGTGGGGTCGTTGAAGGCAATAAATAGAGGTTGATTCTGTTCATGGCATTTTTCTTGCATTTGTCGCAACGAGAATATAGTATCAATGGTAGACCGGTTCCTTCGAAAGCCACACTGTTATTAGGGGTAGACGTGAACAATTCTTGCACATACTTTGTCAATAATACACAGAAGTGAGATACTCCTATAGTTGTTACAGTCACTCCGACCCCCCCCCCCCCCCCCCCCCTGTTATTGTACAGTGTTATGATGCTTGAATCTTTGAAATCCTGTGGGACTTGTCCTTCTCGCCAGCATAGATCTATTAGCTGGTGGATCTGTAGAGTGAGTCTGTCTTGCCCACTCCTGATAACCTCTATTTAAATCTCATCCTTACCCAGAGCATTGCCAGACATAATTTCAATAATAGCACACTTAACTTCTGTTATTGTGGGAAGTTTGTCCAGGTGGTCTACAGCAATAGAATTAGATCAAAAGCGATACGTGTTTATCCAATTTAGCCAACATTATCCGTGAAACTTTTAGCTCAAAATGAAAATGAGGTTTTAGATTTGTTCCCGCCTCTGATTATAAGTTACAGCAGTGTAAACGTAAGTCACCCTTTTCCAGGCCTTGAGACATTCTGGATATTTGTTGCAAGCCTCGTATTTAAATAGAAAAACCAGCACTCGATGGGAGAAATAGTCAATATCTCACTGGCGCCTTTCTTTTCCATGAACGTAATCCGGTACCAATTATAGGCTAGGTCTACCTGCGAGTCGTGGTCAATATAAAATAAAAATAAATCCAAACAAATCATCATCTCGACTGGGATTCGAAATCATGGCCACCTTATGTTCTGTGCCCACAGCTAATGAAAAGTGATATCATAATAAGTATGTAGGGAAATAAGTAAGTAATGCCCACCGCAAATGAAATAGGATAACATAATAAGTAAGTATTGTAGTAAGGCAGTTATGCCCATGTCAAATGAAATAGGATAACATAATAAGAATGTAAGGAAGTAAATAAGTAATGCCCACAGCAAATGTAATACTAGAACATAATATGTAAGTAAGGACGAAAGGAAATACTGCCCACAGCAAATGAAATAGGATAACATAATAAGTAAGTAATAAAGTATGTAAGTAATGTCCATGGCAAATGTAATAGCATAAAATAATAAGTAAGTAAGGCAGTATGTAAGAAAGTAAGTAAGTAAGAAAGGAAGTGAGTAAGTAAGTAAGGAAGTAAGTAAGGAAATAAGGAATGAAGGAAGGAAGGAAGGAAGGAAGAAAGGAAGGAAGGAAGTAAGTAAGAAAATAAGGAAGCAAGTGAGAAAGTAAAGAAGGGAGGAAGTAAGAAAGTAAGGAAGTAAGTAAGTAAGGAGGTAAGTTAGAAAGTAAGGAAGGAAGTAAGTAAGCACAGGACACTAATGCACACCATAATGTGCCCTGGGCACATGGTACTAGACCCATATTTTTTGAGACCAGTCAGCACCTGGTGGATGGCCTGTTCATGATCACACCGGCTGCATTTACCTACCAGGACATTTTCTTCTACCCATGTCACGCGAGTCGATCTGTAAGACTAGGTCAGTTTGGAGAAAATCCCGCCTCAATGCGGATTCGAACCTATATCCACCCGGCCTGCAGGCGAGCACTTAATTATTAGTTGGCATATGTATTAGAGTAAACATTAGTACGCAGATGCATAGTTGTTAGCAAGCAGTACACGGTGTTACTAACTACTTGTTTGTCAAGAAAGGTGTTTCATATTATTTGATGACAAGAAATACTAATATTATTTGTATATATGTGACAAGAAACCATCTTTGTGATATATACACATTTGCAAATTCTAGTCTTTCACATATATTCTAGTTGATACGAATGAATCGTTCATATAATAACAAGTTTAGGTGAGCAATCATGCACGTTCTTTGGTAGTTAACAAGACAAAGCTTCCCTTTGTAACTAGTAATTTACACAAAACAGCAGTAAGCATACATACTGTCAGACAGGAACCACATTATATTTGCTGACTCACACGAAATTGTCCTTCATATACAATTTAGTTAACAATAAACATCCTTATTCGTGTATGCATATACATAGTCTTAAAAATAACGACTAGATCACAAGAAAAGATGATCCATATAGATGACTAGCTGACCCAGCCCGGCTTCGCCCAGGCCCTGGAGGGGATCTATCTATCTATCTGTCTGTCTGCATGTTTGTCTGTCTGTCTGTCTGTCTGGCTGACCCGGCCCGGCTTCACCCAGTTCCTGGTGGGGAGCATCTCATTTAATGCATATAAGTAGTCATATAAGCTCCCGTTCCCGACTATCTGTCTGTCTGTCTGTCTGTCTGTCTGTCTGTCTGTCTATCTGTCTGTCTGTCTGACCCGGCCTGGCTTCACCCAGTCCCTGGTGGGGAGCATCTCAGTTAATTCATATACGTAGTCATATAAGCTCCCGTTCCCGACTATCTGTCTGTCTGTCTATCTAACTGACCCGGCGTGGCTTCGCCCAGCTCCTGGCGCACAGTAATTTAAAAGAATGTCCTTCCACACACCATCCATTATTTTTAATGAAAACTGTTTTTAATCACCTACATGACTGTAGATAACTTCTTTAAGCATAAAAAGATGAGTTACAATGTTATGCATTATGCATTATTTTTATGAAAACTTTTAAAATGCCTTAAAGATTATATCATTATTTATTATAACTCATATGCCTGTAAATAACTATAGACAAAGAGTTTAACAATAATGCAAGTAAGTCCAACAATATGACTATAAAGTATATAGAAATGTTATTAAAAGTTATGCCCCTTGAAATAACTTTTCTAGTTAAGTCCCCTTGCTATATAGAAATTATATAATGACATATTAAATGTTATTAAGTAAGTAGCCGATTTTACACTAAGAAACTATTACAGTCGGTTGCACAGGAATGAAAGGAAGACGTGTAGAAAATTTCATCTCAATCGGATGTACCGTTATCTAACGCATCCAATACATAGCCAACCATACACAGTCTCTTTTATAGATATAGATTACGAAAACGCAGGTGCCAAAAAAAACAAAAAAAAATTTGTTTCCCTGTTCACTGTTAAGCTACACATATAACATTGTACAATATCAAATATGAGTTAGTATTACTTACAGTTATAAAAGAGCACAAAATACTTCATACTATGAACAACAACACATAGCAGTTTACATTATAACATATGTATGCTCCAAAATATCACTTTGCAAAACAAAATAATAATAATACATCTGTCCAAAGGGATAGATCGTTTATGATAGTATATGGACAACTATATTCTTATTATATGTACAATAACTTAGAGAACGTAGACATTAATTTTTGATGTGAAAACGAACGAATGCAATATTAACAATGTAAATACTATATTACGCAATTGTTCCGTTATACTATGAAGCCTTTATCACAACAGTATACAAGACGGATGGAAGTATATACATGGAAAAGCCCTGGAGATAGAACAAGTAACCAAACTGACTACATTATGATTAAAAATAGATTTTAAAACAATGTTTAAAATGCCAAAACATACCCTGGTGCTGATATCAACTGTGACCATAATCCTGTAGTTTTAAAATTACAAATACAATTTAAAAACTCAGGAATAAGGAAATCGAAGACACTTCAAGTAGATATATCAGCATTGAAGCAACCAGAAATAAGTCAACTATAACTAGTTGAAGTCAAAAATAGATATGATGGGCTAATCATTGAAAGTATGGAACAATATCGACGTGAACATCCCGAGGATAAAATTAATACAAAATGGGAAAGTATAAAAACCAGTATTCAGATTGCAAATACCACCTTGCCAGGGAAGATAAATAAGAAAAAAAACAATTATGGATAACCGATGAAATCTTGAGTAAAATGTCTCAAAGGAAGAAAGCAAAGAACACTCCAGAGTATAGAGTAATAGATAGAGAAATACGTCACATGTGCAGAGTTGCCAAAGAAGAGTGGCTGCAGAAACATTGCAAAGAAATAGAGGATCTGAAAATAAAACACAACTCGAAAGAATTACATGAACATATAAAAAGATTTACAAAGAAGAAAAATAATATAAAGGAAACGGTTGTATCAGATGGGGAAAAAATGGAGAAATTATAATTAATAACACTGACATAATAATAAAGATGGACAGAGTGCACAGAAGATTTATTCTGGGACAACATTGTATAATACTCAAGATGGACCAAAATATTAACGGTTGAAGTAGAAAAGGCTATTAAAAAGATGAAAGAAGGAAAGGCTGCAGGTCCTGACAAGATAACAACAGAGATGATAAAATCCGAATCCAGTTTTGGCATTGAAACTATCACAGAATTATGTAATGATATACATAATGCTGGGTACATCCCAAAGGATTTGAAAACATCCATTTTCATCACACTACAGAAAAAAGCCAAGAGCTGTTGAGTGTGAGGATTACCGAACTATTAGCTTAATGAGCCACATAACTAAGATACTACTCAAGGTCATACAAGAAAGAGTTCAACATAAAATAGATGAGGAAGTAGCTGAAGAACAATTTGGGTTCCGCAAAATCAGCTGCACCAGAGAAGCAAGTATCTGTTTGAGGATGTTAATTGAAAAATATATAGAAGTTCAAAAAAGTATATATGTTTGTTTTATAGACTACAAGAAATCTTTTGATAGATTACAACATGAACGACTGATTAAGTGCCTTCAAGATATAGGAGTAGACGGAAAGGACATCAGACTTATTAGTAACTTGTACTTGGAGCAAGTGGCGTCTATTAGATGCGGTAATAACTATTCGTCGCCTATAGAAAAAAAAAAAGAAGAGTACGGCAGGGATGTGCACTGTCCCCAAGCCTCTTCAACCTATACACAGAAAGAATATTTAAACAAGTTGAAATGCCTGGACTCAACATCAATGGAAGAATCATAAACAATCTTAGATATGCTGACGATACCTTGTTACTAGCAGAAAGTGAGCAAGAGTTGCAAGACCTAGTGGAAGAAGTAAATAGGCACAGTGCAGAATGTGGCTTAGATATTAACATCCAAAAACAAACAAAAAAACTATGATAATTAGCAATGAAAAGGAAAGGTCATCAATGAACATCACAGTAAACGGGCAGATACTGAACAAGTAACAAGTTTCTCTTATCTTTGACATATAATAACAGATGATGGCAGAAGTGAAATGGAAATCAAAAAGAGAATAGGAATGGCCAAAAATGCTTTCAACGGCATGAAATCAGTATTAACATCTAGAGAGATAATAACGCATTAAAAATGAGAATTGTCAAATGCTACGTATATTCAACGCTACTGTATGGCGCGGAAGCCTGGACATTGAACAAGCAACTAGAAAGTCGCATAGAAGCCCTGGAGATGTGGATATACAGACGAATAGGTCGTATTTCATGGAAACAAAAACAATCAAATGCAGAGGTCCTAGAAACACTGGGAATGAAGAGAGAATTGGTTAAAGAAATAAAGAGGAGACAAGTGAAATATTTTGGCCACGTTAAAGGACATAATACTCTTATAAAAACCACACTGGAAGGCAAGGTTGAGTGCAAGCGAGCAAGGGGCAGACGACGATAAAAGTGGGAGGATAACATCAAGAGATGGACGAACATCAGCCTGACAGAATATACAGTCAAGGCGAGAGACAGACAGTGCTGGAGATCCATTGCAGTCAACCTTCATTGCGGAGACGGCACCTGATTGATTGATACAAGACGTACATGTTCTGATATAATAATGAACGCATATGTGCAACACAGCATGATACAGGACAGCATAAAACAGTTTTCAAACTTGTTATTACACATGACCTTAAATGGTAACATGACTGAATGGACAAGAGCTCTCGCTCTTAAACTTCCGGTGTACTGATGCCGAGGTAGCGGGTTCAACCTCAACAACGGTCAGGTGGACTAAAATGTTGACTTTTCTTCCTTGACTTGGGAGTGTAGTAAATTACAAGTAGCTCATAAGTCGTAGTGGTTTCGACTGATGGCGATTGACAATTGTAATCGAGAATACTAATCAACATGCACAAATCCATCCAATGCACTAGATGTAACTGCACGTATATAGATTACTCTTGAATTCAAAGCGAGAAAACGCACACTAAACAGACAAATATGGCCTTAAACCTTTACTCCAAATTGTGTTTTCTGGCATTCCTCAAATCGGTCTTGCCAATCCCGTGAGCTGTATCCATGTATTCCTTCACTCACAGTTACCGCTCTGCCTTTCATAGATTACCAGTCTTTGTCTCCGAGGGAAATAGGGTCTTACCCGAAACAATTCCTACCGGAAAGTTGGTAATTACATGAATTGCCTCTGCATAGAGAAGTCTGTCAACTGATGTGGTGATGGGATGATATAAAATATAAATCGACGAAGCGAGTGAGACAGAGAGAGAGAGAAGAGAGAGAGAGAGAGAGAGAGAGAGAGAGAGAGAGAGAGAGAGAGAGAGAGAGAGAGAGAGAGAGAGAGAGAGAGAGAGAGAGACTATATCAAGCAGTTGTCAGATGCAAATGATGGGCAAATGGCTGATGAAATTCTAAACGAAGCAATTACATTTTTGAAATGGACGAGGATCCAGCGCTTCATTGCTGGGACAACAGGGCGATGACAAGGGCATTGCTGATGAAATGAGTATAGATGCTTTGTATTTCATCAGAGATAAACCAAAGCCGATGGAATTGGAGGCATAAATCTGCCTTTACTTAGAGTGATTTCACAGACGCTAATGTTGTTGTATGTGTAACATACACTCACTCGCGTACACACACACACACACACACACACATAACACACACACGCACACACACACAAATACACACACGCGCACACACACACACACACATATATATATATATATATATATATATATATATATATATATATATATATATATATATATATATATATATATAGATATATATATTGGTGTCAGGTCTTTGTCAGAGCGCATATGGGAGGGAACAAGCCTTATCCTGGTGCGAGGAAATGCAACCTAAAGACAAAATGTCATGGCAGGGCAGACCAGGCCCTAAGCCTTGGTTGGCAGCTGGTCTAGGATCGAAGCTCTGACAGGCGGACAGTGAGAGCATTGCTTTGCTGATCCGGCAGCTTCTGCAGCTTGTCTTTCTTCCAGATGTATTGGTGTTACCATTCCTTTGGAGTGAAATAGTCGGCCGAGAGAGGGATCATGCTGTATGGGCAGCACATGGTCTCTATATTTTAGCCTAGGCTTTATGCTATTGAGAGGTATAACTCCACCCTTGGTCTTAACCGGTCTCGGAATCAAAGCGAGAGTTAGCAGTTACGGGTTATAAGTCCTTGTCAATTGGTGTAGACATGAGGCGCCACGGGTTGCCTCTGATAGTGGGAGACACCTACAGGTGTCACTGATCAGCTACCGCCCGCCTTAAGCTGGGCAGCACCCGGCTAATCGGGTGCTGATCCGCCACAGCCTGCCTGCTTCAATGGGCGCTTGGGACTAAGATAACATGTGAATCGCAGGCTGTAAAACCAACGCATAAGGCACTAATAAAAATAAAAAATAAAAACCTCTAGCCACGACTTGCAACCTGGATCATAAGAATCATGTGTCCAGGATTTTCCACTGACCTGACGAATATTGACGATGTGAGAAAAACGGTTGTGATTGATGCCGAACACAACCGTCTTAACATTGATATTGCTGGCCTGCAGGAGACTTGCCTCGCTGAGGAAGGGTCACTCAGGGAAAACAATTACACCTGTTTTGGAAGGGTAGAGGGCAGGCCAAAAAAAAAACGCAACATGGTGTACGGTTTGCAGTGAAGAATTCGCTACTGAGAATGATTGAAATTCCAGCTGGAAGTAATGAAAGACTATCATTCCTGCGCCTGGCAACTTCGTGTGGTTTTTCAATATTATCACTGGATATACACCGACACTTGCTTCCTCTGATGATGTGAAGGATTCGTTCTATGAGGAGCTAGAGTGATCAAGGCAGATCCAAAACCCGACTACATGTATATGCTCGGGGATTTCAATGCTCGTGTGGGAAAGGACTTGAGTTCATGGCCAGTGTGCCCTGGAAAATACAACATCGTTCGCATGAATAAAAATGGGCAAAGGGTGTTGGGGCATTGCGCCAGAAATGACCTATGCATTACAAACTCGTTCTTTAAAGCAAAAGAGCTGCATAAGGTCACATGGAAACATCCAAGATGAGGCCATTGGTCTCAGCTGAACTTCATCATCACACGGAGACAACATCTGAACCAAACACCATTAACTCAAAGTTACCACAATGCTGACTGAGATACGGATAATTCTTTGGTTGTAGCAAGAGTTAGACTGAGACCAAAGAGAATCTACACAGCTAGACATAAATCTAGCCCAGGGATTAATGTTATTAACACCCACGATCCTGATAAGTGCTTTGAGTTCCAACGGTTTCATTGATCTTCTTCTTCTTCTTCTTCTTCTTCTTCTTCTTCTTCTTCTTCTTCTTCTTCTTCTTCTTCTTCTTCTTCTTCTTCTTCTTCTTCTTCTTCTTCTTTTCTTCTTCTTCTTCTTCTTCTTCTTCTTCTTCTTCTTCTTCTTCTTCTTCTTCTTCTTCTTCTTCTTCTTCTTCTTCTTCTTCTTCTTCTTCTTCTTCTTCTTCTTCTTCTTCTTCTTCTTCTTCAGCGTTCCGAGCCATTGAGGTTCTTTGCTGCAGATACAATCCGTCTCCATTCGTCTCTCTGGTTGACCTTCTCTTGCCAGTCGTTGATTCCAAGTGCTTGTAGGTCTGTATATATATTATCTCTCCACCGTCTTCTCGGTCTACCTCGAGGTCTATGGTCATTTATTTCCTGAGTGTAAGCGAGTTTTGTTTCCCTATTTTTCCATTCTTTCTATATGCCCCAGTCATTGTAGTCTATTAGCCTTCATGATACCAGTGATTAGCGGGGACTTAAACAGATCATAAATGTCTTTTTACTTCTTCTTTTCCACTCTCCACTTCGTGAATCCCTAATGGGTCCAAAGATGCGTCTTAAAACTTAGTTCTCAAAGGTTTGTAGCAAGGCTTCGTCTCCTTTCGTTGTACTCCAGGTTTCAGAGCCATACAGCACAAATGATCTGATCAGTGTTTCATTGATACATCAGAAAATTGTACAGCAAGTGAAAAATGGGGTAAACTTAAGGAACCTCTTTATAAAACAGCGGTAGGGGTTTACGGCACTGTGGATCATAATAGCCAACCAGCCATACACTGCAGCCCTTGATTGATAAAAAGAAGATAGCTCTCTTAAGAAACAAGTAAGGAACAACGCGTAAAACTCTCAGTGAGCTGAGGCAAGTTAGGCAGGATGGGAAAAAGGCTGTCAGGCAGTGTGCAAATGACTATTGGATCAAGTTATGTGAGTCCATTCAAAATGCCAGTGATAAGGGAAACATCGGAAGCATGTATGAATGGATAAAGAAAGCCTGTGGTCCAATGATCAAAACAAGTGCACCACTGAAATCCTTGACTGGAGAAATTATCACTAATAAGAAACAGCAGATGGATAGAAGAGTAGAGCACTATATGGAGCTTTACTCAAGTGAGACCAATTTAGCAGATAATTCCATCAATGCCATAGAGGCCCTGCCAATTCTTGACCACCTGGACACACTTCCTACCATAACAGAAGTTAAGTGTGCTTGCTATAAATGATCTTGCATCTGGCAAGGCTCCAGGTAAGGATGGCATTCCAATAGAGGTTATCAGGAGTGGGCAAGACACACTCACGCTACAGATCCACCAGCTAATAGAGCTATGCTGGCGAGAAAGACAAGTCCCACAGGATTTCAAAGACTCAAGCATCAAAACATTGTATAAGAACAATCGCGATCATAGCGACTGTAACAACTATAGGGGTATCTCACGTCTGTGTATTGTTGGGAAAGTATTTGCCAGAATTGTTCTGCGCATACTTCAAGTCCTTAGAGATCAAGTCTACCCCGAATCACAGTGTGGCTTCTGATAGAACCGGTCTACCATCGATATGATATTCTCATTGTGACAAATGCAAGAAAAATGTCGTGAACAGAATCAGCAACAGTTTATTGCCTTCATTTAACTCACAAAGGCATTTGATTTGATCAGTCGTGAGGGTCTGTTCAAGGAACTAAAGAAGATTGGCTGCCCACAAACTCTTCTGTTTATTGTGGAATCGTTCCACACAGACATGACGGGTATAATCAAGATTGATGGTGCAACTTCAGACGAGTCTGAATTCAAGACTTGTGTACTAGCTGCAACCCTCTTTGGAATATACTTTTCACTTCTACTGAAATGTGCCTTTCGTGATCAGGATGGTGGTATACGCATTCACTCACGCTCAGATAGCGGCCTTTACAATGCTCAGAGATTGAAGGCCAAGACCAAATTAGGATGGTACTTATCAGAGAGTTGCTTTTTGCAGATGATGCTGCAATTGCGACCCACTCTGAGGAAGAATTACATCGTCTACTATCTGCATTCTCCATTGCTTGTTCTGAATTTGGTTTAACAATTAGCAAAAAGAAGACACAGATTATGTCACAAGGTGCACATGGGGTACCATCAATCTTTATTGACGACGCCGAACTAGAGATAGTAGACCATTTTACATGTATAGGATCAGAGTTAAATAGCAAATTATCCCTAGATCAGGAAATCAACATAAGGATTAGTAAGACAGCAACAACAATGATCATGTTAAGAAAAAAGAGATTGGGAGAACAGGAAGCTTACTGCCAAAACAAAAATCTTTGTCTATCAAGCCTGTGTCCTTAGTACTCTTCTTTATGGCAGAGAAGCTTGGACAACTTACTAACACCAAGAGAAATGTTTAAACAGCTTTCATATGTGGTGTCTGAGAAGAATACTTGGTATTAAGTGGCAAGACAAAATTACAAATAATGAAGTATAGGAAAGATCAGATTGCGTGACGGCATATTCCATGCTCATTCTTCGTAGACTTAGATGGATAGGGTACTTTTGGAGGATGGATGATGGTAGAATACCAAAGGACATCTTTTTTGGTGAATTACAGGTGGGTAGGAGATCTCAGGTTCGTCCTCTACTACGATACAAAGCTGTGTGTAAGCGGGACATGATTGATACAGGCATTGATAATGCACATTGGGAGCAAGTGAACGCTGAACGTGTTGCATGGAAGGCAAACATTAGAAATGGTATAAAGACAAAGGACAAAATTATTGCAGATAAGTCACACACCGAGCGTGTGAGACGTAAGATAGTGCACGATGGTGAAAATGAAAATGTGTTCACATGCATCCACCGTGGACGAACATTTACAGCGCGAATTTGCCTTATCAGTTACATTCGCCACATCCATTTTTTTAAATGAAATTATAAAATAATGAGTTATAAAATTTTCACGTATCTAAAATAGATCCATTATTTTTATGAAAACGTTGAAGATGCCTTAAAATTTTTATCAGATTGTTTATAACGCATATGACTGTAGAAAACTTTTTTAAACATTTTTTAAAACTTTAAGACTACAATTATTTAAATACATAATATAGCAATGCTACTAAAAGTAATGTCCCTTGATATAACTTTTGTTGTTAAGCCCCCTTGCAATATTTTAATTAGACGTCTTTCCTTTTAATGTTGTTTTATTACGTACAAAACTGGTTTTAAACTAACTATGTCAGTTGGATCCTCGGGAGTGAGAAGAACATCTGTACAAAATTTCATCTCAATCGGATGGACCGTTTGGGAACGCATAAAGGACACACACACACACACACACACACACACACACACACACACACACACACACACACACACACACACACACACACACACACACACACACACACGTTGTCTTTTATATATATAGATTGTCCCTTTATTTCTCAACATAATTTCCACCACATTGATGCACTTATCTCATCGTTTTATCAGTCCTCCCAAAACGGCTGCATAGAACTGCATGTTCTGTTTCTCTAAACCACGTTTTCATTTCACATTCAACTTCGGCATCATTCCGAAATGTCTCCCGCTAAGGTGGGTTTTCCTCGGACCAAAAATATGGAAATCGCTAGGGGCTAAGTCGGGGCTGTTGGTGGATGTTCCAGAACTTCCCACATTAGTTGGTTAATTTAATGTGAAGTGAAAACGCGGATTAGAAAACAGAGCACACAGTTCTATGCAGCCGGTCTGGGAGGACGGATAAAACGATGGGATACGTGTATCAATGTTGAGGGAAATTATGTTGAGAAATAAAGGGAGAATGTATGTATAAAAATAAACTGGTTACAAGTTATCATATTTAGATATTTTTCTACATCCATTTGTGGCTAACTTATTGACGTATCCTCGAGTGTGTGAGTGTTTATATATATATATATATATATATATATATATATATATATATATATATATATATATATATATATATATATATACACACATATACATGTGTGTGTGTGTGTGTGTGTGTGTGTGTGTGTGTGTGTGTGAGCCTGAGTGAGTTTGCATGTATGTACACTTGTTGCTATCCTCAGCATAACGTAGTTATCTTTATACGCTGAAATGTTCATAACAGGTTGTTGATTCTTATGGCTGCTGATTAGCTGCCAATAAATTGATGACACAGTCTTGATAGCAACAATTCAGAATGAACTACAGGAAATGATAGATACAGTAGTTGTAGAAAGGGGAGAAAATTAGACTTACCTTGAATAACAGGAAGATACAACAACAACAATAAAACTTTATTTTGAAAGGGTTAAGAATTGGGCACACAGGCCTATCTAACATTCTGCCCTTTTATCACTCTCTTTCATACATTATACCATTCACACATCATTCAAGGCTAACTGAAAACAGCAACAATATAAAAGATATGCATTATAAAGGCATGTGGAAAAAAAAAATCAATACTATACGACTCAGTAATAGTAATAACTGGTGTGGCACTTGTTATTAGCTATGTGGAATATACTGGCCTACCAAAAGGGGACTGGCTGTTATACTAGGGTTTTATTATTATAATTACTTCTATTATTAAGGGGGAAGGTAATCCGTACTGAGATAGTGTTCAAATAATTTGCGATTATATGTATAGGGATTGGTGATGTCTTTTATTTCATGTGGAAGATTGTTCCACATCTGAGCTGCAGAGTACGTTAAGCTTGTTTTGTATAAGTCTATTCTAGGTTTCGGAATGTGCAATATATTTAATCGTTTACTGTGTCTAGCATTATATTCAAACAATGGCCAAAGGTAATTTGGGGAACTCCGATGTCGGATTTTGTGAATTAGTTTGGCCTTATTGAAAAGCAGACATTTGCGGAGTGGTAGTAACTGAAGGCGTTTATGCAGGCTAGGATTGTCAGTTAAATTTTTGCTATAAATTAAACTCATGGCCCGTTTCTGGAGTGAGTAAAGTCGCTTGGTGCTTGAATTGGAACAACCGTCCCAGATTGTAGAGCAGTAGTCAAAATGTGTCTGTATGTGAGACGTATAGAATATTTTCCTTGTGTCCTCATCAAGGAAATTTTTAATTTTGGCGAATTGGATAGACTTTTTTCGCTGTTTGTTTAGTGAGCGCTTGAAGGTGAGGATTAAAGGTTAGGTTTCTATCAATGATGAGGCCTAATGTTTTGTGCTCAATTACACTTTCTACTGGCATGTTATCGATGTGAAGTTGAAGTGATCTGTGTAAATTTCGAGTCTGAAGTCTTTGTCTGGTTGTTAATAACATAGATTTTGTTTTAGTGATGTTAATTTGCATACGGTTCGCATAGCTCCACCTAACTACATTATTTAATTCTTGTTGCAAAGACGACTCCAGCAAATTACTACTGTCAGCGTTTGTATACACTGTACAGTCGTCTGCAAATAGATAGCAGGACGAAAGATGCAAAGGTAGATCATTAATATATATGGCAAATAATAGAGGGCCAAGAATAGAGACTTGCGGTACTCCAGTATTGAAGGTAGTGGTTTGGGACAGAGATTTATTGTATGATACTACTTGATTTCTGTTTGACATAAAAGATGTTAGCGTCACAACATTAGGGCCAATTTTCATTGTCTCTAGTTTTTTAATTAAAATGGCATGGTCTATCATATCAAATGCTTTTCTGAAATCGAAAAACACAGCTCCACATAGATTGTTGTTATTTATATTCTGGTGCCAATTTTCTATCATGTTTGTTAGGGCCGTATGGCAAGAATATTTTGGTCGAAATCCTGATTGACTGTCAACTATAAGCTTGATGCGATCTAAATACTGTAATGTTACCTTATGGGTGGTGTTTTTCCAGTGGTTTAGATAGTGATGATAGTAAAGAAATGGGTCTATAATTGTTCCAGAGACCATTGTCCAATGAACCAGATTTAAGGAGAGGATACACTTTAGCGATTTTGAGAGCTGATGGAAAGTGACCTTTGGTGAGACACTGATTATATACATAGGTTAGTGATACACAGATCACTGGCGCAGCACAGCGGAGAATCCGAGTGATGATTCCATCTAACCCAGATGAGTTTGTGTTTTTTAGGTTACTGAGGTAAGTGAATACTTCAGTGACTGTAATTAGCGGTATGTCAGAAAGGATATCTCGGGGGCATCTGGTCTGGCAAAACGATGACAGTAAAGATAAGTTGCAAGGAGAATTTGGTATTGTAGCCGTCAACTTATCTATGTCATTCTGAAAAAAGTTACTGAATTTGTCGCATGAAATAGGATTTGATGGTAATGAATTTGAGTAGATTTGCTTGTTTGTCAAGGTGTTAATTGCCTTCCATATATCCTTACTATTTGTTTTATCCATTACTAAGTTCTTAAAGTAATTTTTCTTTTCTTTTGGTATGGTAAAATGAACTTTGTTTCTAAGAGTACGGTATGTGCTGAGATCCCGCGATTTATGTGCCTTATCTCTGTCTCTCATAATTTCAGCATGGGCCATGACCAAAAGCTGTCCTAAACTACTGGGCACGTATCGCTTTATCTGTCCATCCACTGATTGCCATTCCTTATCACTTGTGTGGTGCGCATTGATCCACATTTCATCCAAATACACTATGCCATAATTTTCTTTGCGCATTTCCCTCATTTCACGTAGGTATTTGCTTCTCATGGCCCCTAAATGCGGTTGCTCGCAAAGAATATTTCTACCTCCCTTGTACTTTCTAAAAGTGAAGATAATGTCCTTATAATTTTCCACAAAGTTGTATTGGATAGCTCTATATTATTGTTCTTTCTCAGCCAAACCCTAAGTTTTCTTACAGTCACTGTTTCTTCGGCATCCTGCATTTTTATCATGCTGGATAATCCTGGATATAAAATCCAAAATTTTTTATAATTTTAGGAGTCTCCGTGGCGAAGTGGTCAAGCCTTTTGCCTCGGGCTCCAAAGGTTGTGAATTCGATTCTGGGCCGCATTCTTCGATGACGAGTTAAAGTTTTTGAAGACTTCTGTGGGTTGTCGCTAGAGCTGCGGAGTTCGTGCTTTGTGCGATGCTTTCCTCGCTGCGGAAAGAGACCGAGCCATATGGGATAGAACCCGGTGCAATGAAGTCGACCCTGTCGACTTTTAAGCGACTTTTTAAAGCATTTTTATAATAGCTCGCCTTATGACATCTTTGTCAAAGCTGTCTACAATAACCTTTCTACCTACCGTTTGGTTATTGCGTGGTGGTTTAGTTCCAGATTCTTGCACCCATCGACGAAATGACCGTTTACTCAAACCCAATGCATGCACTGTTCTTTTTTCGGAATTTGTAATAGTATAAAACAGTTTCTTGCGATCAGCTTCTATACAAAAATATGTGTACAACTTCATAGCGATTCTGTGAAGTGTATACACAATTTCGCATTCAATCCGATTGAAAAATATTCACAAATTTCAATGTTAGCGATAAGTGGTAAGATTTTAAAATAATAATAATAATAATAATAATCAGGTTTCATGAAATAACCCACAATTTAACGACACCTCTGAACAGTCCCAGTTTAAACTGCGCGGGGTTCTTGGCATAAGGCCAATCCCGTGAAAAACGTAAAATATTCAACATTGAACGCTGATTGTCTGGCTACGCTGTAATACATTTAAAATTATGAACTTCATCT
>JACEFZ010008728.1:422500-582182 GCA_014155875.1 Cepaea nemoralis
CTACTATTACTACTACTACTACTACTACTACTACTACTACTACTACTTCTTCTTCTTCTTTTCCGTGTTTTCCCGCAACATCTGATAAATATTTATGGATATCTGGAAAGAGCGCCTATCACATCACGATACGTGTTGCAACAAGTATACCGATTTATCATTTCTGTAGGAAAGAACCAGTTCCTTTATTTCCTTGTAACGGCTGATCTATAATTAGTATTCTTTGGAAAATATTAGACACACATGACAAAGAAGCGAGCGTAGAATAAAGTTGAAACAATTAGGCCACAAAAATATTTACATCATTAAAATATAACATGTGTTTAGCTGTCATCTGCCAACTGTCACATCTACTGCCTATAGTACCTTACAGTGTAGGGCGGGAGGGGGGGGGAGGGGGTCTTGAGCCTGAGGAGTTAAGGCCGCCTGGCTAATGCAATCGTTGCTAACTGTGCAGGTTAGGATTTTCTTTTTGCCCCGGATAGAGTGTTGTTTTGCCTGTGTTGTTGTCATGTGTAAATTATCTATTATAACATAACCCTGTTGTCTTACCTGTGTTGTTGTCATTTGTAAATTATCTGTTAGTTAGTTAGTTAGTTAGTCGCAGTTCTAACTTCACAGCAACGGGTCGTCCCCATTATGCTCCGTTCCTGTGCCAGTGAATATCACACAAAATGCTCCCACTGCCCAATGTGAAAAGTGGAAAAGACAGGAGTCTCGACAAACAACAGCCCGCACAGATACACTGTGCATAATGCCGCCGCCAGAATGTCAACACACCAGTCCCCCACGAAACACCCAGTTCATCTCTGATGGAATCAGCAGTCATTTTCCCATCTGGATGTTTCCTAGATGTTCACCCACACAGTCCACGAAATACAGTTCATCGTCGATGGCAGTGGCAGTCAACCAGAAGCCCAGCAGCCACGCATTTCTGCATAAGGCAAAAACCTGTCAACTCTAGGACATAGCCATCTGCCATCGCTCCGAACATGCAGTCACGTTCCAATAAAACCTCGGGCAGATTCAAAAGCATTTCACACGAAACTCACAGCTCACAGCGTCGCGCACATGCACTCACTCAGTAGCAGGGCGACGGAACCATCAAGCCCTCTTAGTCGCCTCTTACGACATGCGTGGTAGGCTACAGTGTTGCAATTCTTTGCTTCCCTTATGGGCCCCGGCAACACACGGGAGTTGTAAGTTATAGTAAGTTGTAAATTATATATTATAGCATAACCCTGTTGTCTGACCTGTGTTGTTGTCATTTGTAAATTATCTATTATAGCATAACCCTGTTGTCTTTCATGCGTTGCTGTCGTGTGTAAGTTATCTGTTATAGCATAACTCTGCTGTCTTTCATGTATTGCTGTCATGTGTAAGTTATATATTATAGCATAACCCTGTTGTCTTGCCTGTGTTGTTGCCATGTAAATTATCTATTATAGCATTACCAAGTGGGCTTATCTGTGTTGTTACCATGTGTTAATTATCTATTATAGCATAAACCTGTTGTCGTGCCTGTGTTGTTATCATGTGTAAATGATCTATTATACCTTAAATCTTTTGTCTTGCCTGCGTTGTTGTCATGTGCAAATTATCTGTTATAACATAACTCTGTTGTCTTGCCTGTGTTGTTGCCATGTGTAAATGATCTAATATAGTATAATCCTGTTGTCTTGTTGTCATGTGTAAATTATCTATTATAGCATAACCCTGTTGTCTTGTTGTCATGTGTAAATTATCTATTATAGCATAAACCTGTTGTCGTTCTTTTGTTTTTGTCATGTGTAAATTATTTATTGTAGCATAAGCCTAGTGTCTTGCCTATGTTGTTATCATTTGTAAATCATCTATTATAGCATAACCCTGTTGTCTTACCTGTGTTGTTGCTGTCATGTGTAAATTATCTATTATAGCATAACCCTGTTGTCGTTCTGTGTTGCTGCCATGTGTAAATTATCTATTATTGCATAACCATTTTGTCTTGCCCGTGCTGTTGTCATGTGTGAATTATTTATTATAGCAAACCCCTGTTGTCTTACCTGTGTTGTTGCCATGTGTAAATGATCTATTATACCTTAAACCTGTTGTCTTACCTGTGTTGTTGCCATGTGTAAATGATCTATTATACCTTAAACCTGTTGTCTTACCCGTGTTGTTGCCATGTGCAAATGATCTATTATACCTTAAACCTGTTGTCTTACCTGTGTTGTTGCCATGTGTAAATTATTTTTTATAGCATAACCCTGTTGTCTTACCTGTGTTGTTGTCATGTGTAAATTATATATTATAGCATAACTCTGTTGTCGTTCCTCTGTTTTTGTCATGTGTAAATTATCTATTATAGCATAAACCTGGTGTCTTGCCTGTGCTATTATCATGTGTAAATTATCTATTATAGCATAACACTGCTTGCCTTGCCGTTGTTGCTGTCACGTGTAAACTATCTATTATCACATATTGATTCCACCCAGCCTTCCTGGTAAACTTCCCACCATAATTATCATATCTAGACTTGAATGCCTTATACAAAACAAAATAGTTGCATGTTCCTTTACAGGACGTCACAATCAACCCCAAACCGTGTCCGGCTCTTTGTAATGTACAAGGCAAGTTTACGTTCAGTATTTTGCCTTCACTTGCTGAACGACCAACCCTCAAACTATTGTTAAAATCAACAATTTGATTTCTAACGCGTAAAGCGGGATCGCGAATCACGTTCACTACCCCTTCGCCAGGAACGCTGGTATTCATGTCTTATTAGACGTCCACAATAGTTTATTTTCTCGATGTTTGTTTCAATTTATAATCAGTCTTCTTCCGTGCTGAGTTCTTGTTGAACTGGTCTGTTGGTTCTTATTTCAGCCCATGGAAATGTTAATACTCAACTGCAACCTTTATTTTCAGAGGCGGGTATGCGCTTTCAGCTGATTTGTTAAGTTTGCAAATTTCGCACCCATCTATTACAATGCAGAGTTCAAGAATAGAAAATACTAGCAAATACTGGGTTTTATGAAATGAAGAATATTTTAAGCAAAATTCTCTGTGATTACAGATAAGAATATAATTATTGCATATCACATAGATACCGTTCTACCATTTGGCTCCGAATCCTAAGATAGTTAGCAAAGAAGCAAATAAATCCCTAAAAACTTTAGAGATGTGCTCTTATAGACGAATGATGAAAATTCATTGGGCAGCCAAAATATGTAATCTGAATATTTTGAGGGAAACTAAGTCGCAAAGCCAGCTTACCATACACATCAGAAAGAGAGTCTTCATGTTTTACAACATTATTTGAAGACAAACACTGGAACATTTTTTGACAACTAGGAAGATTTGTGGAAAGAGAGACAGAGAACAACAATGAGAGAACATTCTTGACAGTCTCCTGTCAACACACGAACTGATATATACCTTAGAGAATCGCATGATGTGAACAAGCATCATCGCCGACGCCAAGGCACCTGATGATGGTGATATTTTCACATGAAATATGCATGCTCTTAGTATACTAACGGCTGTTGTTCTGTCTGTTTCATTCCATAAAATGTTTAATTGGTTGTGGTTTTGTAGAGATATTATTTGTGTTTTTGTAGTATACCACAACACGCAATGATGTACAGACCAAATGGAAGCAGAGGAAGAGGCCGACCATCGTAAACGATGGACGGAGGGATTAGCAGAGTCCATGGGAATATCGATACATGAAGGGATCTCCCGCTGTTTATACTTCACCTCGACACAGCAAGGTACAAGATGAACATGATGAGATGAGATGATTAGAGATATGATTGTTATTATTGTCAATGTCTCTCATAATATTACCTCATCAGTCAGCACAGAGCCTGGTTATTGAAAACTACTCACTTTCTGTATTTTCCCTCCGTCGATAAACATAAATGATTGCCATATTTGTTTTATAGGCTGTCATTATATTATTATTTTATTTCTGTTGCATTGAGATATGAATGTTGATTTCCACTTTGTTCTGAAATGAATATATTAGATTCTCAATGTCCGTGTATATTTTTGATAATAATAATATGTCATCAACATATAGAAGCTCAGATATATATATTCTTCCCATTACAAAGGCTTTATATAATTAATTGTCATTATTTGTATATCACGTCTCGTTATGTTTTCAATATACAAGCTAAACATATATGGGGACACATTACATATCTGACTGTCTTCCTGTCCGAAATATAAACCTATGTGTTCTGTAAGATCATATTCTCTCCGCTGCATTTTGTTTCATGCAGGGCCTTCTATGTGTACCAAATATAACGGTGGTCGTGGGTTCCAATTCTCGGCTAGTTAAAATTGACCCTTCACCGTAAGATCTGGTGTACGACAAGATTGTATCCTGTCCCCTTTCTTGTTCATAACCTATATAGACAGCATATGTCTAGATCCAAGACAACAACCATTGTTTTATGCTTGCTCTGAAATTTCTATTGCTATCAAAAGCCAGAGTCGCAGCATGCATCTAAATGCTATTTCCTGGTCGATAACTCCCCAGTCCTTTCGAGAGCAGACTGCATCTTTCTAGGTTATAATTACATCCAGTATGTCAGTAAGGTAAGCAAAGAAAAAAACAATTGTCATTTACTGCTAATATAGTACCTTGTGGTGTATGGCAGAGGGGTCTTTGAACCTGAGGAATTAAGGCCGTCTGACTTGTGAAGTCGCCGCGAACTGTACAGGTTAGGATTTTCTTTTTGCCCCCGACAGAAAAAATATTCCACATCTTACCGAGGGATCGAACCCGGGTCTCCCGAAGGAGAGTCCGGCGGTCTAGCCACTCGACCAGCCGCTTCTCAAGGTAAGCAAAATGACCCCTTTATTCGCCCAAAGGAGCATTAGGCAAACGTTGCTAGACACACACTTTTATAAACCATCGACGCTAGGCGGGTCGATGTGGTTAGTATAACGCAGTCTACCTACACTTTCCAAGATATTTCCATGTAGCCATTTCAGGATGGGTCGTCTTTGAGAACCAGGTCAATTTTAGTAATGCTAATCCACTCCGGTTGCTGAATGAACCATGCTAGCTGAGCAAGCAGGAAAGCGTTCCGCCACTAGGCTACCGCGACCCCCTGACATGTGGAACTGACAACAAAATTACTAAGAATTAACCAAAAAGTGGCCACAGATGAGTTTGAACGAAACCAACATTCCTAGCAACTACTAACATAAATATCGAAATAAGAAACTAGTAATCACAAGGCGCATCTAATCAATAGCCCTATATGGCCTTGAAAAAAGGAACCTAACAAAGAGATAGAACTTGGAATATATTTGGATGTAGCGTTTTCGCATAAGTAATAGTTAGTACAAGAGATTTTCCAAGCCTTAATAGGCATAGGGCATGTGATGCTGGATACAGTTCGTATAGACCAATCGGCATTCTGTGGGTGATCTGGTCAGTGTAACCTCGCTCGTCTTTGCTTCCCAAGACAATCTCTTGTACCCATGTCAGGTTGGGTTGATCTGTTTTAAAATTTAAAAATTCGAATCCCGTCAGGATGCGGATGGAACCCATGACCAACAAGGTCCCGCAGACTATCTAACTCGCTAACTAAATGATCTGATTGACTAGCTAGCTGGCTAGATAGCTAACTAATTAACTAACTAATCAAGCAACTAACTACAACTAACAAAATTGTCTCAGTGTGAAAACGTTGGCCAGATTCGTATCAATGTATGTAACTAGGCAGCTCGTACTTTTGTAGATGTCGATTCTTCTCAGAGCGGTAAGCTCTGCTTCCTTGAGTCTATTAAACACTCTCTCCAAGGATTGCAAGTGGTCATCCAAGCTGTCACTGGAAATCAGAATATCATCCATGAATGAGATGATGGCCGGATCCTGTAAAGGATATAGTAAAGTCCTCATCATGCGTGTAAACACACTAGGGCATGACCTTGAATTCGTAGTGTCCACTGGGTGTACTGAAAGCCAACAGTGGTCGAATCTCCGGTTTGACTGGTATCTGATAATACCCCCGACTCAGATCCATCTTTGAAAAGTACCGAGCCTTATGGAGCCTAGCGAATAACTGAGTTGGATTCGGCAAAGGTTTCACCTGAAACTGTGTATTACTATTCAGAAGTCGGTAATCTATACACAACCGGTGTTCTCCACTTGATTTGCGTAACAAAACTACCCCCGCGTTGTATGGGGCTGTGGATGGCGCAATCACGTCATCCTCCAATAGTTTCTGTATTTCCTCCTCCAGGGCCTTTTCTTTAGAGAATGGCACTGGGTAAACCATTTGGCGAACAGGTTCCTGAGTGGTCAAAGTCATCTCGAACTCCACCAACCTCGTTCGTCCTGGTTTATCAGTCAGTATCTCCTTATGAGACTTGAGAATCTGGGTTATCTTTTCCCTCTCCTGGGAGGTCAGATCAGGGTTCACTTGCACATCCCTATAGGTTTCCTGGTGTACCAAGGGATATTCCCTGCCCTCGTTGGTTCCCACTTCCGTCTCCACTGAAACTGCCATTGCCATGAGGTGAGCTGCCTTGTCTCCGGTCTCTCTTCGTATTTCCGCAAGAGATTGATATGGAAAATCTTCGAATTTCCCCGGATCCGGATCTGATAGTTGGTTCTGGATATCATCCTTTCCACGGGAAATGGTCCTTGCCAACCTATCTCCAGTTTGTTGTTTCCCGTTGGGAGTAGCAACAAGACTTTGTCTCCCACCTCTAGAGATCTTTCTTTAGACCTACGGTTGTAGTAAGCCGCATGTCTTTTTCTGGCCTTTTTCAAGTTTTGATTCGCCAGAGTCCATCCCTTGTGGAGTTTTTCTTTCAGTTCCTCCACGTATTGATAGGAAGAGATCACTTCTTCTGACGTCCCCTCTTCAGTCCAACTCCTCAACATGGCTTCCAACGGTCCTTTGATTGGACGAACAAACAGCAACGTAGCCGGTGGTAGTCCTGTTGAGCCATGAGAAACTTCCCGATAGACAAAGAGTGCTGCTGGGATATATTCATCCCACCTATCAGGTTTTTCCTGTGCCAGTTTCCTGAGCATTGTCATCAACGTGCCGTTGAAACGCTCTACTTGTCCATTAGGCTTGAGGGATGGTAAGGGCTGGTATGTATGTGGTTAGAGTGAAACCCTAAATACCTCCTCCATGAGTTTTCCACAAAACTGGGACCCATTGTCCGTCAGAATTTGATCAGGGAAGCCTAATCTGGTAAAGGCCTCCATCAGTGCGTCCGCCACTCGTTTCGAGTCAATCGTGGTCAACGGTATGGCTTCACCCCACATTGTACAGCAATCCACCATTGTGAGTATATACATGTTCCTCTTCCTAGTCCTGGGAAGTGGACCCACGATATCGATGGCTACCCTCTCGAAAGGAGAGTTCATGATGGGCATCTCACCCAAGACCACCGATGCTGTCCAGTGTTTCGGTGCCACCCTCTGGCACTCAGGGCATGACTTCACATACCGACGCACATCATCTGTCATTCCCGGCCAATAGTAGTGGCAGGAAATTCGCTGCATGGTGGCGGCAATACCCATGTGTCCACTAAAGGAGATGGTATGCCCCATATGAAGAATCTGGGACCGATGAGCTTTCGGGACTACCAACTGACCGTATAGGTTGTCTCCCCTTCCGGCTCTCCTGTAGAGTATACTATTCTTCATGTAATACTGCCCACGTCCTGGTGGATCAGCACTTCTCTGCAGCTTTTTGTAGCAAGGACGTAAAGTATCATCCTCACTCTGGGCAGTTTGTAGCTCCCCCGGCAGTGGGTTAGTCACAATTGCTTCTGCCTCTTCCGTTCTCGTCTGAGAGCGAGTCTGTATTGCTCCCATATGGATTGGCTCCCTGGGCATTCCCAGAAAGACATACCGGCAACCAAGGATTACTGGAAAAATGGGATCGGTCAATACAGCGGCCTTGATTGTGCCGGTGACATACCTTGACCGAATCTCCACATTAGCAATGGGCAACTTCATGGCCACAGCACTCTTCTGTGCAGGCTGTATCTCCATGGTCTCACCTGTGAATTGTTCTGGATGTACCAGATCCGCAGAAATCACGGCCTCCCCGTCCAGTCCTGGGTCGTACAAACACTCCACTTGACGACCGTTAACCTCTGCCAATTCCACTACATGTGGTTTTTCCTGGTCTGGAGTCTCTTCCTCGGCCTCGACCTGTTCAGTGGGCTCCACCTTAGGTTTCCCGGGGCACCCGACGAATTTAGAGTCTCCTGACTTTCCCCTGCAGTCAATAGCATTGTGTGTGTTTGACTTGCATTGGTTGCACCATTTCCCTGTCCTAGATTTTCTAGTGCCGGACTTGAGTGAGCTCTCCTGGTGGCGAGCTTCCTTGTTGACCTTGGCATTTTCAGTGACAACCTCCTTGGAAGTCACTTGACATGCTGCGAAGTGAGGGCTCTTAGCCTTCGATTTGCAGTCCCTCGCATTGTGAGAGGGTGACTTACAAATTGAACACCACTTCTCCGACCACGGTCGTTTTGGTGTAGAGCTTGAAGTGCTCTTTCTTCCCTCCTTCTTCTTCTCTGAACTATCCTCTGATTTTTGCACATAAGGTTACCCCCTTTTTGGTTCCTGAGTTTTTGGCTTTCTTCTTGTCATATTTTTCCTGACTTTTGGTGTTGGTGGAAAGGTTTTCCCCTGCCTCCCCATGTACCTCGACGAACTGTTCTGCTAATTTTGTCACGAGGTCAATACGTTCCGCTCCTTGTTCTCCCAGGAACGTTCTGAGAGGTTTCGACATTTGCTTCTTCAGCTGGTCGACCACCATGCGCTCTTCCAGACTCTCATAGTCATGTGTGAACCCAGCCAAATCCATCCACTTATGGAGATAGGATTTTAGACGCAAACTGTAGGTGACAAACAACTCCCCCGGTTCTCGTTTCGCTGCTCGAAATTTTTTCCGGTAGGTATGTGACGTAACCTCGAATCGTTTCAGCAGAGCCGTCTTCAATTCGTCATAATTGTTCTCATGTCCTGGTGGCAGGCAAGAATAAACCTCGTAGCCGGTCCCGCATAATCCCTGGGATAGCTTAAGACACTATTTGTCACGGACCAGACCCATAGCAACAGACATGGCCTCGAAGCGTTGAAGGTACTGGTCAATCTTCTCTTTGTCCTCCTCGTAGACCGCCAGAGGAATATTCATAGCATGGTAACCATGTTCACCTGCTGGGGTTGAGCCTGGGATGGAGGAACCTCCAATTGCTCCCTCAGTTTCCCCATTAGATTGACTCTTCAACTCGAGTGCCCTCATCCGGTACTCGTGCTCCCTTTTCTGAGCTTCTTGTTGAGCTTCCAGTTTCTTAGCTGCTTGCTCAGCTTCAAATTTCTTAGCTGCTTGCTCAGCTTCAAATTTCTTAGCTTCTTGCTCAGCTTCAAATTTCTTAGCTGCTTGCTCAGCTTCAAATTTCCTCGCAGCTTGTTCCAACTGCATCCTTCTCAATTCCAACTCAGCCTTTCGATCTTCTCTTTCTGCTTGACGATACTCTCTCTCCACTTCCTGTATGTAATCTTTCAGTGCAGAACCCGACAATCCCATTTCTTCCCCCTTTGCCCTTAGTTCTGCAGTGGTTAGTTTAGGAGTGGCCATTTTACAGAGAGGTAAGCAAGCAGGTTGAGTACAATTTAACTGCAAACTAATATACAGATATATGAACAAGTACTATAAATCTATATATTTACCACATACAGCACATTCACTCAGTGACAAGAGTAGAATCAGGACCACAGACCTATGCAGACGTGTGAAGTGTGAACAGGTAAGATATGTGTCTTAGCCCCTATCCACATTCACTCTAGCTGGATTCTCTAATATGATATCTCCGTCCTATAACTAAGGATCCCGTGTCAACAGACCCCGTTGTCAGAAGATCCCACTGTCAAAGGATTCCGCTTACGAGAGATCCCGCTGTCCAAAGATCCCGTTTACGAGCGATCCCGCTGTCCAAAGATCACGTTTACGAGAGATCCCGCTGTCCAAAGATCCCGTTTACGAGTTCCGAATAATGTCGTGTCTTACTTTAAAGTGTCGTCCCTGGGGTGAGGGGAGTCAACACCCACATTATATTTTTTTTTCCCTTTTCAATATCCTGGAGAATCCACCAGCTTCCGTCTAACACACTCCTTCGGTTCATGGACACCTTCTCTCTCTCTCTCTCTCTCTCTCTCTCTCTCTCTCTCTCTCTCTCTCTCTCTCTCACTGTCGTACTATGCCTCCTCTCATACTTCCCCCAACGCAACATATTCAACAACTCTTGCTTCTAAAAATTAATAAAGATTAATTTATTAAAAGAAAAGTGTAACGTATATGAGACGTGTATGCGAAGAAAATGTGTGTCGTGTATTCTAATGTAAATGTATAGGTCAGACCACAAAGTTCATGATCAGAGTCCACTCATCATGGCAAGGACTACACGACATCACAAGAATCAGCACAATGGACCTCACCAAATGCCGTGTCCTTCCCTCCAGACATGTCCTCCTCCAGGAGCTCTGATGACCATGAGATCTGATTCCCATTCAAATCTACAGTCCGGGAACGATACTATTTGTTCCTAAAAAAAACTGTTCCTAATAGTTTGTAGAAACTGAGTCCTCACAATTCCTGCGCAGTGAAAAAAATGGAACACTGTCCCATGAACATGACGTTTTCCTTCTTGCGAAATGTTCTACAGTTCTCACTCTAAAACAGTCATTGTATCTAGACTCAAATAGATTTCTTTATTTTCTATATATTGTCTTAATGTTATGATTTCCTTGATACGTGGAACAACCACTCTCTAATGTTTTGGTTTTATGTAATGTGAACATCATCCCTACTGATTCTAGTAATCCGTGGACTGAACATCCATCACCACTGGTGTGTTCACGAATGGTATGAAAATCAAAACCCATTACTATGTTGCTATCCACAGACAATGTGAAATCTTCTTAGTAATGTTCTAAATATTTATCCTGTGGGATACTTATACCATTCAGCTCCACCGGGCAATGTTTATCACCTTCTTCTAGCATAGGCTCATTGAGAAAGTTTGCTGGCCACCAAAAATTATCCGGGATCTGATTTTTCAATGGTTCTGTGTTCTTCATCCCAACCAGAGGGAACCTGTAAAATATATAATACAACTGGTGATAGCCTCCCCGTCACTGATCTTTATTAGATGATCGTGGGCCATCGGCCTCGCTCAGAAAAATACAGTGAACCTAACTCTGTCAGGGACAGATGAACTGAACACATAGGTTTTCATCAGGCCAAAACAAGAAGAAAAAAAACAACAAACAGCGTGCGGAACCCCCCCCCCCCCCCCCCACTAGGGAGCACCCACTGGAAGATCCCAATTATCCCCCATTACTCAATTCTCAACTAGTAGAGCTTATCAACACTTACACTACTCTATTTTCAACTAACAGAGCTAATTATCACTTCACTACTCTAGCTAGTTTAAACCATGCTACTGCCTAAATTAATTAGGACTAATTATACAATAATGAACTACCTTAGGCAACACCGCAGTTCTATCAAATCACATCTACATTTGCCATGACAGGCACGTGTAAAATTAAATCCACTTAATTCGCACACGGTAGACATTATTCCAATCCATAACTGCAGTGCCAAAGCACGTCCGCCTAAATCAACTGTTTGAGTTACACTGTCTCCCCCAATCATGTTTTTTTGGCAAACAGCCTTGAATTGTTCACGTGACGTTGTTGATGTCCTGCAGGTGTCCCAATGTTCCCAATAACAAGCCCACAACTTGCTGTCGTGTGGTGACGAGCAAAGCTGCCATTTCGTTTGATGTCGGGAAATTCTAAATGACAGACGGGACTGTTTTATCTCCCGAGCCGGGCACTTCTGCTTGGATCCGACTTGTTTTTACTGTATTGTTAAAAAAAAACAATTGTGGCCCTGCAAACATGCCGTTAATCAGATTGCCTGTATTATCCTCAACTGGTTAATCCACGGTGATTTTCATGACAGCCATCACTCCGAACATGCAGTCACGGTCCAAAAAAACCTCAGGCAGATTCGAAAGCATTTCACACGAAACACACAGCTCACAGTGTCGCGCCACGCACTTACTCAGTAGCAGGGCGACGGAACCATCAAGCCTCCTTAGTCGCCTCTTACGACATGCGTGGTAGGCTACAGTGTTGCTATTCTTTGCTTCCCTTATGGGCCCCGGCAACACACGGGAGACACACGTTGGTAATATGGTAATAATGTTAAAATAATTACAGTTGTCTCTTTTTTGACGTGTCTAAATAATGATGTTGGCTACTAGTAATGTGTGTAATCAGCACATTTCTTCATTTGATTTCTTTCATGGCGTCCACATTGTTCTTGTCATTTGCCAAAGATGTTCTAACTACACTTTCATTTAACCATAACGCAGAAACTTTCAGATACATTTCCACTATTTTGCTGATTATCCGTAATTCACTTCCATACATCAAAAGTTGCTAGATTCACCCCAAAGAATTCAATTGCGTCTCTTCATTAACAAATAAAACCTGTGATTCCCACAGCAAAAGTCGAAATGATCATGAGTTGTAGAAAGGATAGGCATACAGATTGCATTTCTGATCGTAGACTCCCAACTTCTTACTTTCCGAAAGGACAGTTCCATCGTCCCACAGTTTTTCCTGCTTCTACTAAATTCTCTGACGTCTAAAAGTGAATTCTTCACAGCGCAGATACGCTGTCTATATCACAGCGCAATGGGCGGGAGTGAGAAGTATACTTGTAAGAGGGAGTGTTGAGTTGTTCACACTTGGTAATTCCCGTCCGCTGCAAGCGAAGCTGGGGAATGAGTTGCTTCCAGTGTTTGTTTTATTAACACTGAGGCTTGAAGGTTTGTTTTCGGAAATGTAGAAAGTGTTTATGTTAGTGTGGATGAAGGATTGTGAAGGGAAAATAATAGGGAAGGCATGTTATAAACAGAGAGGCAAGGTTGTCTGCGGGATACAGCGTGGACATTAAATGATGCTACCTCTGTGCTGGAAACCCAATATTTAATGGGACATAAATTATACTAAATTACAATGTCTCCTCCTCCTTCTCCTCCCCCCTCCTCCTCCTACTCTTCTTCTTCTTCTTCTTCTTCTTCTTCTTCTTCTTCTTCTTCTTCTTCTTCTTCTTCTTCTTCTTCTTCTTCTTCTTCTTCTTCTTCTACAGGAGCCTGGTTTGGAGTAGGCACAACCGATCATGACTCTCCACATCACTTGATATGTTGATGAAATTTGTGCTGGTTTGCCTTATTGCATCTAATTTCTAATTCGTCTCCTGATTTGAAATTTGATGATATTGTACTTCCTAATTACTTGAAGCTCTTTACTTATTTCAGAGGGTGTTCTATTTAGATGAATTACTGCTGCTAGTTTTCATGTTATGCTCCTAATACACCTCTTTTCGGTCTCCAGCATGGCAGTTAGGCATTGAACCGCTATGGCTTCTATAGTATTTATCTTTGTGGCTGCGGTTTGCATTTCGCATTTTCCTCATGTTGGACTGGTAGTGTATGGTTCCGTCGTCCTGCTACTGAGTGAGTGCGTGGTGCGACTCTGTAAGCTGTTTTATTCACGTCGAATGATTTTACATGTCCGCCTTTGTTTGTACAGTGACCTGCATGTTCGGAACAATGGCTACCGGCTGTTGCTGAATTGACTGATTTGCCTTTTCTGTTCACGAGTGCATTTTTAAGGAGACTCCTGGGAGTCGGCGTTGGAGCTACGGAGGTCGAGCTTAATAAGACGTGTTCGGCGGGAATCCCTGTGGATAGAGTCAGAGCCATGTCAGAAAACCCAGGACAATGAGGTCTTTCTGCTGACTGCCGATTCCATCGACGATGAACTGTGGTTTTCGTGGAAGACTTTTGTGTTGGCATTCTGACGGCGGCATTATGCGCAGTTTATTTGTGTGGGCTGTTGGATTGCCGAGACTCCTGTCTGTTCTACTTTTTAATTAGACAGTGAGGTGCATTTTGTGTGATATTCACTGGCACAGGAACGAAGCATAATGGAGACGACCCGTTGCCGTGAAGTTGGAACCTCGACTAACTAACTAACATCTTTTACGCTATTTATGTGGTCTTGTAATTCTGCATCTGATTTTGATATTAGTGCTTGATCGTCCGGAAATATGGGTTTTTTAATGGTGTAATTCGCTATTGGTTCTTCATCTGTGTTCTGTTCGTCTTGCGGTGTTGTTACGGTTTCTGTTTGGCTGGTTTATTTACATATGCTGTCTATATAAGGTTATGAACAAGAGAGGGACATGGCACATCCTTGTCGTACTCAGAATCTTATGCTGAAGGGTTCTGAGTGTCCTACGTTTGTTCTTAACGTACATTAACTGTTAATGTATAAACTTCTACATAAGTTGTTAGAAGTGCACTTACTCCATATCGTTTAAGAGGAGCGGCTGGCCGAGAGGCTAGAACGCCGGACTCTCATTCGGGAGACCCGGTTTCGATCCTTCGGTAAGGTGTGGCATTTTTTTTTCTGTCGGGGGCAAAAACAAAATCCTAACCTGCACAGTTCGCGGCGACTGCAGTAGCCAGGAGGCCTTAATTCCTCAAGCTCAACGACCCCTCTGCCAAACACCACAAGGTACTATGCGGTGTTAAATGACAGTTTGTCAGTTTAAGGATTTACCATAGCTTATTTCTATCCACTCTATCAAATGCCTTGTCGTAGTCCTCAAAGATTAAATGGGGTATTTCATTAAAATCGATTGATTTTTCTATTAGTTGTCTAAAAGCAAAAATGGCATCTGTGCATCCTTTAATTTTCCTAAATCCAAATCGTGTTTTATTTAGCTGGGGTTCTATTGTAGGTCATAGTCTTTTCTCTAGAATTTTGCAGAATGTTTCCAGTATGACTCAAAGAGAAATGCCTCTGTATTGTGCGCAGTCTCTCTTACTGCTATTGATTTTCGAAAGTGGGATAATTATGGCACTTCCCCAGTCTCGTGGTGTCGATTGTTCAACTCAAACATAGTTATATAGTCTATGTAGCCATGCTGTTCCTACTTCTCTGGCTGCTTAATTGGTTAATTTGGCATATCGTCTTGTCCCTGTCATTTATTCAATGGGGCAAATCTTATGACTTCTCTAATTACTTTTTTTTTCTGTATGTCTGGTTCTAATTCTTCGATGGCATCTGTGACAGTGCCTTGGATACTAGTGGCATCTGATGGAATGTCGAGATGTTGTTCGAAGTACTGCTTTAAAATTTTTTAGGATTTTTTTGTGTTCCCTTATTGGTTCTCCTTTTTCGCTTTTAATTATGCCAGTTAGGTCAAGGGTTCTGCTGTGGTTCTCAATGCACTAATCTAGTTGCCTCCTTGTAGTTTGTATTTAGTGTTTATCCATATTCCATCCAGTCTTTTTGGTTTTATTTCTTTATTATTCTATTCATGTGCCTTCTTGCTATTCTATATTCGAATGTAAACATGATCCGGTTTGCTTTTCAACCACTTTTTAAAGTTTTCATTTTTGTCTTAATTAATTAGCTGGCTTTACCTCGGCGTTCTACCAACTTGTTATTTTCTTTATCCGTGTTTTGCGTTTTCTTGTGGTTCTACCTGTTATGTTTGCAGATATAATATATTTTATTTGAACATCAGGCATTCATCGTTCACTTTATTTCTTTCTATAGGTAGGTTTACAAATATTTCATTTAGTTCTTTCTTATAATTTTCCCTAGCTTTGAGGTTTAGTTTTTTAAATTTACTAATTTGCATGGTATGTTTTCCTGTTCTTTGCTTTCTTATTCTATTGTTTCTTATTGTGGTAACACCTGCTTTGTGGTCTGTGTTTATTGTGTTTACGTTGGGCACTGCAGTTACAGGAGCTGAGTCGTCTAGAGGCAGGGTGTCTGCCTCGAGTGCTGGAGGTCCCGGGTTCATGCCCCGATGAGGACCGGGATTTTTTTCCCATGGACTTCTAGCAATAAAATTTCCCCTGGTCTCTGGGTAGTGAGATCGGACGCCTGTGTGTATTGTTGCGCACGTAAAGAATCCCTTGGCAGTTGGAAATCGATAAAAGAGTAGCCTAACGGCGCTGCACGGCAAAATTTCGAGTTAAAAATCTACCCAAAGTATTTCAGTATCCTCGCCGGTGCTACGGAGTTCGTGCACTGAGCTGAGTTTCTCCAGACTCAGGTTTGAGTTAGGAGGAAAAGGAACACTTATGGGTTACACCCGTGTGCCGTGATGTTGATCCGTCAACTAAACTAAACTAAACTGCAGTTACATTTGACATACATATCTCTTTCTGTTATTTCTTGTTAATATAACATCAATTTGGCTTTTCGTGTTTCATTTGCACCAGGTGTATATTTGTGAGTCTTTGCGTTTAAAATGTGTTTGTTATAAGGGGGTCGTGTTGAGTGCATAGTTCTATCAATCTACTTCCATTATCATATTTTCATTGTGTTGGTCTCCAAATGCTCCAAGATGTTTCTCTAAGTCCGTTCTGGTATGTCCTACCCTTGCCTTGTAGTCTCTCATAACTATGATGTCCTGCTTCTCTATTTTTCATGTATATTGTAGGCGTCTGCGAAGAACTCATCACATTCTTGTTTATTGTTGTTTGTATTACATGATGGATTACATGATGGAATAGTCAGGTCTTAGTCAGATATGACTGAGCTACCGTATAATAGTAGACTGTACTACCTGCTTTCTGTCAGCGCCGAATGTTGGGCGGCGCTTACCAAACCCGACACCCCACATTGTGCCAACGGCTGCGGGCGGGAGAGCGCAATTGGGAGGGTACAAGCCTTATCCTGGTGCGAGGAAATGCAACCCAAAGACAAAATAGTCATGGCAGAGCAGACCAGGCCCTAAGCCTTGGCTGGCAGCTGGTCTAGGGTCGAAGCTCCGACAGGCGGACAGTTAGAGCATTGCTTTGCTGATCCGGCAGCTTCTGCAGCTTGCCTTGTTCCAGGTGTATAGGTGTTAACTTTCCTCTGGAGTGAACTAGGCAGGCCGAGAGAGGGATCATGCTGCCTGGGCAACACATGGTTTCTTTATTTTAGCCCAGGCTTTGTGCTATGGAGAGGCAATAACTCCATCCCTGGTCTTAACCGGTCTCGGAATCAAAGCGAGAGGCAACTGTTACGGGTTTTAAGTCCTTGTCAGTTGGCGTAGACATGGGGCGCCACGCGTTGCCTCTGACGGTGGGAGACACCTACAGGTGTCACTGATCAGCTATCGCCCCCCTCGAGCTGGGCAGCCCCCGGCCAGTTGGGTGCTGATCCGCCACAGCTTGCCTGCTTCAGTGGGTGCTTGGGGCTAGGACAAAATCTAAATCGCAGGCTGAAAAACCAATGCACCAGGTACTAATAAAAAGATTGAAATCACAAATACTGAAGTATTGGAAAGATCAGGTTGTGTGACGGTGTATTCCATGCTCACTCTTCGTACACTTAGATCAGAGGTTCCCAAACCACGGCCCGCGGGCCACTTGTGGCTCGCCAGCTGTAAGAAAGTGGCACGCGAGGTCTCGTTGTTTCATATAATATATTTTAATAATTTTTTTTTAAAATACACTTGGTGCATCCCGTCAGCTTGCGATAATTTTCTCTGCTCGTGGTTGTTATGCTTAGATATTATCGAATGTGCCTGTTCAGTTCACAACGAAACGTTATGAAGTTCCCATATCCCAGCCTTGTCGACCAGTCAAAGAGCGCAAGACGCTATGTTCTCGTCTGTTATAACTGTTTAGCAGAGTCTGTAGTATTGTCTTGAAATTAGATATTTTTTCAAAGTAAAATGTTACCGTTAAAACCTATAAACATGAGTGTGGAAAATCTAAAATCAAACAATGGTAGAAAGCGAAAATATGAAGATGTTGCTTGTGAATTCAATGAAAATTGGACGGAGAAATTTATGTTTATGCCTAGCCGTAGTGGTAAACCAGTTTGCTTAATCTGTGGATTTTGTATTTCTGTTACAAAAACATTTAATCTGGAACTTCACGATCACACATTCAGACATAAATGCTCATTATCCGATCAATTCGGAGTTAAGAAAAGATTTCATAGAGAAAGTTCTCTGACCAGGCAGCAGTCATTTTTCACCAAGGCTAGCGAACAGAGCAAGAGTGCTGTTGTTGCGTCGTAAGAAGTCGCTCTTCTGTTGGCTCGCAACAAAGAAGTATTTCACCAATGCAGAAGAAATAATCAAGCTTTCCTTTAAAATTGCCGCTAGAATGCTTGGCGATAAAAAGTGTGAAACAAAATTTGATCAGATTTCTTTGTCTAATAATACTATGGCCAGGCTAGTTGAAGAATTAGCCAACGATGTTCATCGTCAAGTAGCAGCATATATCAAAAATTGTAAATTTTGTTTTTCATTGGCAGTGGATGAATCCATTGACCCTCTCTGAAGTGTCTCCACCTTGACATGCTAGAGAAGCCTGCGTGTCCCAATGATCCCAAGAGCTCTTCCGACGAAAGCACAACTACATGTCGGACAGGCCTTGGGATAGGGACCAGAACAAGAGAGACACAACCTGCTGCTCTGCAAGTAGACTGAGGATAGGCAGTCACATACCGAATCATGGCGCTACGATGCCACTAACTCTTGGTCAGAACACATACTCTAAGTTTCTCCGCTGAGGGATATGACTGAACGCCTCTAAGTCAACATCCCCCGGGATGTGAGAGCCGGGACGATACTCACCCACTGAAAAATGGTGGTGAGATGCTAAGCTTTCTAATGCTTGGTCCTGATACCTGTTCGAAGGCTCTCATTCGGGGGATAAGAGGGATCCCCGGATGAGAGAGCCAGACCGTTACTCGCTCTCTGCTGCATGGAGGTAAGGTACTGAGGCGGTAGCACATGTAGCCTACTTCGTGAGCGTTACTAAAGGTGGAAAAGAAATACGACTTGTTACAGTACAAACTAAAAGTTGAAAGTCTTCTGGATATCTTTCAGTTGAGATTTCAAGACTTCACAATTGAGGAAGATAATGTTGCCCTCTTCATACATCCGTTCATATTTCCTGATGCCAAGATATGTCAATTACAGCAAAACATTCAGCTCGAAATAATTGATTTGAAATGCAATTCTGCACTGAGATGTAAATTTCTCCACCTGCCTGCTTCACCTTCAGCTGATCATATGATTTCATTCTGGCGACTATTGCCTGTCGAACAATTTGAACACTTACGTTCATTCGCCCAGATGTACATTTGTCTTTTTGGTTAGACTTACAGATGCGAGCAGTCACTTTCCGCAATGACCGTTATAAAAAAACAAGCAACGTTCCAGACTCATCGAAACTAGCCTAGCTGCGCTTATGACATTGGGCACGACAGATTTGTGCCCAGACATTGATTAACTGGCATCTGAACTTAAGTAACTGGTTATGAAGAACAGTTACAATTGTAAATTAATTACATTATTAGCAGGTTTTCGAAACTGATTTAAAATTTATTGTTAAATGAACTTTTGATTTCAAACCAAAAAATGACCGCAATGTAGTACTGACACTGACTGCCTTAAAAGTTTTAAAATTTTGTTGACGAAAGTTAAGAAAGGTACGAATGATATTGCACAACTTGTATAAGTTTATAACGTTGTGGCCCGCCTACCGAAAATAGTAGATATGGCCCTCTGCTTGAAAAGCTTGGGAACACCTGACTTAGATGGATAGGACATGTTAGGAGGATGGATGGTGGTAGAATACCAAAGGACATCTTTTTTGGTGAATTACAGACGGGTAGGAGATCTCAGGGTCGGCCTCTACTACGATACAAAGATGTGTGTAAGCGGGACATGATTGATACAGGCATAGATAATGCATATTGGGAGCAAGTCGCCGCTGAACGTGTTGCATGGAGGGCAACTATCAGAAATAGAATAAAGACAAAGGAGAAAATGATTGCAAATAAAGCACACACAGAGCGTGAGAGACGTAAGATGGTGCAGAATGGTGGAAATGACCATGTTTTCACATGCATCTACTGTGGGCAAACATTTGAAGCAAGAATTGGCCTTACCAGCCACACTCGCCACCCCCATGGGTCATAGTTATTAAGCCTTTTTGAAGCACAATGTATCAAACTATCGTCTGTCAAGACGGAAAGGTACCAATGTAATTACATGATGCGTATATTTTTTACAAATGTAGTGTCTGTTCTTTTATTCTCACTGTTAGAAATAGGTAAGAGTACGGCAAAAGGAATTTTCGTAACGCTGTTTGCGTCTAGTAGTAGTAGGCCTCTTTCAGTCCTGAAGGACTATAGAGTTGTGCCGCTTGGGAGGTGCCTGGCAGCACCGCTGGTGACTGTATAGTCCAATTCGAGGATGACAATCTCTGTCACAGTTTCCGCATCTGTGAGACGAGGCAAGTCCCGCAGTATGTGACTGCTCTTTGAGCCTGTGCCGTCTCTCCTCAGTTTTTTGGATCTGATTGCGCTCAAAGAGCACCAGTCCGTTTCGTACATCTCTTCTCCAGGAGCATCTGTCTGTTGCAACTCTCTCCCACGTGTCTGGATCTATTCCAATGGTTTTCATATCTTGTTTACACACATCCCTATATCGCATTTGGGGTCTTCCGGTTGGCCTCTTTCCTGTGGCTAGTTCTCCGTAAAGGAGATCTTTGGGAATACGTTCGTCCTCCATTCGAGATACGTGGCCCAACCACCGGAGGCGTCTCTGCTTGAGGAGGGTGTGCACTGTGGTAATATCTGCTCTTTCAAGCACCTGTTTGTTTGTTATGTGGTCTTTATGTGGTCCAGGATACGTCTCAGACATCTTATGTGGAAGGAATTCAACTTCCTTTCCTGTCTTGAGTACAGGGTCCAGGATTCAGACCCGTAGAGTAGTGTGCTAACAACACAAGCTTTATATACTTGAGCTTTTGTACGCTCTGTTAGTCTATTATTCTTCCAAACTCTTTTAGCTAGCCTGGAAAATGTTGTGGCTGCCTTTCCAATGCGTCTGTCGATTTCTGTCTCTAATGAAAGATTATCTGATATTGTCGATCCCAGATACACAAAATCGTGGACGACTTTCAATTCATAATTAGAGATTTTGATTGACGGAGGCGCTTCAGCATCTTGTTCCATCACCTGTGTTTTATTTAGGCTAATGGTGAGCCCAAAGTCTTTGCAGGCAGCTGCAAAACGATCTATGAGCCTTTGGAGATCTTCTGCTGTATGAGTAGTCAGTGCTGCATCATCTGCAAAAAGTAGTTCTCTTACGCATCTTGGTCTTATTTTGGTCTTTGCCTTGAGTCTTGATGGGTTAAAAAGTTTGCCATCAGATCTTGTGTGGAGGTATATGCCTTCAGTGGCAGTCCAAAATGCTTGCCTTAAGAGAACAGCAAAGAAGATACCAAAGAGTGTAGGAGCAAGCACGCATCCCTGCTTTACTCCGCTGCTGATGCTGAATGACTGGGATGTTGAGCCGTCAAATAAAATGGTCCCCTGCATGTTTTCGTGGAATGATTTCACAAGACTAAGAAGGGTGGGTGGACATCCAACCTTTTCAAGGACCTTAAAAAGGCCGCTTCTGCTCACGAGGTCAAATGCCTTTGTGAGGTCGATGAAGGCTATATATAATGGCTTCCTCTGTTCTCTGCACTTCTCTTGGAGCTGCCGGAGTGAGAAAATCATATCGATGGTGGACCTGTTGGGTCTAAATCCGCACTGCGATTCGGGGTAGATTCTTTCAGCAAGAATGTGTAATCTTTTAAGGATTACTCTGGCAAAAATCTTGCCTGTAATGCTGAGAAGGGAAATGCCGCGATAGTTGTTGCAGTCGCTTCTGTCGCCTTTGTTTTTATAAAGGGTAACGATGTTTGCGTCTTTCATATCTTGTGGTATTGATTTTTCTCTCCAGCAGAGCTGTAATATTGCATACAGTTCTGGGATGATTGTTTCTTTGCTACATTTTAAAATTTCAGGTGGAATACTATCTTTTCCAGGTGCCTTGCCGGATTTGAGAGAGTCTAGTGCTTCGCTGATTTCTGTGAGGCAAGGTTCGTTATCCAAGGCATGCATGGCGGACTGTTGATCGATGGCTTCCAGAGCTTCTTCGCTGACAGTGTTATCCACTGAGTATAGCTCTGAGTAGTGTTCTACCCAGCGATCCATTTGTTTCGCTCGATCTTTTATGATTACCCCCTCAGTTGATCGTAAAGGGGCCATCTTATTTTTTGATGGACCGACAGCTTGCTTGATGCCCTCATACATTCCTCTTATATTTCCAGTGTCTGCACAAGTTTGAATTTGAGCAGAGAGCTGTAGCCAGTACCTGCTCGCACATCTTCTTGCCATCTGTTGTACTCTATTTCTGGCCGTTCGCAATGCCTGCAGTGTTTTCTCTGAAGGTGATGTTTTATACATCGAGAATGCATGTCTCTTATCTCCAGGACTGGGAGCATCTCTTCAGAGTGTGCTTCAAACCAGTCGGTTGACTAGTTTGCTTCTTGCCAAATGTTGATAGTGCTGTATTGTAGATGGTGTCGCGAAAATGACTCCATCTCTCGGTGGAATCTCCGTCTGTGGGGCCGGGCAGAGTATCCGCTAGAGCCTGCATGAATTTGTTGACCTTCTCTTTATTTTGGGTGCCACTGGTGTCAATGCGTGGTCTTCCTTCTGTTCGGCTTCTGTAGATTCTCTTGGGCTTTATCTTCACCTTGCTGGAGACGAGTGAATGGTCGGTTGTCGCAGTCAGCACCATGATAGCTGCGAGTCATCCGTACATTGCGGAGGTTGCTGCGTTTAGTGAGCACCAGGTCGAGTTGGTGCCAGTTCTTTGATCTGGGGTGCCTCCATGACACCTTGTGTTGAGGTTTCGTGTCAAAGAAGGTGTTGGTCACGCACAGATTATGGTGGCTGCAGAATTCCAAGAGACGTTGTCCATTGTCATTGATCTTCCCAACGCCAAACTGTCCTAGACATGAAGGCCAAGATTCGTGGTCGGAGCCAACCCTGGCATTGAAATCCCCCAGGATAAAAGATGTTGTTTCTCTGTGTTTCACTGACTTCTTTGCTAAGGTCGTCATAGAACTTATCTTTAGATTCTGATGCTGCAGTTAGTGTTGGGGCGTAAACGCTTATAATACTAACTGGGCCTGCCTCTGTCTGGAGTTGGAGCTTCAATATTCTTTCAGTGCCATCACTTGGTGGTATGATGGAATTGAGCAGCTTGTTTCTGATAGCGAAGCCAACTCCATGCTCCCTGGTCTCTCCGCACGGCTTGCCATGCCAGTAGAAAGTGAAGTCCCTCTCCTTGATGCTTCCAGATTCTGGAGTCTGGTCTCTTGCAGGGCGACAATGTCTATCCCCAGTCTTAGCAGTTCGTTGTTTATCACTGCAGTTTTGCGGGCATCCACAATCTCATTTAGATCGTCTGAGATGCCAGGGGTCATGGTTCTTACGTTCCATGTTCCCAGCCTTAGGGCCGGTTGTTTTGTTTTTTTTCTTGCTGTTAGGTGTATAGATTGCGGTCCATGTGTCAGGATTTCCCCCCTAAGCTCCACACACCCTCAGGAGCAGATGAACCGTGGCGAGACAAACACCTTATTGACTGGGGGCTGCCCAGCTTAGGCGGGCGGTAGCTGTCTAGTGAGATACGATGATCTCTCCCACCGTCGGAAGTAGCCCCTGGCGCCCTTGCTCTACGCCAATCGAGCATTAAGACTTATAACCGGCAAATGCTACTTCCCGTGTTGTGTCACCGCTTTACGCGGTGCTGAAGTGACCTCTTCAGGGCACAAGCCTGGGCAATGGAAATCGGAGAACCAGCTGTTGCCCAGTAGCAGGTTCCCCCTCTCCACGTCGCCGATGTTGACCAAGGGAAAGGCAGTAGCCAATGCAACTTGGCATCGGTGCCGTCGCAGGAGTTGCCAGAACTATGTTGTTTACAACATGGAACTGCCTTAGGGACTCCATCTATGTATTGAGATACTCCAGATTTCACCTCTGTATGACACCATGCACTGCTGTTATCAAGTTGCTAAGATATTTTAACTTGCTAATTTCCATAAGAGTTGTTCTTTTTATTATGATGTATCATTCTGGATGACTTCATTTATTAATGATTACTATCAATTATGTTTTCCTGCTGTTAGACGCCTATACTGAAACTATATCCACCGTTGTTTACAACCGTTTCATCATCCGCGATCAGAAGTGTATTGCATATAGGTAAGCAAAGAAAATGATACTTTACATGTCTTGGGGAGTATTTAGCATATGGTCCGAGACCAAAGGACAATCGATGGGTGATACTTTCAGTATCACAACTCCATGGTATTTCCTAGAACCCATTTTAGGCTGCATTGAACTGGGCATATAGGCTATATATATATATATATATATATATATATATATATATATATATATATATATATATATATATATAATATATATATATATATATATGTGTGTGTGTGTGTGTGTGTGTGTGTGTTTGAGTGTGTGTGTTGTTATCTCTTTAGGGTTTATCAGTGTATAGACGCACATACCAATACAGGCATTTTTCAAGTCGTTTATTTATTATTTCATTAACCATAGTGAGCATGAATTCATTACAGAAGATTACAAATAGAATTAAGTTAAAGGACACACAAACAAAGTTGTTCTTTGGCTTCACAAATGACGCAACAAGGATGTGAATAAATTACAGTGAATATAATTACAATGAGACAAAATATCACATATATTAGAGATGAAGATGTGTTGCCTGCAATAGCAGCAGTGTGAAGTGAATCTGTGTTGATCATTATATGCAGAGATGTACACATGGCATAAAATAATTATATGTAATTTTAATTATATTTACATACACACATATAAGCACACATCCGCTCACACGCATATACATTCTTCATACATATACTTATGTTTTTTGGTTAACTTGCTTACAGAAATCCCTCTTTACCATTTCCTTTAAAATTACTCACAAAGGAATAACACTCACACTGAATTAAGAAAATTAGCTATTATGTACACGCCGAAAAGAATAAAGCACGCCAACACACTGACACATATATGTATACATATTTACACGTGTACATGTATTTCCAGGAATGTGTAATAATTCCAGTTAGCACAAAAACTGCATATAGTTTAATTATAACGAGAAAAATTTCGCGTTTAGTTGACTTGTTTACGTGCAGTAGTTACCCAGTAGTTATGTGAGAAAACAAAGACTGGAAATTGTTGTGACAACCCGAAAGATTTGCGGAAAGAGAGATAGAGGAAGATAGCGTGGGAAGATTCTTGACAGTATTGTGTTATGGCTTGTAAGGGAGTCAACACATGAATTGATCCATGACGTCGGAGATCGTAATTTGTGGAGAGGCATGATCACCAACGACAGCCGGCAAGGATGATGATGATCTTCTGCCATTGCTTTCTGAACGACCTGCACTCATATCTTTATATGGATTCGAACACAAGGCGTCCTGCTGCCAAATCGCCCGCAGCTGTTTTCGAAAGTGGTATGCGCGATTACGAATTGCGCCCGTACCATTTCGCCACAGAGCCCGGCGAGACAAGAGTATTGACATGATATATGGTGTATTTTTAATGCCGGTGCAGTATTTTTAAACATTGCCGTTCCAAATTGTGTATTTACCTATTATGGAGAGGAAGAGGAAAGCCAAAGAGAATATCGGTGCTGGATGTGGCGGATGATCTCCAGATGGGTGTATCGGACACGGGACATCTTGCTTATGATCGAGAAGTTTTCAGGAAGGTTGTCATGGGAACGAGATTCTGCACAGGACATGCT
Source organism: Cepaea nemoralis (assembly GCA_014155875.1). Lineage (NCBI taxonomy): Eukaryota > Metazoa > Mollusca > Gastropoda > Stylommatophora > Helicidae > Cepaea > Cepaea nemoralis. Next base: position 448,294 of record JACEFZ010008728.1, read on the forward strand.
ACTGAATGAATGAATGAATGAATTAATTAATGAATGAATGAACGAATGAATGAATGAATGAATGACTATTATGTTGCATGAATTTCGCAGTAGGTAAATACACACATGGAACGGCAATATTCTGCACTCGTTGGGTGATATTTTTTACTTCACAATGTATTATTTGTACACACTTTATATTTCATCTGCCTGGGATGCCTATCAATTTTAAAAATCCGAATCCGCCCAGCCGCGGATTGAACCCTTGATCATAGGGTGGGCAGGCGGATTTCTTGAAATGATATTTAGATAAGTATTTGCCATGAGAAACATCTAAGGGCAGTGGAAATGTGGGTTCTGTTGGGAATGCAAAGAGTACCACGAATACACAGAACAATAAAAACGATTGAGAAGGTTCTGCAGGAAGCAGATTGGGGTGTTAGTTAATTGGAGAGGACGAACATGGACAGCCATGATTAATCAGACACGAATGTGACGAAGATAACTTAAAGGCAGTTGGCAAAATTGATGTGAAAAGACCACGGTTGAGGAAGCTGGCTTAGCTATATGTTATAATCGGGACAAGAACACATACGTGTTCAAAGACTAGTGATCTGATGAAATAGCGAACCAGGTCAAATCACGCTTATCAACAACACCTATAATGTTGATACATATAATAATGCTGGAGCACATTTCTTGATGTCTGGTTGATTGTACAGCTGGTCTATAGTGAGTTGTTGCGCTAGATGGAAAGAGACAAACTAATCTGAATATGTAACTGGTAAAATGTCAGCTAAACATTTTTGTTATGAGCATCCCACATATGCAGAACCATTACATAATGTGGCCTACGCCCGCTTCATGCGGAGACGACAACAATCTTAAATAGGCAGCTGCTTTCTTTGAATTAATTCATACTCACGATGAACAAAAAGGAAGAAGAAGAAGGTTGTTCATCGGAGGAGGAGGAGGAGGAGGAGGATAAGGAGGAGAAGGAGGAGGAGAAGGAGGAGGAGGAGTAGGAGGAGGAGGAGGAGGAGGAGAAGAAGAAGAAGAAGAAGACGAAGAGAATTTGCTAACTAGGAAGATTCTGAGAGTTACCGACACTGCACAATAATCTTGTATGAAAAATGGTGTTTCTGTTATTTGCTTATAAACTCGACTACAAACACACGACTTGTGATAGATGCTGAACAATATCCGACCATGGCCGCTCTTGAAGCTCGCCTGACGGGCTGGTGGTCATCAGTTTGATCCGTATCGGGGTGGATTAAAACGGGCAAGATTAACCTGGGCACCCATTCCACCCAGACTGAACTGGGTACAGGAAATGTCTTGGGAAGTAATGGCAATAGGTGTCATAAAACCACATCACACATCGAATGCTGAATGATGTATGAACATACGGGTCTAGCGTGATATGCCCAATGTGCAGTTGAGTGTGTAAAAGCGGTGTTTACCTTCATTACCTTAGTTAGTCAGTCGCAGTTCCAACTTCACAGCAACGGGTCGTCCCCATTTTGCCCCGTTCCTGTGCCAGTGAATATCACACCTTTATTACCTCTCTGGGGTTAACAAGCCCACAAATCATACCAAAATCTACGCAGGTTACGATAAGCTGGTTATGAATCCTCTATAACACTGTGACTTATCACTCTAAAGACCCATAAATTAACGTTCAATCGGCCGAGCCATGGAACAGGCAAGCATCAATCCAAGTGCGGGTGTCATAGAAACGTTTCATCTCTGTCCCAAAGTAACATTTCCAGCGGGACTTTGCAGCATTGTTATTCTACCTCTGTGTAAGTTAAAGTGGTCGACCTTGTAGTGTGGTCAGCGTCCATATGAGCCCAACACAAGATCTATTCTTCTTATTCTGCCTCTCACCTTCTAATGGAAAATAGTCCCTCCACCAACTCACGCCCAGCTATTTGAAGACTTGTTCATGATTGGTTGGACTTTGCAGCTAAGTGTTCCACAGGATGAGGTAGCCAGTCTCAGACCAAACCTCCTTGGTTGCCTGTTACGACATACCTGGTCTTGCTGCCATTCTTTGCTTCCAACAAGAGTCCCGGTAACACACGGGGAGACCTCTACAACTCCAGAATGTAAACATAGAATACTACTTTGTTGTCTTGGTTGTGTACAATTAAGCAACACATGAACACACTAAAACTCTTCTCTCTCTCTCTCTCTCTCTCTCTCTCTCTCTCTCTCTCTCTCTCTCTCTCTCTCACACACACACACACACACACACACATTCATACACACACACATCTTGTTTATCGTTATCAATGTCGGCGTGGGTCAACAGCTTGGAATCAAACTCGAAACTTAGGTGATCATGGACAGGATCTGTCAGGAAGATATCAGTATTAACATGTGATCATCAGTGTCACGTTCGTGTAACGGTTTAGAACGCTACACTGACAATAGCGAGGATGCGATCAGACGAGGGTCCGATGCTAGCTCTTGTCGTTCACTACTAGAAGGAATTACTGGCCACGCATTCCTTGTGCACTCCGACCTACACGGCGTGATGGTAAAACACGTTACATTCTCACAGCGGGTTCTTGCAACTGGAGTTCTTTTTCTTTGTATTTTAATGTAATCATTTGTCAATATATGTTTTTGGTTTGTTGGTTTATTGGTAGTTATAGAAATCTGAGTTTTAATTCGCATGTCCTCTGAGTTAGAGTTCAAGGCATTAAAAAAGACTTGCATCTATTGGAGTGAAGATGGTATGGATACTTTCTTCTCGACCATTTACCAAAATGCCATCTTCAAACGAACTGTGTAACCGAGTTCTCCTCCTCTGACCGAGATCAGAAATCAATTTGGTGTGCGTCCGTGAGGAACTTCACATCTGCGGGGAACAATATTAGGAGGCATGCAGGTCTTGATTCAACACAGCACAAGCGGATTGGCTGAGGTTAGGCCGACGTTCATGATGGTTTCTCTGTAGTTTTTACTTTTCATTGTCAATCAGCTAGTCCTACGTTCTTGATGTTTTCTCTGCAGTTTTATTTCTTTAATTGTCAACAAGCTAGACCTACGTTTTGATGTTTTCTCTACTAGCGTGACTTCTTTCATTGCCAACAAGCTAGTCCTACATGCTTGGTGTTTTATCTATAAGTATTGTTTCTTTCATTGCCAACAAGCTAGTCCTACATTCTTGATGTTTTATCTATAAGTATTGTTTCTTTCATTGCCAACAAGCTAGTCCTACATTCTTGATGTTTTATCTATAAGTATTGTTTCTTTCATTGCCAACAAGCTAGTCCTACATTCTTGATGTTTTATCTATAAGTATTGTTTCTTTCATTGCCAACAAGCTAGTCCTACATTCTTGATGTTTTATCTATAAGTATTGTTTCTTTCATTGCCAACAAGCTAGTCCTACATTCTTGGTGTTTTCTCTCCAAGCATTACTTCTTTCATTGTCAACAAGCTATGCCTACGTTCTTGATGTTTTCTCTACTTCTTTAATTGTCAACAAGCTCCACTCCAGTGTCCAGAGGGACAGTTAATCTATAACGCTATCACTGAACTTGGAGGAACTAATGACACACTCTTGTCTGCTAGTTCGCTCTCGGGCACATTCATCCTCGGACTGGTGTGTATAGGGTTCAAATAAGAACGTACATTTAGGGATGGCTTATCTAACGGACCGAAGCCATAAGTATTCATTAAAGATAACGTCTTCATATTGTCTGAAGCCATGCCTGGGAACATTTCCGAGAATGGATTTCCCCAGCTTGGAGTGGGATAATTAAGAGGTAGGTGTAGAGTCTTCACAGATGTGTTTGAGCTACTGGAACTACCTGAATCAAAATGTCCATTGAGGTAGCTGAAAGGCGGAGACAGCAAACTATTGTTTATAATGTTTTGCCTCGACGTATTAGTAGTCATTTCAGGGTTCGTAGCAGTTTGGTGAAAGTTGTATCCGTTTCCAAAGGCAGCCAGCATCGATTTGGTTCCGTGGGAGTTAATTGTGGAGATGAGTTGCTGGTCCTGCTGAACTATGATGGGTAAACTGTTCTTTCTGCCATTACTAGAGGATCTATAGTTGTCTACAAGAGCTTGCCCATTTGCATCTAGCTCATAACGTGCTGATTGTGGGTATGATACGGGCAATGACTTCTTAGAATCTCGTTCACGATCTTTGGTCGTCTTGGCATTGTGTGATTTCATAACACTTTCTGCGTTAGCTTGGTTGCTCTCTTTGCTTATGTGCATTTTTCTGGATTCAAAACCTTTATTTGTTGTACTTGTTTCTGTTCTGATCTTTCATCGTAGTTGGATTGATCTTGACTGATGATAACCCGACATCCATTCCAGCATCGTCATCAACGTCAGAACGATGACGCGAAGTAGAATCACAGCTGTTGTCGTTGTCAGATTCCAACAAATCGCTGTCCATTGTTTCGTCTCCAGTGTTAGAAGCTACTGGAAAGTTTTTAGCCGTGTACTCCTGCGCCCGGGCTCGCAAGGCAGCTATACTTTCAGATCTCAAGTCTTCATGATTCCTGCCATTCTCGTCATGCCCTTGTTCATCCCCAGAAACGCATGCAGGATCGGAGGACTGGCTGTTTTTATCTGTCGGCTTCTGAACATTGCCTTCCACTGATTTGCGATACATACCTGCAATGGTCAAGATAAGACACATAAGTGACGTCAACAAAGACATATATTAGGATGATATAACTCTTTCTGTATCATTCATCGCAACTTAATATTGTGTCCTATCATTTACTCAATGCATCAGATACTGTCTTAACTCATTCTATCTTAGACAGTTGTTCGATTACAGTATGGTCAAGATCAGGCTCATAAGTAAAGGCAACAAAGACAAGCATTAGAATAATTTAACACTTTCTATATCAGCATCTCTACATAATATTGTGTCTACCAATTACTCAATAAACACATACTTCTCTTAACTCCTTAAGTCTTAGATAGTTGATTGTTTACAGCTAGTATTTTAAGGATCATGCCTAGCGCTAAATGATATCTCTCTAAGTGTCACTGTCAACTTCTGATGCTCACTGAATGAGAATCTCAGTTGCTTGCATCAACATCATAGCTCCGGCTATCCATACATGTATTTAAAGGAACCACTCGTGTTTTTTTAATATTCTGTTGTGTGTGTGTGTGTTTGTGTGAGAGAATGTGTGTGTGTATATATGTGTGTGTAAGTGAGTTTGTGTGTGGGCGCATGTGTGTGTGTGTGTGGGGGGGGGGGGGGTGGGGGGGGGGGGGAGAACAGCTCTTCTAATTTGAAATGTAACCTAACCAGTGTCATATATTTTCTTCTCTTTTTTATTTGCATCTGCCGACAATTGTCAACGTGCAAACGAACCCCACATGGTAATGTAGGGTAGTGTAGTGATGTTTTATTCCGACATGATGTTCCAAAATGTTAATGTTTCGATATGCACTGAGTATTAACTAACTAGCTAACTAACTAACTAACTAACTAACTAACTCAACCGGCGCTTTGCGAAGGGCTTACGAAAGCGATTCGTAGTCTATTTCGACGGAAAGCTCTATGGAAAAAGGCCAAGCCATACGGGATATAACCGGATGTAATAAAGTGGCTCATTTTGTTTTAAAACCCCAAATTAAACCTTTAAATGTCTCAGGCCCTACCACAGCTTGAGTAGGGATGCGAAGGATAGCCTGCTGGCTAGGCGCTCACCTGTTAGTCTACTGATCATGGGTTCGATCAGAATCCGGGAAGATTTCGAATTGTAAAACCTGACTTAGGTTTCCCACTGCCGACCCAGCCTACAATGGACCCCAGGAAGTTTATTTGGATCAATGATGGCAGGCATGGCTACTGACCCTCATCACTCACCGAGAGCCACTTTGTCTATAAGAGTCTAGGCTCCGTATACAGAATGCGTCACGACATGTTAAAAGATCCATTTACTACTGATCAGTGATAATCTGGTTTCGTTTATTATGATATTGTCTCGGAATCACTTCCATTGTACACGGGTATCTCAATGCGTGCTGCAGTATCCTCAAATAGATTACACATGGAGAAGGACATCACAGTGTCACTGACTATATAGGATCCACATGTGAGTAATTCAAAATCGCACATGCTATAAATAATCTTTTTATATTGGTGTTTTAATGTTTACATTTAGCTTAGGCAGCTGTTTGTTTTCCGATTTGCAACTGCCGAGGATTTTGAAATCTGAGCAATGTGCCCACGGATTCTACAAATCTGTCTCCCTTTGTAGGATAAGGCCCGGCGTTGGATCCACGGCTAAAGTACTAAAGCCGTGACCGTCGACTTCATTGCATCTAGTTTACCTTATCTAACTGGGTCTCTCTCCGCAGAACGATATGTAACTTACTGAGAGCATTGTACGAAGCCTGAACTCCGTAGCTCCAGTGATGACCCCCAGGAGACTCCAGCAAACGTCACTAGTGGACTAAATGACGCAGCCTGAGAGCGAAACCTGAATCCATAGAACGACGGCAGACAAAGCCTAACCACTTCGCCACGGAGATCCCCACTGGTTATGGATAACAGCCCTAGTGGTTATTCCCCAGTATCCTGAGGAGTATATCATACTTTCCTATTTGATGAAAACGACTCAGACGGTCCAGGCCGTGAAACAAAACTGGTCTACGCCAGCGAAAGTAGGACCGCGGCACTTCTATTCAACCCCACCCCAAAGATAGAAGATAATCGTCCATCCTCATTAAATACCTGCCCGCCATAAGGTAACAAAAGTCGATAAGTCATCTAACACTGACACAGAAAACGATAGAGACTGAACCCGCACCTTGAACCACCACCACTATAACCAACGCCACTGAGGCTGGTTGAACGAGGTAGAAAGTTTTTTTTTGTTTTTCTTCTACAGATCAGATCGGATCGGATCGACGGTAACAACCGAAATAATTGCAGTAATACTAGTTACGGTGTAAAACAAGCTGCCAATGCACATACAACTTACTGAGAAGCCAGGGAGCCGAAGATTCCAGAACTCCTTCCTTGGCGCTTTTTACTATAGTTTCTGGAAGTGGCAGAGAATGCCTGACCATTGCTCCATACAGTCCATATTCAGCCATGATTGAACTTCTACCCCATGTCTTTTCTGTTTTTCTCCACTTCGCTCTTCTGTTTTGAAACCACACCTAAGATGACACAGAAAACATGCATATTACATTTTGAAGGAATTATTTTCAAATAATATGTCTCATCGGAGACTGTAAATATATGAGTGTATAATTCGTCATGGCGTAATATGCAGAGGAATGTTATGTAAATGACCTATAGCAGTATAAGGTGGGGATCCATATGAAGCCGGTACTCTGGCGAACGGTTCACGAATGTAATTCGTAATCCCGCATACCGTGTTCGACACACAGGTGCGGACAATTTGTTTGCAGACCGCCATGCGCTGATTTGTAATACAATAGTATGAGTGTTGATCGTTTAGAAAGCAATGGCAAACTACTGAACGTAAACGTGCCAAGATAGCACACACACAAATCTGCAGTTTAGTGCGATGCCGTGTAATCGATATGCAATTAACTATCATCATCATAATGAGCCATGCCGGTAAGCGTGGGCGATTATGTCTCGCCATCTCACTCGATCACCAGAGTCGTGGATCAGCTCAGTGTTATTGTCTCGACCATGCCACATGGTCAAACTATCCAGGTATTTACTTATCTGCTTTCCTCTTGTTCTTTTCCCCTAAATTTTGCCAGTTATTACAAAGTTCTCCAATTTATTTCTTCTCATATCGTGACCAAACACATGTTGTCTGTCTACGTCTAATTTCTCTAATCAGCTTACAATTTTCATGTGTTTCTTGTAGGACTTAGTCATTGGTTTTTCTGTCTGTCCGTGGTATTCTGGTATTTTCCTCAGAAACCACATTTTACAACCATAAGATGTTTTTCAGCCTCTTTGCTCATTGTCCACACTTCACATCCATACAAGCACAGGTTCTAAGTAGCATCTCAACAATCTTTTTCTCTCTTTGCATATGACGTTTTTTTTTTTTCTATTGGTCAAAATGTTTTCCATCTTGCAAAAGGCTACCATGACGATTCTTGTTCTAATCTTTTCAATACATTTCCCATCAGATGTTATAACTGTTCCGAGAAAATTATACCTATTCACTTGGTTAAGAATATTCCCATTTACTTACATATTACATTGTGGTATTTCGTCCTCCCAAAGACGATAATAATCTGTGACTTCTTACAATTTAATTATAACCCTAGCTGTTCACTAACTAACTATTTGAATGAGTTAAAACTGATGCCTGCAAACAGCAGCTGTGAAGAATGATAATCCAGTCGTTAAAGCGATCGACACATCGCTTGCTGCTGAAGTATGGCATTGTGTCCATATCCAAAGTTAGGAAAGACATCAGAAGATGGATTAGCCGGTACGCCCTTGCATCATTGAGGGATCTTTCAGAATCCATTATGTGCCGAGGTTACTAAACCGATATTTCAGTAAAGTGATACAATAGTCCAATAGTTAGTTTTTCAGGATCTTGTGTTAGCAGATAGACATAGAAGAAAACATAAATATCCCAATGAATCTTAGAAGATGGCGAAAATGTGAATACAGATGGACTTTGTTAAATATATTTAAAAAGTCATAATATTTGATGATAGAAGTTGGCTTATATAGTTTATAGACATAATGGTAGTTAGCAAAAATAACCTCTTGCAAGATGAAGAACAAGAAAACAAAAACATCACACACACACAAACACACACACGCACACACACACACACGCACACACACACACATACACACACACACACACACACACACACACACACACAGATTATCGGTGATCAAAAAGGTGTTGAAGTTCTTTGAAGAACCTGAACAGTTCTGTATAGATGACATCTGGAAAAAACAACAACTGGAGACACAAAGAAAAGCCTAAAAGGCACAGAGATATGACTTCCGAGTAAAATGCGAGGTGCAAATGGGTAATAAAAATGCAATGATGACACTCATACAAGCAGCAAATGCAAACGAGATGATAAGGAAATACGTTAAAGGCAGCCACAATTCTGTAGGTGTGATATTAGAAAATACAAGCTTTATAATATTATTACAACTGAAAGACATGGTGAGGAAAAGGGCAAATGGAAGACATATATAAATCCTGAAGTTATTTGACCTACTTACATAAAATGAAAAAGAATACAGACCTGATCTACGGCTCTATACGATGTTTTGTGAAATGCAATACTTGATTGTCCGCGCTTACCGGTACGTCACACGATGATGATGCTAGCAGACATGGGGGTATGCAAATAGCTACACCAGAAATGCTAACTAACTGACATTACTAACTATTACTTAGAGAGCTGCTGAATAAAACAAACCAGCATTACCGCTGAAGTTAGTGAAACAAATGTAAAAAGGAACGAGAATGAATAAAAGCTTCAAATCACGTATTGCCTAATTAAACATTCAACACAGATCTAACAAACAACACAACTTGTGCATAATTTCTCATTGAGCATCTCACTGCATTAAAACGGATGATTAATTGTAAACATTAAACGCTGAAATTACGAACTAACCCAAACTACAAAACTAATCTAGTTAATTGAAACGTTACGTTTTTCTGCGTCCCCAGGGAAAACGCTGCGAGGGCGTGTCTAAAGAATGCTGTTAGCGTGGCTGTTGGTCTGGGCTGCAGGTGATGCTAATTTCTATGTTTTGAGTAAGTTAGGAATGAATGCATCGTTCTGAAGCCAGTAAACTAAGAGAGGATATGATAGAGATCCTTGTAATTCATTCAATAAATAACACATTTTTTTAACAAGTTTAGTTTTTTTTTTTTTTTAATGTTCAAATGTCTTTTGACAGAGTTAGTTTTCACATCTAGAGCTCTATATTTTATGCAAGTAAAGGACACTTTTACACGCATTTTCCCCCCATCAAGTTTTTAAGTTGTCAGGTGCATTGCTTCATATAAAACAATGGTGCATATTGCATTTGGAGGACATTACGATCATGTCCAACCCCAGATTGATCAATTTTAGGCAAGTTTATGTTCAGTAGTTTGCCAGTGATTTCTGAACGAGAAGTCAACTTTGCTTATAACGACATAAATGATATTGACTTGTCTACATGGCATAAGGCATAATGAGAATATAGTGATAGCCAGGTGCTGTTTTGCACCCTAACAGCACATCTTGTGTACATTAGTTGGTATTTTATTTTCCTGGAGATCTGGAGCGATTTGTATGGGGCAGGGCCGATCCTATATCCGTATTAATCAACATATGGTTGAATTTTTTACTATATGTGTACTTGACTCCGGGATAACTGTACTGACACCGTGACTATGCAACCATGGTCAGACTGAGAGAACAACAAATTAATAGAGGTGTGGCCACGGCATGCGGGTGTACAAGGAAATTAGCAGGCTGACAGCTTGCAGGTAAGGTTATTGTGGGGAGCGGATGAGCCATGGACTAGGCAGTTATACTGAATTCGCTACGAGAAATAAGTCGTTAGCGAGAACCAAGTGATGACTGTAAATCTACAACCATGGTCAGACTGCGAGAACAGCAAGTTACAAGACGTGTAACCAAATAAGAACACTATGCAGGAAAGCCAAAGAAAAATACCAAACCATCACAGAACTGGTGTTGTTAGCTGCTAAACGCTGCGGGATTTACCGAGGAAGGGATCCGAGCCCTTATGGACTGAATGGTTCGATGTGCAATGAGGATGAGCTGTCGATAAACTAACTAACTAACTAACTAACTAACTAACTAACTATCTAACTATCTAACTAACTAACTAACTAATTAACTAACCAGTCAAATAACTAACTAACAAACACCGTGACTATAGTAGACACATTTTTGTTATAAAATCTGGAGTAAAGACAGGAGGCTGTGTATACACCTAACGACCAGCGTTGTACAATACGGACTAAAGACAAGAATGAAGACACCAGAGTGAAACTGACAATGATAGTGTAGTAATGGGCAAATATATGAGTCTGGAATAATTCCATCAACGGGAGGGTTTGTGCCATGGTTAGTACATAGTCTCAGAACATTACGATGTCAATTACATGAGTGCGGTCGGACGAGGGTTAGATATCAGTTCTCTATATTCGTTACAAGAGGGAAAAACTGGCCATCTATTTCTTCGTGTACCCAGGGATACGAGATGTTATGGTCCTAACAACACACATATCCACAGCAAGATCGTAATACGGGAATGAAAATGAAAACTAATTCCGTCGATGTCCATTAATGATTGTGTCAAAAACAGAGACTGATGAGTATATCTTGACAAATAGTAATTACATAAACAGGTTGGAGTGAGCAGTGATTAATTATACAAATGGCATGAACTAAATAATGATATTATTACACGTTCATAAATGTGACAAGAGAAGACACACACACACACACACACACACACACAAAACAGTGGGTTGACACAGCAAACATGAAAGAACCAGAAAAAGAAAATCAGTCAAATAAGCACATATTCATACCGACAGAGAGACAGACAGACATAATCGGACGGATGAATAGTTAGGTGGACGTGTGGATGAATAAATCGATGAGCAGAACGACAAACGATTAATTATTGTCATTAGCTGTCTATTAACAATTCCAATTCATTAAGTCACTCAATCCTTCATCACTTCATTTATTCATTCACTTATTTATAGGAAAAATTCTGTCTGACCCCAAATGTGGCAGTGTGTATAGAATAACCCCCACTTTAATCCTCGTACCGCCTGATCCTGGGTAATGGATTGGACACCTAGTACTTCTATGCTAACTACAGAAAACAGCCCAGTGCTGTAAGCACGTTAAACAAATGCACCATAACTCCTTATGTAGACATCATGATTTGTAGGCCGTACAACCCACTGCCGTGTCATAGTTCGAAAAATTACAAACTATTCACTCACAGTAGATGCTCATATGTTACCGGGGCCCGTAGCGGAAGCAAAGAATAGCAACACCGTAATCAACCATGCATGTTGTAAGACGCTATTATTGAGGGTTGGTCTGGATCTGGCTACAATGTCTTTTTCTACATGCAACATTCAACAAACCTATGAGCACATCTAAAGGTAAGGTTTAAAGGAAACAGTCTCGACGTTCTTGCTCCGGGTTCTAATCCATGTTGCATGGTCTATTTCCTCAAAAGGCCTGCCGAAAGCACTCTAACACTGCAGTTGTATCGACATCCCTAAGCGACATCCCAAAACGACATCCTCACAGTGACATCCACCAGCGACATCCCCAAGCGTCATCCCCACAGCGAAATCCCACACAGCGACATCCCCCAGCAACAACCCCACAGCAACATTCCCACAGCCACATCCACACAGCGACATCCCCCAGCGACATTCCCCAGCAACATCCCCATCAGCGACATCCCATAGCAACATCCCCACAGCGACATCTCATAGCAACATCCCCACAGCGACATCCCATAGCAACATCCCCACAGCGACATCCTCCAGCGACATTCCCCAGCAACATCCCCACAGTGACATCCCCCAGCCACATCCCCCGGCCACATCCCTCAGCAACATCCCCACAGTCACATCCCGCTGCAAAAACCAACCCCACAGCCACATCCCCACAGCCACATCCCCAACAACATCAACATGGGAAATCCCCCAGCGACATTCCCACAGCCACATCCCACAGCCACATCCCACAGCCACATCCCTCAGCAACATCCCCACAACTACATCCCCCAGGGGCATCTCCACAGCCACATCCACCAGGAACATTGCCCAGCGACATCCCCACAGCCACATCCCCCTGCGACATCACCCAGCCACATCCCTACAGCAACACTTCCCAGTGACATCCAGACAGCGACGTCCCCACAGCGACATCTCCATAGCAACATCCCCCATCGACATCCCCGACCAACATCTTCAAAGCGACAGTCCTCAGCGACGTCCCCACAGCGACATCCCCCAGGCACATCCCCACAGCCACATCCACCAGCCAATCCCCACAGCGAACTCCCCCAGCCACATCCCCCAGCGACATCCCCCAACTACATCCCCACAGCCACATCCCCACAGCTACATCCCCAGTGACGTCCCCACAGCGACATCACCCAGCGGCATCCCCCAGCCACATTCCTACAGTAATATCCCCCAGCCACATCTCCCAGCGACGTCCCCACAACGACATCTCCCAGCTACATTCCCCAACTACATCCCCACAGTGACATCCCCCAGCCACATCCCCACAGCGACGTCCCCACAGCGACATCACCCAGCGACATCCCCCAGCGAAGTCCCCATAGCGAAGTCCCCATAGCGACATCACCCAGCTACATTCCCCAACTACATCCCCACAGCGACATTCCCCAGCGACACCCCCCTCCCCCGCGACAACACCCCCAAGCAATCACTGAGAAACCTGCACTCTTGAACCGCATGACGGAGTCCTGAATCTAACCCACAACCCTTGGAGCTGGAGGAGGGCGGTTTCTCCACTTCGCCAAGACTGTTTCGTCTCTCTTTCTGGTTGCCTAACCACTAGCCTTTCCTTCGTTATGGATGTGTCTGTTTATCTGGTTATGATATGTAAATGCTAATCTTTCACTTAAAACAAATAAACAAACAAAACAATCCCCATTCAACATTTTAAAACGTATACCTTTAAATGAAATGATGCACTTTAACATTTGTATTTTGAAATTTGTTTCAGTCCATCCCTTACCCAAATGTATCATATTTAATAAAAAAAATACTTCAATCTATCAATAACCCCCTTAAGCTCACGCCTCTGCCGCTGCGAGCGATAAATTCAACTGTGCATATCTTTTCCCTTTAAATCCAAGGTTTCAGCATCGGAGGGCAAAAAAAATTATGTGAGGTTTATTTAACCATTTTTGTAGGTGTATGTCTCTGGACAGGAACTAACTGTGTTGCAGGGCGTGTGTGTTCAGTTAATTGCTGGAATCCAGTTATTTCCCACTGGGATTCCAGCAAATTAGAACGGGGTGTACCTTGATTAGCAAGTGGTTAAGGGGTGCTAAACGATGTATGTGGGCTTGACACGAGAGTGGCGTTTTCAGAGGTCCATCAACTTGCCTTGGACACAGGCTTTGACATGCTGCTAGATGGCACAAGGTATAGGAAATCGATGGTGCCAATTTAGGCATCTGTTTATTTATCTTGTCTTTGTTTGGTGGGTTTTATCTCGACTTGACTTTAGGAATATTTGCATGCGGAAATGTTCAGGATTAAATTTAGACATTTTCATATAATTTATTCCGTTGCATTTTCCATGCTAATGTTGTGAGTGTTTGAATTAGTAACTGCTCGGCGTTATTTTGTTCACTGTTGGCTTTATCATCTGTAACATTCGGCATTATGAGACGCTGGGCAATTAGTAAATGAACTGTCTCCTCTGCAAATGTCGTCAAATGTAGATGCTGACCGTTCCAGTAACACGCTTTTCAGAAGCAATGATACTACTATTGCAAGCTATTACAAAGAGGCTGGGGGAGGGGGGGGGGGGGAGAGAGATTGTTCAAATGAAAACATTAAAAAGTGTGATAGAAATAACATTGATCACCCCATTCTCTTGTAACATGTCAATATTATTGTGAAGGATGTCAAGATTGTTAAGCACGTGACATACCTCGCAGACAAACACCGGCGACGTCATGAAGACAGTTTAAAGATAACCGCCCCACTTTTGACATGCACCAATGAGGAGCAGCGTTATAGTTATCCGTTTTTATTTTTTATCATTGAAGGTGTGAAACCTATAGAAATTCATCGGCGAATGAAGAAAAAGTGTGGGATGCATGCTTGTCAGTCCAGCAAGGGTATGCGAGGAGTAGAAAGCTTCTAAACGACGTGACATCTGTGAAAGCCTGGTTACGACCGGGTCAGGCACACCGAGTAGTGACCCCAGAGAATGTTTTTCTACAGGAATCCAAACACGTTTTCAGAAAATATTCACACCAAAATAATAGTTAAGATTTTCATTTGACGTCCAGCCGTATAATAGTATACATGCAAATGAGATAGTAGCAAGTAGGCACCTGGCCCGGTGATAGTTTTCTTTCAGTGAAAGTTGATGCTTCATGGGGGTAATAATACCACCCTGGATTGTGTTAAGTGTGTATATACAGTTGACGTACATGCTGAAGAGTTCAGCCTATTTTTTAAATACATTTATTAGATTGTCAAATATAGGCCTTCATTTAGTCAAATGATGAAGGCGACAACCATCTAATTGTAGTAACACATTTCTGAAACAACAGGCATTTCACGAGTTCAGGTGACACTTAGATTATAAAACTGAAGCTAGTTTAATGTCGTATGTCTGTGTGTCTTCATTGGCTCCCATTCTCACCATCCTTGACATCTTACCATAAGCCTGTGCCCTGATGTCTCAGCATGCTTGTAAGATGTAGTATTTTTCTAGGATGTCCTCATCTACTTTTCATCTGGTTCGTGCCCTTTAGTATTTTCAGTAATAGATCTCCGTGTCTCACATTTTGACCAAGCAAAGAGGTCCATCTTTTAGTACCATGTCCAATTACTGTACAATTCGTCACTGTTATTTAACGAGATGAGGTCCAATTCGTCACTGTTGTTAAACGAGATGAGATCAAACTTTCTGCGTCCCGTCTAGAGGATCGATGTTTTCGCATTCAGACCCTTGCTTCCCGAGTGTAATATTTTAGAAAACTCCCGGGATACCTCAGTAGAGCGATGGAGTTCACGCTCAATGCGAAGCTTTCTGCTGGCCGCCCTTTGGAATGAGACCGAGCGGTATGGGATGAAACCCCTGGCAATGAAATCGGTCTTCTTGTATTAAAACCCTCTCTACTGGCCGTACGAATGTGTTCATTCGGTCTCTTTTGTGTTCTAGTTTCGACATCAATCATTAATATATAATAATTTTGATTTACATGTGTATGTTAGGTAGCTATTTGTATATCCTTTACAAGACGTAGCAGTCAATCTGACAGGTCTGATTGTGGGGGATGAGTGGTCTCGAGGTATGGTGTCCGCCTCGAGTGCTGGAGGTCCCGGGTTCAGGCCCCAGGTAAGGGCCGGGATTTATTTAAAAAATTCACGTGGACTTCCAGTAATATAATTTCCCCTGGTCTCTGGGTAGTGAGATCGGACGCCCGTGTGTATTGTTGCGCACGTAAAACATCCCTTGGCAGTTGGAAATCGAAAAAGAGTGGCCTAACGGCCCTGCCCGGGCAAAATTTCGAGTTAAAAATCTACCCAAAGTAGTTCAGGATCCTCGCCGATGCAACGGAGTTCGTGCATTGAGCTGAGTTTCTCCAGACTCAGGTTTGAGTTAGGAGGAAAAAGGAGCACTTATGTGTTAAACCGTGTGCCGTGATGTTGATCCAGCGACTAAACTAAACTAAACTATAGTGTGTTTATTTTTCTTTTTTGCCCCAATATAAACATCCATATCTCAGTAACGAACTGAGGGAAAATTATGAGATTTAGTATATAACCTTATCATTATGTCCACCCAACAAAATAATTTTTGTTCTGGAGATTTTACAGCAGATTTCAAAGTTTGATTATATGCGGTATATAATTTACGGGTCTGAGATGAAATTCATAATTTTAAATGTATTACGTAGCCAGACAATCAGCGCTCAATGTTAAATATTGTACGTGTTTTGAAGGGATTGGCCTTATGCCAACTCCCCGCGTTGTTCAAACTAGGACTGTTCAGATGTGTCGCAAAATGTGGGTTATTTCATGAAACCTAATTAATATGTTGTTTTGTTTTTTAAATCTTTAAATCGGCCACAGACGCCGACTTATAAACTCATTTTTAAAAACTAGGTACGTCAGGCTTGATAAATGTTATGAAAATATTTATTATTTGTTGCGCTCAATAGCTTTAAACTCAAGCGTAGTCCATAAACACTACTTCTAGTAGTGCTGGACTGAACTCTGCGTGTGGATTAGCTTTCCATATTAACAGTATTCCTCGCCTGAAAAGTTATTAACATGTACAATAATATATGTTGATAGAGAACGGGAGCTATGAAAAGGTATCATCGCCTATATCTGTTGGCTAGACACACGGCGATGATGATGATGATGATGATGATGATTATGGTCATGATGATGATGATGATTATGGTGATGATGATGGTGATTATGATGTCGACCATCACCTTTTAACTATGATAACATATTTCTGTGAATATGGGACTTACTTTTACGAGATCGGCTGCCTCCTGGATTACCAAGATTCACGCCGCATCTCTGTTACTGACGAGGGTTGTGTTTAGTATGCCAGTGGGAAGACACGTAATACAGACACCACACAGCCTCCAAACCAGTGTTCCAGATATCAAGAACTAGGTTGCAATCAAAGCATCTAGGTCATCAGAAAGATTTTGCATATTACCAACTATAATGAAGTGAACAATTAATAATTTTCAAAATATACACAAGGACATAGCAGGGTGTCATATCACTTATTTAATCAACTATAGATATGAGATAATTATGAATGTAACTGATGAATTGCTGCAATAACAGCTACTTATTTGGTGCATGTGTGCCTAAAACATATATAACATATAAAACTATGATGTCCTGTCCAGAACATGTAATGGTTAGGACGTTGCACTCACAATAGAATAGGCTCGATGACGAGGTTTTCATATCAGCCCTTGATGTTTGCTATGAGAGTGAAAGGCTAGCAATCTATTCATCTGTGTACGCAGGCCTACAATATAGTCCTAGCACTTCTCACACTCTCAGCAGATTCTTGCTACGGGATTCAAATGTTTCCCTTCTTTACGACCACATCATTTATTAATGACAAACCCTGAGTAGATATCAAACAGCTCAAATTGACTGCTGCTTTCTTTCTTTAAGTAAGACCACCAGAGAATCATTCACAGAGATCATACTAGCTAGCAATGTGAATATTTTGGTGTGAAAAGGTTCTTGACTGTTAATTAGAAAACAATCTCTTCAATGAATATTATCTGTGAATGAATAGGGATATTTTATCATTGGTATTAACATTGATCAGATGGTTAATGATGTTATTTGACCGAAGACTTCCGACAATCTATTGATATTGTAAAAGTAATGGCTTAATAGTTTCAATAGCTGTAACTGGCACTCGCGATATGAAATATTTAAAGAACGAAAAACCATTAGAAAATAATGAGTATATATTAGAAGACATCTGGACTAAATAAGGTTACATTAATTGGGGGGGGGGGGAGGTGTAAAAAGTGTATTTTTTAAAGAGATTTTAAACACGTACGCACAAACAATGTGTTGCGCGATTTATTGCCTAGAATATTTTGCTGAATCTCATCAGGTACATACTTGTAAGTTATATATCATATGAAGGGAATAGATTAATTATACTTTGCCTGGACTAATTAAAAAACGTTGTCACTGATATTGCTGTGGTATTAAGTAACGCAGTAACAATATAAATAAGCACTGAAGAAATAGGCCTACGGATAGAGAAAAATGTCAATATACCAAGAACAGAATCACAACTGTCATTGACGTTGAGTTGATGAAAAGCTTTCATTAGCAAATTATACAAAATAAAACAACACACACACAAAACTTTAGTATAAGTATAGCTAAAAAACACACATTCAAAACAATATAGAACTCAGCTTATCTAACACGCGTGTCTTTTAGAGCAATTATCTGCACCTGCCTTTTTAAAGCATCGCCTCTTTTATATAAATAAAAATGCCTATTAACATAATTCCATGCATTGTAATAGTGCTGATTACAGTGCAATGCTTGATTCTCCAGTGACGTCTTATGAAATATTGCTCACCCCATGACAGATAGCCGGTTCCGTGGCGAAGAGGTTACAGACACAGTTTGTAATCCCGCATACCTGCTTTCGAATCACAGCTGCGAGCGATTTGGTAGCAGATTGCCTTGCGTTGGTTTTTTACGAAATTGTTTGGGTGGCAGTTGTGCAGAAGGCAATGGCAAACTGCTGAATGTAAAATGGCACGAGATTATAACAACAAAAACAATTGCTGGTGTTGATTGTGACGTCCTGTAAAGGATATACGACTAACATTTTAACATGAGAGTTATCGCTTGAATCTTGAAAGGATGTTGTAACCAACCACAGCATGTATCGCCGATTTGTTATTTCCTACGATATTTTATGTTCAATAGCTTGCCATTGCTTTCTGAATGTCCGACTCCTCACTATGTGGTAATTAACACAAAAGCTACAAAAACGGGGCTTAGTACGGACTATGTTTGACCGTGCTAGAAAGATATGCACCCAGGACACACTGACAGAGGAATTTGAAACTCTTGCTGAATTACCTGAATGGGTACTCCACAGGATTTATAAAGCGCCACTGCCAACAGCCCAAACCAAAACCAGACTTAACTACAGTCCCTAAACTCAAGGTATTCATCCAGCTAACCTTTCGAGGGGATGACTTAATGCAACGTCTACAAGACCGGCTTACTACAGCAGTAGACCGAACATTCTGTACTGCAACTCCAATCATTAGATATAAAACCGTACCGATTCCTACACCAGTAGTCAAAGAGCCTGTTCCTCTGTACGCCACAAACAATTGTATTTACCAATTCACATGTAGATGCCAGGCCTTGTACATTGGTAGAACAGAGAGACAGCTTAACAAACGAGTGTCAGAACACATACCTCAATGGGTCAACAAGATACAACACACAGGAGATGCTAGCCTCGTGGGGCCGACACACCTGAAGCTCCCGGCGTCTTCAATTGGTGGGCACATTGTCGAGAGCGGCCATGTTGTTGACAGAGACACTGTCTTTCGCGTGTTGTTTAACACACAAAATACTCGCTTGTTAAAATTTGCAGAAGCAATTATGATCAATCAACGCAAGCCAGAATTGTGCAAACAGAAAGACATGTTAGTCAGCTTAAAATTACCGTGGTAGATAATTGACATTACTGTGCGAATATGTGTATATTTCAACTTGAAGGATTTATCTAGTTAATTCACGTAAGTTGTGTGATTTCTGCAGTATGTACCTGATGAGATGCAGCGAAATATGTCAGGCAATAAATCGTGCAATCTATTGTTTGTGTCTTCGTTATTCAAATTCACTACGGGAAAATATTGCTTTGAACACAAAAGCTGTCTGCTTCCAAATCCTCCGCTGTTGGTTTCCAACTCCGTATTTATAGTAATTATAAAATGCATTTCACAACGTCTAATCCACAGGTTCCATTAATGGGTTAAGTTAATCGCAAATCCTTTACAGGACGTCGCATTCAATCCCGGCATGCATCGGCTGTGATTTCATTACAAGCTTACGTTCAGTAGATTGTCATTGATTTCTGAACGTTCGGCAACTATACCACTATAAGAAAATATAACACAAGGTGCTCTGCTGTCAAATCGCTTGCAGCTGTGTTTCGAACGCGGTATGCAGGATTGCAAATTGCGCCCATAACCCCTTCGTCACAGAATCGGTGTTGATAGGTTGGTAGGACAATATCTAGGATCAACTCGCATCTACAGATAGAAGCATTCTTCGTGGCTCAATCCATCTGACCTTCAAGCATCGGACTCAAGTACTAGATCTCACAGTCTTCCATGCATCTTCCAAACAACCTGCCAATCAACCAACCATCATGCTGGGTCGACATCAGAGCAGAAATAGTATCAAACAAACTTTGCCGCCGCTGGGGACTGAAGCCAAGCCACTGTCTTTGCAAACAAGCGCACTAACGACATGCCACGCTACTGCCCCGAAGGAAATGAAATAATATCACACACTGCGTGGCTTTCAGTGCTAACAAAGACCATTGCAACAAAGAGGACGAACCCCTATAATCCACACCGGATAGTGGTTAGGCTACCTTTCTATCATAATTTCCATTGTACAAATCAACAGTTGTAAACGATTTGAAAAAAGCAGACATGGCGGCACGAACAACTATGTACATAGTCATGCGTTCCAACGGCTGCCTGCTACTAAGTGCTTCTCATCGCTAGAACGACTTTCAAAGGCTTCTGTTTGGTGACTCCTAGACTTCCCGCACTCAATGAAAACAATTAACTGTTAATTTAGATTGGAACCTCGCAGAGAAAGCTGGCACCGATCCGGAGCAAATTAAGAGTCGCATGGGAGAGGGATGCGAGTACAGTAGTAATGGCGGACACCAGCAGACTAGTGCGTGGAAGTGTTGAGTTCGGATGGGAGAAGGTAATCACGCGGGGGTACGAAGAGGTAAGTAAAAAGGAAGTCAAGTTTGGTCATTGTCGTGAGTAGTTGAAGTCCTGAAATTTTTTAAAGTCAATAGAACCGATTCAGTGCCGAAGGATTATATATCCTCAAATGGGACCTCCCATTAGTACAGAAGGACGATATATAGCCATACTAGGGCCATCGTGGTATTTGTTTTGTTTCGTGGTATCTGTGGTGAATTACAGGTTGATACGAGATCTCAGGGTCGGCCTCTACTACAATACAAAGATGTGTGTAAGTGGGAAATGATTGATACAGGCATTGATAATGCACAATGGGAGCAAGTCGCCGCTGAACGTTTTGCATGGAGGGCAAATATCAGAAATGGAATAAAGACAAAGGAGATAATTATTGCGTGTGAGACGAAAGATGGTGCATGATGGTGAAAATGACCATGTGTTCACATGCATCCACTGTGGACGAACATTTATATTGCGAATTGGCTTTACCAATCACATTCGCCACCGTCTTGGGTTATAGTTATTAAGCCTTTTTGAAGCACAATGCAACAAACTATCGTCTGTAAAGACGGCAAGGTGCCAATGAATCTTCCGCAAATGCAATGCTCAATGAAAGAAGATTTACATTATAACATTTGTTCATTTTATTGTGTGCCATGTTTGATCTAAACCTACTTTCCTATTTGGAACAGAAATCAGTTAAGTATGTATTTCTTGCCAACACACAAAGCCGTGGTAGCACAGTGGCTGGACTCTTTCAGGCCGGCATGGGGATCTTGGACATGAATGCATATCGAATTGGATTTTAACAATTGACCTGGGCTCCTGGGTCGACCCTGCCTAAACTTGTAACCAGAAAATGTTGAATGAAATGAAGGTACATCAGACAGACAGACAGACAGACAGACAGACAGACAGACAGAAATACAGACAGACAGACAGACAGAAATACAGACAGACAGACAGACAGACAGACAGACAGACAGGCAGGCAGGCAGACAGACAGACGGAAGGACGGACGGACGGACGGACGGACGGACGGACAGACAGACAGACAGACAGACAGACAGACAGACAGACAGACAGACAGACAGACAGACAGACAGACAGATAGATAGATAGATAGATAGATAGATAGATAGATAGATAGATAGATAAATAATAGATAGATAATAGATAGATAGATAGATAGATAGATAGATAGATAGATAGATAGATAGATAGATAGATAGACAGACAGACAGACAGACAGCTGGCTATGCAACACAAAATCTCTATGAGAAGAAACAAAAGACTCAACGGTGGCTTCATGGACAAATGCACACATTACCGAGTTAACACGCCTGATAGCGTTGATGAGGAAACAATGCAGCGATGGGCGTCCCAGGAGAGATCTGGTCTTCGGGGCGGTTTTTGGAGTCCCGGACACATCATCAATATTTAGAGACGATCAAGTTTTATTCCACGTCAGCGACGAACATCCTTTCTTTGATACCTTTTCACATGTGCTCATTAGAGTCGTTAGCAATAATGCAACATACTGGTGTTACCGTTGCCACACTTTTTGTTCTTACTGTTTCTTTCAACTATTACCCTTAATGGTATGGCAAATAGTTTTTCAAGCGACCTTTTAACTGACCCACTGTGTGGAAATTGATCAAATACAATACAGTTGTTTGCTTAATGTGTGTTTCTATGGAGCTACAGGTCATGAAATATATGATCTGCTTTTTCGTTCAGAAGAGTGTCAAATTCTTTACTCTGCCGACTTTTACCTCATACTGGGCTGTGTTTCCATATTATAATATTGTGCTAGTAATTGAAATATACCTTATTTTTTCCTCTCATTCCGTAGAAGGCCATAAGTCCCGCGACACGTTGTGTGACTTCTTCTCACTTGTGTCTGGCTCTGGTCATTAATTTCAGTTTTGCGAAAGTTTCCCCCGAAAATGGGAACCAAAAATTAACTTGGAAAAGTAAGGCGGTTGACGTAGTATTGACCATATCACATGTGAAGTCCCCATTGTCATTAACACAAAAGATTCTAGCACCATACGTGGAATACATCTGAAATCGCGTAAAAGGGTCTTTTACATTATACTTGTTCCGTTTGCTTGGACAATTGCGTTTAACATACTATTGGACACCCTGAACAACTAGGCTTAGAATTACATTGTAAGATAACACATATTATGGTAGTCACTAGGAATAAGTGAATCCCACATTGTGGTAATACAATCTAATATAAATGGAAATGGAAATATTCTTTAAAAAAGTGAATTGGTACAATTATCTCGGAACAGTCATAACATCTGATTGGAGATGCCTTGATGAATTTAAAACAAGAATCGCAATTTCGAAGGTAGCCATTTGCAAGATGGAAAACATACTAACTAATAAAAAAGTTGTCAATTGCACCAAGAAAAAAGGTATTGAAGTGCTACATAGAACCTGTTCTTTTGTATGGATGTGACTTGTAGACAATTAGCAGACAAGCTGAAAAACATAACATGGCTGTGGAAATGTGGTTTCTATGGGAAATGCAAATAAATACCATGGGCAGAAAAAAAAGCAATGACCAGTCCGACAAGAAACAAACGAAAACCGCAAACTGATTCTATAAAATACATATAGACAGTCACATTGTTTTGGACATGTTATGAGAAGAAATACATTGGAGAATTTGGTGACACCTGGCAAGACTGAAGGGAAAAGAACAACGGAAGGCAGAGAATTAAATACCTGGATGACTTGGCCACGTAGTATGGTATGATAGTATGTCGAGAACAGCAAATTAAAAGAGGTGTGGCCAAACAAGAACATTATGGAGGAAGCCAAAGAAACTTGATAAACCAACACAAAACTGGTGTCGTTAGCCGCTAAAGGGTGCGGGATTACCTGGGAAAGGGATCCAAGCACTTATGGACTGAATGGTTCGATGTGCAATGAGGATGATCTGTCGACTAACTACCTAACTAACTAACTAACTAACTAACTAACTAACTAACTAACTAACTAACTAACTAACTAACTAACTACTAACTCTAACTAACTAACTTACTAACTAACTAACTAACTAACTAACTAACTAACTGACTGACTGACTGACTAACTAACTAACTAACTAACTAACTAACTAAGTCTTCTTAAAGCAATATAACAGAGACTGTTTTCATAGATCGCCTGCATTCAGTGAGTAAACATCAACATGAGAATTACAAGAAACAAAAAAGGAAACAACAAAAATTAGACCCAATAAATTTTGTAAGCAATGCAACCATTCATCTTCATCTGTGGGTTCTTAGTCTATTGGAGAAATAGGCGATCATAACACTTCAGCTCTATATCATCATCATCATCATCATAAGCATCAACATCCTCATCTTCCACTTCTGCTGTCAAACGTCATAGGGAGGAATAATTTGCGCTCCAGCGCTAGATGGGCGGCACTGGATTGTGTCATTCCTTGTGATTGTACAATGACTTTCTATGTCGTCAATCCATTTTGTTCTTGGAGGTCATCTTGGTCTCGTCGCAGATGATCTTGTTGTAAGGCCAGTGATGGTAGTTGTTGGTGTTGCATTCTAACGATATGGCCAAACCACTTGATCTTCTGTCTTTAAATAAATGTGGCACAAGGTGTTGATCCCACTTTCTGTCTGATAACAGTATTTTTTACTCGGTCTCGGATTGTTAAGTTGGCAGCTCTCCTCAGGCATTTCATTTCGCAGGTATTGATTTTGCGAAAGTGTGATTTGGATAAAGTCCAACGTTGAGATTGGTAGGGTTTCGCAATCTCTCATATTGCCTTTCTTTTTCCATATATGTACTATTATTGCCTGTTGCCAATCATATGTGACTTATCTTTCTTCCCATGCTATATTAAAAAGTCTTGTTAGCCATTTAACTCCTGTTTCCCCACAGACCTGAATAACTTCTGTGGTTATTCCATCTGGACCCGGTTATTTGTTCTATATGGCATCTGTAATTGTCATTAATTATGTGTGGCTTATTGTATTATGAGGTGTTACGGATCCAGTTCGTAATCCCGCATACCCTCGTTCGAAACACAGCTGTGGGCGATTTGGCAGCATACCTCCATGCGTTGGTTTTTTACGAAATGGTATGGGTGCCGGTCGTTCATAAAGCAATGACAAACTACAGAACGTAAACCTGATGAGAGATCACAATAGCAAAAGATATTGGTGTTGACTGCGACGTCCTCTAAAGGATATACATCTAACTTTTTATTGTATTATGTGCCACTTAACTCTTCTCCTATTTCAGCTGCCGCCTATTATCTCTCATTGGAACGTAAACCTCAACCAACTCACACCAAGTCCTCATATCTTCTGCAGCTTCGTTCCTGTCGTGCCCATACTATTCGTGTGGGTTCTATAAAGAAGACATTCAAGTTATACTATAATTCTAATATTCCAGGTGCAAATATTGACACTTTTCTACGTGAAAGACGGCGATCCAAAATCATAGCGGTTTCCTCCATATGGCTTTTTAAAAGAAGAACCTCGTATCACCTTGGTTGGCGATATAGACTGTATGTTATAATGTAAAACACGGTCCGCCACTTCATTGGTTTGCTATTATACCCTTGACATCATTTTTACCATTAATTGGTTTGTTATTACCCTCTTGGCATAATTTTATGTTTTTTACGATTAATTGTTTGCTATTAACCACCCAACATCCTTATTTTAAGATTTAGTTGGTTTGCTATTATCCCCTAAACTAATGAACGTAAGCATGCAAAGACATCAACAACAGCAGTAAAATGCTGGTGTTGACAGCGATATCCTGCAAACAAAACATTATCCCCTAACACTATCATTTTAGCATTTAAATGGTTTGCTATTACTCTCTAAAGGCGATTCTATTTATCACTCGTGTAAAGGCGTCTCTGGTGATCGAGTGAAATGGCGAGTCATGACCGCCCACGCTTTCCGGCATGGCACACGATTGATTGATTGATTGAAAGGCGTCTCAGTATAGTTGTGTATGTGTCTGGGTCAATTGGTCTATTAATTCTAGAATTTAAACATCATAGCACATTTCATGATATCACTATAGTGACTCTAGTTATACAAGGATCCCTGTGTATCATAATGCACTTGCCTGTAACAATGGTGGACAGTAGGGACCAACTAAAGAGCAACCATACACGTCTCTATATCAGTATAACAACATTATATCTTATATTTGAAACAAACAATCAAGCGATCATTCTGCAGGAGGAAATGAAGCAAGCAAGGGGATATCTATTTATTAAGTTGAGCTGAGTTGAGTTGAGTTGAGTTGAGCTAAGAGCCGTCATCACTGCAAACAGGACATTCCCACACGCGTCCCGTCCCTCGTTCAACAGCCAGCGAAGAGTCATACTACTTACTAATCGTTCCCACAGCTATCTGATTAAACGTTCTCCTGGTCTTTCCTCTCAGATTTGAGAGTCATCTGGAACCTCTGCCTATCCCTCGAAATATCATTTCTTCCACATACGGGTTCTCAATTTGTTCCCCGCCTTCCCCACCTGGCCCCACAAGCGCTCGACCATCTCTCTCTCTCTCTCTCTCTCTCTCTCTCTCTCTCTCTCTCTCTCTCTCTCTCTCTCTCTCTCTCTCTTGTCCATAGGTAATACACCACAAAGAGGTAAATTCCCTGCCAGCCTATTAGCCTGTTCATTTCCCCTCACTCCAGCATGGACACGACAAAACTCCAGTATCTATGTCTTACGTAACCCAGCTCCTACTTACAATATGTACAACTTTGTTGTAAGGATACAATACAGCCCACAAACATAGTTCAATATTTGTTGACTTTCACTAACTAGTGCCTGTACAGAATAATAATATAGCATGACAGAATCACCAATGCCGAACTTTTGGAGAGAACTAGAAAGACTGCAGGAATTCCAGAAGTGAGGAAAAGTCGCTGGCGCTGAATAAGACACACATAGACATTCTGAATAGTGTATGTAGATTGTCATTTCTCTTAAACCCACTGGGTGTATGAAATAGAGGGAGGCCGAAGCATACAGACAAGAGTATGAAAGACAGAGATGGATAATATGTGGAAGACATGGAAGAAGCTGCAGACAACAGCAAAACTTTGGACGACTTGCTGTGCGTTGGTTAAGAACATATGCTCCAAAGAGGGATAATGGAATAATCTCCCGACTGTCCATAATGTACTTTCATACAATAAGATACATTCTTACAATCTGAGAACAATTTAAGAACTCTTTTTTACTGCCATTATTGTATGTGTGTGTGTCCCTACGTACTTTGACTTATTTAGGTACATGTTTGCAACCCGTCATCTGCCTGTTATTGTTAATTTTTAT
Source organism: Cepaea nemoralis (assembly GCA_014155875.1). Classification (NCBI taxonomy): domain Eukaryota; kingdom Metazoa; phylum Mollusca; class Gastropoda; order Stylommatophora; family Helicidae; genus Cepaea; species Cepaea nemoralis. The sequence continues at coordinate 475,887 of JACEFZ010008728.1, forward strand.
GCATCTAATTGCACACACATTCAATCCTAGTAGCTAATGTGAAAGGGGCTGTTACTTTCTGCATCAGTTATCATTATCTTACTTGCGTGTCACACAGTTTACTTCTTTCTTCGTGACCACACGCCTTCCGCATACCCTTAAGTGTAATTATTCTGTATCACTGTAAGGTGTTTGTCTTCTGTTCCATGTATCAATCATGTAGTTACTTAGGTATAGTTTAGTCTGCCGTTCTAGTTAAAGGTGTTTCGTTTTTCGGAATTGATTTCATGCTAATACAACTTGAAATAAGGGAAATTTCTGCTCAATTAAATCATCTCATTAAATAGTAGTCTGTATTTTATTTCCACAATGAAGACCGCACTTGAATCTCTGCAGTGAATTTACATATCCCTCAACAAGCAAACGGCATTCCTAGGGTCTTGCTAGTGCATGTGTTTTTGAGCTGACTGTTATTGTTCATAGGCTAAAAAGAAGAAATCGATAAGCAAGTAGATTAAAACCAATGTTGCTTATTTATTGCACCAGTGGTAGCTTGCGGCAAATACATAAAGTTATTTGTGTCGGTCATAACAAGACATTTACAAGAAAGTGCCCCACAACACTTAGATACAGAGGGAATCAGACTAGCAAACGATAAATCAACGAAATAACATCATCTATGAACGCACAGTAAAGCTTGTTTCACATGTCTCGTCTTGACTAGTTACTTATAGACAAAGTAATAACAGAGGACAGAAGGACAGCGCAAATATGAAAACCAAAATGAATAACAATGTGTTTTTTTCCCCTTTCAAAGACGCCACGCACACAATGTAAAGAACCTGAAGGTGTCATTGCTTTCACACGGAGTGATGCTTTCCAGTGCCATCCATCAGGAGCTGGAAAGTCAGCTGTTTCTCCCCGTGATGATTGACGTCAAAGTGGCAGATGATGATTGCTGTACCGTACGTTTCCTAATAAAAAGGATCAGTATTCACCCGTGAAGAGTATTGGGAACTTAGTATTTCCCTCATAATTTTAGACAAATTGACACTCGATTGGTGATGTCTCTCGCTTTTACTACCCATGACATTTCATGGTACACATTTTAGACTGGGTTATATATAACATGCTGTTAACTTTAATATATAATGTAGCAGAATGTTTGTAGCTGACAAAATTGCACCCGAGTGTGTGCAGACACAATAGTTTTCGGAATAAGTTACTGTTGCTTTTATCTCTCACACATTCATATCAACTTAATTTATTGCTGTTTGTACAATATTAATAACAATTTTAAATACATTTACCCCCACACATTAACGAGGTTTTGTGACATTTCTTGCCAGTGGTATGTATTATATTCTTCTTCTGTTGCCCGCTATTCCACAATTCGGGAATACCGTCAACTAAATCACTTCAAGCCATCCTATCTGTAGGTATCCCATGAAAATTTGTCCAAGTGACTCCCACATTGTTTATTTCTGTTTTTACTTCTTTCCGCTGTGAATATTTAGGTGTTTATTCATGTCTTCACATATTGTTCATTTCTGGTTGTGCCTCATTTCTCTGTGAATATTTAGGTGTTTATTCATGTCTTCACATATTGTTTATTTCTGGTTGTACCTCATTTCTCTGTGAATATTTAGGTGTTTATTCATGTCTTCACATATTGTTCATTTCTGGTTGTACCTCATTTCTCTGTGAATATTTAGGTTTTTATTCATGTCTTCCCATTTTGTTCATTTCTGGTTTTACCTCATTTCTCTGTGAATATTTAGGTTTTTATTCATGTCTTCCCATATTGTTCATTTCTGGTTTTACCTCATTTCTCTGTGAATATTTAGATTTTTCTCTATATATTCCCACATTGTTCATTTCTGTTTTTACCTCTCTTCACCATGAGTTTCAATGTCTTCCTCTATTTCCTGTTCCCAATGGGTTCCAGATTAAGGCTTTTCTAGTTATAGTTTTCTCAATGTATGGCCTATCCAGGGCCAGCGTCATTTCTTCACCACTTGGTTCATTGTTATGTGTCTGGTATTTGGTATATCTCTTCCTCATGACAGAAACTACGGTAGCGTAGTGGCTTGACGTTCGCCTCCCAGTCCAGTAGTCCTAACTGCTAATCCCCAACGGGACTGCCATATCGGCACAGCCTATAATATGTACTAGGACAGTGGTTATCAAGCGGTGGGACCCCCCTCCCCCCGGGTGGGGGTGATTTTAGGGCTTCCAGGGGGGGGGGGGGGGATAAATATTATTTCAAGATCGCGTTAATGCAAGAACCGATTACTTGATATTGTTTTTCCCTCCATAATTTACGGTTCTGTACTTCTCACCCTTCTGAAATTCATTGTATAACGTAAGTAGACCCGCAAATCACGTTTTATGTAGACGTCTAGACTTGTTCTAGTATATGTTATTAAATTTAGCTTCCATTTTTACGTATACTGTGTAGGGGTGTGGTGGGGAGGGGGGGGGGAATTATAGGGAGGAAATGCGAAAAGGGGGGGGGGGGAGATGATGTTCTGAAAATATGGTGAAGGGGTGCACGGGCCAAAAAAGGTTGAGAACCACTGTATAAGGAAATATCTTGAGGAGGGAGTAAAGGCGGCTGGCATGATACTGACCATTGTACAATTTGAGTGCCTATTGGTCGACATAATCATGGGTCTCTCACAATATCCCCAATGCGTATTAAGCGTTTACAGGGGTAGTTTCCTTACCGACTGGTTGGCTGACTGACAGACTGACTGGCTGGTTGGCTGACTGATTTACTGATTGACTTCATAATGATACATACACAGTTACTGACAAGCCTCTCGAAACATGGGTGATAGCTATCTCCCTGTTACTCACTTCGTCATTGATTTGCCTTCAAGATATCCATTAGTGCACAGACAAGACGAAATCAGTTACTATAGTCCCCTTTGCAATCAACCCCAGCATTTCTTTGGCTGTTTTTTTTTTGTTTTCTTGGCAATTTGCATTCAGTAGTGCGCCATTGCTTTCTGAACGACCGACGCTTATAACATTGCAAAAAATCAACTCAAAGAGGCCTGCTCCAAATCGCTTCCTGCTAAAACCAAACTTGGTATTGTAAACCTGCGTTTACTACCCCTAAACCACAGACGCCAGCTTTCTTTTTTCTATATTTGGTAATGTTAGTTTACACCTGCATTCATATTGTTATTAGACGTGCTTCAATCTAGCTATTTGTGTTGCTGCATTCTAAAAGCAAACAACATTTTACATTCAAGTCCCAATCCCTTCAAGAAGCAATGTCTGACACTGGTATTGTCGGTATGCCACATACTATTTGATCATTAATAATACACTTGAACTGGGTTAAAACTGTGGACATGTAGCAATATAAAAACACGAAGTGTAAGACAGCCGTACAAAATATAATTACAGAAAACAGAATACGTTGCGGTTAAATGCCAGCATCAGTAAACAAGGACTAGAATACATGCCTGCTTAATTAAGCAACATCTAGAATAAATCAATCATGTGCCATGCCTGAAAGCGTGGGCGGTCATGAATAGCCATTTCACTCGATCACCAGCGTCGTGGATCAGCTCAGTGCTCTTGTCTCGTCCATGCCATGTGGCCAAGCCATCCAGGTATTTCCCTCTCGGTCTTCCTCTTGGTCTGTTCCCTTCGATCTTGCCAGTTGTCACTAAGTTCTCCAATCCATTTCTTCTCATAACATGTCCAAAAAATGTTGACTGTCTACGTCTAATTTCTATAATCCATTTACGATTTTCATTTGTCTCCTGTAGTACTTGGTCATTGGTTTTTCTGTCTGTCCATGGTATTCTTTGCATTCTCCTCAGAAACCACATTTCTGCAGCCATCAGATGTTTTTCAGCTTGAGTGCACATTGTCCAAGTTTCACATCCATACAAAAGAACAGGCTCTATGTATCCCCTCAACACTCTTTTTTCGTTTCAATTGACATCTTTTTTATTGGTCAGAATGTTTTTCATCTTGCTAAAGGCTACTTTCGCCATGGCGATTCTTGTTCTAATCTCTTCAAGCATCTCCCATCAGATGTTATGACTGTTCCGAGATAATTGAACCGATTCACTTGTTGAAGAATATTCCCATTTACTTGTATATTACATTGTGGTACTTCGTTCTTCCTAGTGACGACCATAACCTGTGTCTTTTTACAATTTAATTCCAACCCCAGCTGCTCACTGTGTACAACAACTGCGTCTACTAATTGTTGTAGATCTTGTGTATTGTCTGCAATCAATACTGCAATCAATACTGTATCATCTGCATATCTGATATTATTGATGTTTCGTCCTCCATTCCATTTACAGCTTCTACATTCCTGAAAATATGTTCACTGTATAGGGAAAAAAAGATCTGGAGATATTACACATCCCTGCCTAACACCTCTCTTAATATGTTGATATTGTCCCACTTCATTATCAATCCTTATGGCAGCTTGTTGTTTCCAATATATGTTGTTTATAAGTCTAATGTCTTTCCCATCAATTTGTAAATATGCAAGCATATCTACCATGTTGACATTTCTAACTCTATCAAAAGCCTTTGTGTAGTCAATAAAGCAAAGATGTATATCCTTGTTTACTTCTATAGCACGTTCAATAACTGTTCGCAGCATATACACAGTATTTACAGTACCCTTTTCTTCTACAAACCCACATTGATCTTCCCTTATTTCAGGTTGTATTTTCTACCTCACTCTTTGCATGATAATTCGTAGCAAAATCTTTTTGATGTGGCCCATTGTACATCACAAAGATTTTGCTACGAATTATCATGCAAAGAGTGAGGAAGAAAATACAACCTGAAATAGGGGAAGAACAATGTGGGTTGATCATAAATTAACAACTAGAATACAAAATGTATAAACCACAAAAATCATCAATTTAAAAAAAGAAATATATGTATATATAAAATATATAAAATCATCATATATCATCGTAGAATCATAATCATCGTATATATCATAATTATCGTTATACATCATAATAATCGTACATATAAAATATATAAAATCATCAATTAACAACTAGAATACAAAATGTTTAAACCACAAAGATGACAGTGAAGTGACTATATTAAGGGATAGTAAGCCAAATGAAAAACAAAAAAAGTATGTCTGGTATATATCTTTATCAAAACATCAAGGACCGAGATCTGTTGAGAGACATGATCGCCGACGCCAGGGGTCAGGATGCACTATGATGTTAACTGTTCTGACGAGATAACTAACGCACATTTGTTTTACTTTGCTTTTTTTTTTTCATTCTCTGTATTTTTTCCTTAATGTAATCGCTGTAGTGTCTTCTGCATGGTGTATATGTTGTTATGTTTTTTGTTATTGTTTGCTGATGAAGGATCACCGCCGCAACGTGCTCTGCTTTCATCAACTGTATTTTGTGAATCTGCCTTACGCTTGTTTTCTTCTTTTAAAAAAAAATATTGTTAGATCATTAACAACGACAACATGCATAATAATACAACAACAATATTAATGTTGCGTGCATAAAACGCACACTAAGTCACGTACACATGCGCTATCCGAGAAAAGAACTACTAAAATGCAGTCACAATTCCCTTAACATACATCCACTCCAGAACCGACTCATTCATAATCATCACAAATAGAATAAGCCACCAACACTTCGATCTTGTGTAATTATTAATTGCCACTTCATTGACACGCGTGGCTCATGGTGTGGTGGGTTTCAATATTTGATGATGCAGTCTTCAGTGGGAGCAAACAACTTCACTCAACCGTAACAAGAGTGTTGAGTACGCCATGCCATCTAGGTGTAAATATTAAATAGGGTAGGGTTGAAACAAAAGTACAGATTTAAAAACCTAATTAAGCATTTATGGAGCGAGTTGCTAAGTAACTTATAATTTATTCTATTGGCAGAGGGACACAAGGCATTTCAACAGTGAGAATTTGTTCCGTGAATAGATGGCCAGCTGATGCAACAAAAGAATGTGTCGCACGTGAACAAAATAGAATACAAATGGATAATAGTATGAAATATAGATGGCGTTTTTCTTACAAACTCTCTGGTAGCATTTAGTACACGATGAATACTAGCGAATAAACAATGGATCTATTAGCCTTTGTAATGATTATATAATTTTTAATTTATATAGCTAGCATTCTATAAAATGAAGAACATGTTACCCAAAAAGTCCTTGTCATTGGAAAGAAAAAAGACTTCGCGCATGTTGCATTGAACCAGTTTGAACATACGGTTGTGAATCCTGGAGAGTTAGTGCATAGGCGAAAAACTCCACAGAAGCCTTGGAGATGAGGTTTTGTAGAAGAATGCTGACAATTCATTGGACAGCTATAATGAGCAATCAGAGGACAACTTATCACAAATATTAGATTGAGGCGTCATCGTTTTAGGCCACTTTATGAGAAGACAACAGTTGTAATATGTTGTGACAACCGGAAAAAATGTGTAGACAGGGAGATAGAGGAAGACCGCGAGAGACAATAATTAACAGGTGTGTCTTGGCACGGAAAGAAGTAAAAACGCGAATTAATCGATGCCGTCGGAGATCACATTTTTTAGAGAAGCATGATCGCCCACTCCCAATTCACTTTGATGATGATGATGATGATGATGATGATGATGATGATGATGATGATATAGCTACGACAAATGCATACATCGTTACCGACATTACCATCGTTATTATCAATATCAAGATTAAGTGTCATGCCTACTCATTAGCACCTTGCCGTCTTGACAGACGATAGTTTGTGCTTTAAAAAGGCATAATAACTTTTACCTATGGCGGTAGCGAGTGTGACTGATAAGGCCAATTTGCGCTGTAAATGTCCGTTCACAGTAGGTGCATGTGAACACGTGGTCATTTCCACCATCATGCACCATCTTACGTCTCAAACGCTTGGTGTGTGACTTATCTGCAATAATTTTCTCCTTTGTCTTTATTCCATTTCTGATGTTTGCCCTCCATGCAACACGTTCAGCGGCGACTTCCTCCCATTGTGCATTATCAATGCCTGCATCAATCATGTCCCGCTTACACACATATTTGTATCGTAGTAGAGGCCGACCCTGTGATCTCTTACCCATCTGTAATTCACCAAAAAAGATGTCCTTTGGTATTCTACCTATGCCTACTAGCAACCCACAAACGAATATAGTGTGGTTTTCAGATACACACATTCGGTTACTCGTCCCTGCTCAAAGCACCGTGTGTGTGGGAGGGGGGTCAAGCATTGTTGAAATAAATTGCCCACGACAAATCAACTCTTCCATGTTTATGATTAAGATCAACGAATTTTATTTCTTTCCTAACTAAGTATGAGCGCGCGCACTCACACACATGCACACACACACACACGTGCACAAACACACACACACACTCACACACACGTGCACAAACACACACACACACACACATACACTCACAAGCATAAACTCACATATATTCACATACTTCGCCATGTGTTACCGGAAGCCTAAAGGGTAGCTAAAAATAGTCACGCTGTAACCTACAATGCATGTCCACTAAGGATTCCACTAAGGTGACCCCTCATGTGTCCCCCATCCTCAGCAGCCAGCGAAGAGTTCCAACACTAATAGTTCCAGTAGCAACTTTAAAAGTTTAAAAGAAGCAAATGATAGTATGAAACTGAAACCTAACAAACTGATCGTGAGAAGAAGCGAATGGGTGTTGGGTGTGGGGTTGGCTTTCTCATTTGGTAGAAAATATTGAGCTGCACAATCCAACCAGTCAGAACAAGTACAAAAGTAAAGAAAGAAAAGAAAAGAACATCTAAACCACCCAAGAAGATAATCTAGGAGAGATATGGCGCTATGCAATAAAAGTCAGGAAGTGTCGGATCGAAAATGTTCTTCTTTTCACCTAGGGACATTTCTAGAATTTGTACCTGGAATGTTAGAACAACGTGTGAAACGGAAAGAGAGCATAGGTCGCGGAGGAGATGAAATTCTATGACACTGACATTTCGGGATTATGTGAATCAAGGTGGAACGAACAGGTCGATAGATTCCATGCCTAAGTAAAATGATGCTGCATTCAGACCATTCAGAGGCAAACTCCCCTTCCCACATTTCAAGCAAAGAAGTGGTCTGATGTTAAATACAGAGGCAGAAAAAGCACTAATAGAATGGGAAGCTGTGAGTTCCAGGATAATAACAGCAACATTTAGAACTACAAAATAGACATAAACATGAATGCAATCCACAAATGAGTCAGTTAAGGAGAAATTTTACATGAAACTGCAAAGAACTGGCGGTAGTCAAAGAAATATAAACCATTCTGATGGGTGACCTGGTTGTCAAGTTAGGATCGGATAACGCTAGCGGGGGGGGGGGGGGGGGGGGGGGAGGGGGGGGGGAGGGGGGGGGGGGGGGGGTCATGGGGAAACACAGACATGGGGTAATAAGCTCAAATAGAGAGTATTCGCTAATTTCTGCCCAGAGAATCAGTACAATATAGACGGCAGTGTTGTTGTTGTTGTTGTTGTTGTTGTTGTTGTTGTTGTTGTTGTTGTTGTTGTTTGTGTGTGTGTTTTTTTTGTTTTGTTTTTAACATAAAAGAATGCATTAAGTAATATGGTTTTTATCTGACCACGAAACAGCAAATCAAATTGTCCATATTTATATCAAAAATAAATTTAGATCATATGTGAACGAGGTAAGAGTATTGAGATGATCGTAAGTAAATGCAGATCACCATCTTCTAATAATTAAAATGAAACTGAAGATCGGGAGATATATATATATATATATACATATAACACCTTATCAATATAGAAATCATAATAATGAAAGACAATTCAGAAATCAAGAAATTAAGGACGTCACAAAAAATAACAGGTCCTACAATAGTTAGTAAATGAGTTTAGTACGGAAGTCTGCTGGCAGCAGGTTGAAGACATTTGGAGAGAATCATGTTTATAAGTACTTTGCAAATGGGAAAGAAAACAAAGAGTGGATAACGCTGGAAACTATAAACAAACTACAGAAAGAAAAAGATAGCAAGCAGAAGTAAATAATAGCAAACCCAGAGTAACGTAAGCCACCGGCCCTGAAAAATATGCAGAAGTTAATAAAGAAGTTAATAAGCGGATTGAGGCTGATGAAAGACATTATATAGATGACATCGCAAAAGAGGAAGAAGAGACAGCATTGAAAGAAAAACTCAGAGACATGTAAAGTGCCACTAGGAAGATAACAGGAAAATATAATCAACCAAATGGACTGATTAAAAATAGAAATGGGAAAGTGTTCACTAACATAGAGATCACTTTTAGAACCTCCTGAATAGATCAGTCTCAGAGGACCTTGCATATTTAGTCTACAGACTTGGAGCCTGATGTGACGTGAGAGAAACCATGTAATAGTAAAGTTATCAGATTTCTGAAAGATGGCACATCTGCAGGTCCAAATTGCATCCATGCAGAGACTGGTAAAGCTGACGTAAACACTTCACAATACTTACTGCACGTATTACTTAGCAGTTAATTGAAGACTCAGTAATTGATTATGGATTAGGTCTGCTCACTGTCTCAGAGAGTCAGCTGATGGAGTTAGAGCGCATACAGAACGAAGCTATGCAGGTCATTCTGGGATGCACTAGAGACACCCCAGTTGTGTGGATGCCGTATATCCTTGGTCTACAGACTGTTACTGGTAGGCTCAAGGTGATGCAGGCGAAGGCATACCTCAGAGTAGCTGCAGACACAGACCACCCACTGCATGAGGTGCTGGACGCAGTTAGGGTCAGCGACTGTTAAGAGGGAAATCATGGATGGCTCAGGCAGAGGATACGATCAGACAGGTGTGCCCCTTGGAGAACATTAGGCGTCGAGAGGAGTGGGTCAGAGTGCCAGCGAAGCAGTCAGAATTGTGCAGAGTTATAATCACATTAAGCCGGGAGTGCAGGAAGTGACCAGCAGGGGCCATGGAAGTGGAAATCCAGAAACTAATTCAGGACAATGCTCACTCGGGTGATGTGATTATCTACACAGATGGTTCGGTGTCAAGAGGTGAGAAAAGTGGCTGGGGGTTCATAGCCAAAGCCAATGGTCGACGTTTGGGGCAGGAGAGCCTGGCATATGATACCACAACATCCAGCTTCAGAATGGAGGTGGAGGCGGTCACTGCGGCTCTCCGCTGGATGGAGAATACGACACACACACACATCGTGATTGTAACTGACTCAGAAAGCATGCTGACGAGGGTGAGGACGGGCAGGCATCGTGCGGAGTAGCTTGCTTCGCTTCGGAGGTCACGGGTGACAAGCATCGCCTGGATCTTTTCTCCGGGGCATGCTGGTGTGCTGGGAAATGAACAGACGGACAGATTGGCTAGCTCTGCAGAACTTGGTGGAGTATTGATACATGACAAGGCAGACGTGGTTGCGGCCTTGTGGGAGCACGTGCACACCTCGGAGAAGCAAATGGATTACCATGGTCTGGCAAGAATGAGACAGCGAGGAGTGACGAGGGGATCTGGCGACGCTCAACGCTTAGAGGAAAGGCGAGACGGACATATAATCAGATTGCTACTGGTACTGTTAGTGTTGGAACTCTTCGCTGGCTGCTGAGGATGGGGACGGAGCGCTTATGGGAATGCCCCGAGTGCTGCGATGTCGATTCCTAAATCAATCAATCAATCAATCAATCATTACTTAGCAGACTCTGGGAAACTGAAGAAGTACCAACAGACTATAGAGTGGTATATCTAGTGAAGCTGTCACAGAAAGGGGACCTACAGGAGTGTGAAAGTTATAGAGAATAACAAATATTAAGTAAAATCATTCTGGAGATGTCATTGGCAAACAACTAAGGGATAAACATTCAATCTTTCGATCAAATAAATCCAGCACTGACCAGAATGTAACACTGGGCAAAGCATCGAATTGAACACAGTACTTTATATTGGATTTGTGTACCGTGAAAAGTCTAACATTGCATTGATAGAGAATCTTTTTGGAAATTGGTGAAGCATTCCCAAAGAAAAAGAAGGCATACCACAGAACGTGATCACATTAATAAAATATACATGAGTGCAGAGTTCTGCATAACAATAAATAATAAGCAACCAAAAAGAAAAAGAGACATTCAAATAAGAAAAGGAGTGAGAGAGGGTTCTCTTTTGTCACCTCTATTATTCATAGTGACTTTAGACTGGAATATGAAGACGACAACAAGCACTGCCAAAACTGTAATTAAGTGGAATCCTCTGACAAAGCATCTCAATGATCTGGACTTCGCTGACCACATCGCCCTCATGTCTCACACACGAAATCTGATGCAGGATAAACTGGATGATAGGTCACAACAATGAGGTTTAACAATTCATAAGGGAAAGGCAAAGATCGTGAGAATAAATCAATAAACTTATAACAGGATCTCGTTTGGTGGAACCTCGCTTCACGAGACGAAATTATAAACCTATTTACGTAGGTAGCAATATAGACAAAGAGCGTGGAGCAGATAAAGAAATTAGAATAAAAATAGAATATACTAGAGAAGCTTTCATTTCGATAGAGCATGTGTGGATATCAATAGAAATTAAACTTAGCTTCAAACTTAGTGCATTCAGCTCTAATGTTAAATGGATGTAAAATGACACAAAGTAGTTCAGCTTTACATAAAAGAATTACAACACATACAGGACGTTGTGGCGATTAGCCTTCATCAAACACATTCACAAAACACACTATATAGTCAAGGAGATCTCATGTGACTACATCAAAACGTGACGACCAGACGAGAAGAACCAAAAAAAAAAATGAAAAAAATGAAAGTAATGAAGAGAAAATTAAAATTTGAAAAAACAATGTTCATGCTTACCTCAAATTCCGAGCTGTGTATAACCGTTATACACAGCTCGGAATTTGAGGTAAGTATGAACATTTTTTTCCAAATTTTATTTTCTCTTCATTGCTTACATTTTTAATGTTAAATCAGCACTACTTTTTGAATTAGAAACTTGGAGAATAACGATAACGATTACAAGTAAACTGCCAACATTCATCAATATGTGCTTGTAAAAATAGAAGGATAACTATGATATGAAACAATTGCCAATGTGGAGTTCATGGATAAAATTACGCAAATGCCAATGTGGAGTTCATGGATAAAACTACGCAAATGCCAATGTGGAGTCATGGATAAAACTACGCAAATGCCAATGTGGAGTCATGGATAAAACTACGCAAATGCCAATGTGGAGTTCATGGATAAAACTACGCAAATGCCAATGAACCAATGGATGAAGAAAAGACGTCGTATACTACATATACTAAAAAGAATACTGAGAATAGTACGTATTACTAGAAATTACTTTCTCTGGAATTCACATTGAAAAATAAATGGTGGACGATCAACAAACACACGGAGAGGAGAAGTAGAAAGATAAATGATAAATATGGGGAGGGTATGTATGGATCTGCATGGGATAGTTAAGGGCTAGATGGTTTAGAATGAATTGGTTGAGGGAGTGTGCCCTAGTGAGGGATAAAAGGTGAAGGACACAGGCACCCTCACAAAATTACTGACAAAATCACTCACACACACACGCACACACACCCCCTCCCCCCGACACACACACACACACACACAGAGACACACAGAGACACACACACACACACACACACACACACACACACACACACACACATACAGACCTCATATACACATACCTGAATTCTGTCCTCTGGCAGACTTGTCTTCATGGCCAGTATTTCTCGGGTCTGCACGTCTGGGTAATGGGCGTCCTTGAAAGCCTTCTCTAGTTCATCCAGCTGGTAGCTTGTAAATATTGTCCTGAAACAGAGATAACTAATAGTTATAACATATCTGTCGTTCTCTCTCTCTCTCTCTATCTCTCTCTCGCTCTCTCTCTCTCTCTGTCTCTCTCTCTCCATCTCTCTCTTTCTATCTCTCTCACTGTTTCTCTTTCTGTGTGTGTGTGTCTTTCTTTGTCTCTCTCCGTCTCTTTCTCTCTCTGTCCTTCTCTGTCTCTCTACGTCTCTGCCTCTCTCTCTCTCTCTCTTCTCTCTCTCTCTCTCTCTCTCTCTCTCTCTCTCTCTCTCTCTCTCTCTCTTACATTTCAAATCATGATGGAGCCCAGTTCCCCCAAGCAACCCATGCCAAGACGTGATCATGAGTAGTTTCAAATTTGCATCCAAAAAGGCTGAAGTAGGCTGAATTAGCAAATCTAAAAGCATTTTTTCTTAGTCGCTTTCACGGCAAGCATTGTAGGTTACTATGCTACTATTCTTTGCATCAGTATGGACCCAGTAACATAGGGAACTTTAACATATCGTGTACACATATTCCAAGACTGTTATGTATTTATCAGGATATGTAATAAAACAAACAAGATTTCCTGGATAAATAGCAAGCACTAACTCATGTACGTAACTTTCAAGCTCACATGAACAGTTATCTCTCTCTGACCACGTATATTATATATCCCTCTAATGGATAAAAGGGGCAAATATGTAGGTGGAAATATAACATTATACTTTTTTTTTTTTTTTTGGTGCATATCCTTTACAGGACATTGCTGTCAACACCAGCATCTTTCACCTGTATGTTGATTTCTTGGCAAGATTACGCTCAGTAGTTTGCCGTTGCTTTCTGAGCGGCCGGCTCACATACCCCGTAAGTTATCGATGCGATTCGAACCACCGCTGATTTTTACCGTCATCACGTTAACCCACGAGAGTATACGAGATTACGGAGAAAAGTCATAACCTCTAAGCCACGAAGCCGGCACCATTATACTAGGATAGGTTAATAAGTAAGTCACAAATAGATGTAGAAAAATAACTAAAGATGATAACAACTTTAAACCAGTTTATTTTTATAGATACACTGTCCCTTTATTTCTCAACATAATTTCCACCAACATTGAAACACTTATCCCATCCTTTTATCAGTCCTCCCAAACCGGCTGCATATAACTGCATGCTGTTTTCTAAACCACGTTTTCACTTCACATTCAACTTCGGCGTCATTAGCGAAATGTCTCCCACCAAGGTGGGTTTCCTGTTTATGCTGACAAATGTTTGTCCCGTAAAGCGGTACATAGCTGGGTACAAAACGTTACGAGGGTGAGTCAATAAGTAAGTCACACATCTCTGTGAGATGGTAGGTCAATGAAAACAAAGCACGCAGTTCTATGCAGCCGGTTTGGGAGGACTGATAAAACGATGGGATAAGTGCATCAATGTTGATGGAAATTATGTTGAGAAATAAAGTGACAATGTATGTATAAAAATAAACTGGTTTCAGGTTGTTATCATATTTAGTTATTTTTCTACAGCCATTTGTGACTTACTTATGAACATACCCTCGTATGATATCGACTATCGAAAGTGACAAGTAATGTGGCGATCAAGAAATGACTTTTGTGGGTGATAATCAGCACCTGCGAATGTACTTTTACTGTATATGTATTGTGTGTGACATGTGAATACATTGTATATGCAGATATAATGTATGTGTAGTATGCGCGTAATGTGATTAATGTGTATATATGTGTGTAATATGGATCAAATGAATGTGCAACACGCGTAATATGGACTGTACGCTACTACGCAATAACTCTCTAGTATTCTTAAAGGAAGTATCATTGGCACGCTGCTAGTCTAGTGGCCATGTGTCCACAGCTTCATTGAGTTCCAAGATGGACCCAGTTTAAAGTTGGTACTAGCAAATTTCCTGCTTAGTAAAGGCTGATGATGTTTTATTAATCAATGAACTAATTCATGAACAGCCTATTTGTATATAACAATACAGGATTAGCACCATATACTGATGATATCACTAGGTATGTCGTTTGCTTTACTCACCCGGAACTAGTGTACCCCTCTGCAATGAGCTACCACCCCCAATTAGGCTACAATTTCTCAATTACACCATTAAGGTAGCATACGACGACACCACGTATAAAACATCATATCCTGATATTCCAATCAATAAGAACCGGGCACTATGAATGTGTGAGTAAGGGAGGCAGTGAATGATTGTTTATTAAGCTATTTTGGCATTTTCACCAACACAATACTCCACTAAAGCCCATTAGTAATATCATCTTGTCATTATCTTTTTCGCCGGCAATTAGCCTATTGTCTCTGGGCATCGGGCTGGCGTTTGTTGATCATGAAATACCTCAAAGAGACAGAGGACATATCTCCATCCAGCCTCAGTCCATGCCAATCCATATGTGCTCTGTTGAATCATGACCTGGTTACACGCTAATATGCTTCTCCGCACAAGTAGTTCCAGTGCAGATATTGCATGTCCTAATGGTTTCTGTGCTTGTAAGAGGGCAGGGTGCCAACCAGCGTAGTCACAGTGGAGACATTTATGTGGTACCTGACCGGAAAGAAAGTATCGCCACTAAGCTCATTCTAAAAGATGCATTCCCTATTCATTGCTCAGAATACAACTGCGGTATAAATACGGTACTATCGACTTTTTTAGCACCTGGGTTTATCCTAAAGGGATAGCATCTTCAGATAAGACGACTAATGACAGCGTTGGACAATGAATTAATTCCGTAGCTTCAGCGAGGACCCCCATGACTCTCTGAGAAAATTGCTCTCATAATAATATACCACAATGTAGCATTTTAATAACAAAATAGGGGAAGCGAAAGGCGCATTTCAGAAAATCAAGAGTATCTTATGCAGTAATTCACTGTCATTGAATGTAAGAAATAGAGTGATGAAATGCTATGTAGAACCAGTTTTGCTGTATGGCAGTGAATCTTGGAATGTAAATGAACAAATGAAGAAGAAATTAGAAGCAACAGAGATGTCGTTCTTGAGAAGAATGTTGCAAATTCCTTGGACTGCCAGAGTAACTAACAATGACTGCCTGAAACAAGCTAATGAAACTAGAACATTATATACAACAATAAGAAAGAGACGAACAGCTTTCTTCGGTCATGTGATGAGAAGAGAGGCATTGAAGAACATCGTGACAACTGGTAAGATTGAAGGGAAGAGAGGCAGAGGCAGGCCAAGAGAAATGATGCTGGATGGATTGAGACGGTGGCATGGATGAATACCATCAGCAGAATTGATCCATAACACCAAAGACCGAGATCTGTGGAGAACCATGAACGCCTACGCCAGTTGGCAGGGCACTTAATAATGATCAATGTAGCATTAAATATATTTCTCTCATAATCATATACCGGAATGTAGCATTAAATATATTTCTCTCATAATCATATACTGGAATGTAGCATTAAATATATTTCTCTCATAATCATATACTGGAATGTAGCATTAAATATATTTCTCTCATAATCATATACTGGAATGTAGCATTAAATATATTTCTCTCATAATCATATACTGGAATGTAGCATTAAATATATTTCTCTCATAATCATATACTGGAATGTAGCATTAAATATATTTCTCTCATAATCATATACTGGAATGTAGCATTAAATATATTTCTCTCATAATCATATACTGGAATGTAGCATTAAATATATTTCTCTCATAATCATATACTGGAATGTAGCATTAAATATATTTCTCTCATAATCATATACCGGAATGTAGCATTAAATATATTTCTCTCATAATCATATACCGGAATGTAGCATTAAATATATTTCTCTCATAATCATATACTGGAATGTAGCATTAAATATATTTCTCTCATAATCATATACCGGAATGTAGCATTAAATATATTGCTCTCATAATCATATACCGGAATGTAGCATTAAATATATTTCTCTCATAATCATATACTGGAATGTAGCATTAAATATATTTCTCTCATAATCATATACCGGAATGTAGCATTAAATATATTGCTCTCATAATCATATACCGGAATGTAGCATTAAATATATTGCTCTCATAATCATATACCGCAATGTAGCATTAAATATATTGCTCTCATAATCATATACCGGAATGTAGCATTACATATACTGCTCTCATAATCATATACCGGAATGTAGCATTAAATATATTTCTCTCATAATCATATACCGGAATGTAGCATTAAATATATTTCTCTCATAATCATATACTGGAATGTAGCATTACATATACTGCTCTCATTACTACATACCGGAAAGTTGCTATCTTAATTGTCAAGACAAAAACATACAAACACACAAAAGCTCAACTACTGCCTATAGTACCTTGCCATGTAGGGCAGAGGGATCTTGAGCCTGAGGACTTGATGCCGCCTGGCTAGTGCAGTCGCCGCGAAATGTGCGGGTAACCGTTTTCTCTCTCTCCCTCCCGCCCACCCCCTTCCCAGCTATATAAACCAAGCCACACCTTACCGAGGCTTCGAACCCGTGTCTCCGGAAGGAAAACTCAGCATTCTAGCTACTCGATCATCCGCTTCTCGTTTCCATCATTACATATTGGAATGTAGTATTAAATACTTTGTTTTCAACATCACATATCGAAATGTAGCATTAAATATTTTTTTTCGTATATCCTTTACAGGACATCGCTGTCAACATCAGCATCTTTCAGCTGATTGTTGATTTCTTGGCAATATTACGCTTAGTAGTTTGCTATTGCTCAAATACCCCGTAAGTTACCGACGCGGAGAGAACCGCTACCAATTCACGCACAACGTGTCGTTACTTACGAGAGTATACGAGATTACGGAGAAAGTCGTGTAACCTCTAGACCAGAGAGACCGGCGCATTAAATATATTGATGTTATAATTATATTCTGAAATGTAGTGTTACATATATTATTATCATAATGGCATATCGGAATGTAGAATGAAATATATTACTCTCATAATTACATACCGAAAAGTAGTATTAAATATATTGCCGTCATAATTACATACCGGAGTGGAGTATTACATATATTGCTGCCATAATTACACACAGGTGTGTAGCATTAAACATATTGCTGTCATTATTACACATCGGAATAAAGTATTACATATATTGCTATCATAATTACATCCCGGAATGTAGTTTTAAATATATTGCTGCCATAAATACATACCGGAATGTAGCATGCAATATATTGGTGTCAAAATTGCATATCGAAATGTGGTATTAAATACATTGCTGTCATAATTACATATCGGAATGTAGCATTAAATATATTGATATCATAATTACATACCAGGCAGAGAGTAAAACACTGTTGTGATGGGGCTAGCATGCTTTCTGCTGCTCCCAAGGTCACGTGTTAGTATTTTATGTTTAATTGACCTTGATTCCAAGGTAGCCCTAACCTAAAAGTGATACTAGGAAATTTACTGGGCGATCTAGGCCAGTGGTTCCCAAAGCAAGGCCCGCAGGCCACTTGTGGCACACTAGCTGTCAGAAAGTGGCAGGCGAAGCCTCGTTATTTAATATAATATAGGTTAATAATTTCAAAACAAAACACTCGAAGCGCCACGTCAGCGTGCGATAATTTACTCTGCTCGTGGTTGTAATGCTCAGATATTATTGAATGCGCCTGTTCAGTTCGCAACGAAACATTATGAAGACACTGACTGCCTTTAAAGTTTTAGAACATTGTTGACGAAAGTTAAGAAAGATAAGAATGATATTGGACGACTTTTATAATTTTATAACTATGTGGCCTGCTTAACTACCGAAAATAATAGATATGGCCCTCTGCTTGAAAAGATTGGGAACTACTGATCTAGTCCATCGATGTGACATTGACCTTACCACCCATCAAGCGCCGATTAATCCTGAAATAAATGATAAAAATAGGAGCTACCACCTTTTACCTAGTACGCCTGAAGGCATACAAACATTATTTGCCTACTAAAGGAATACGGTATTGAATTCGAAAAAAAAGAACGGCTCGAAGCCCAAAGTTGGACTTTGATTTCGAATATCGAGGGAAAGTCCAATATTCTGTGGTTCTATCAAAGATATACTCAATATATATAGTTCTTTGTCATTCTTCTCCAGTAACCCAGCAACTTGTAGGAATTCCATCCAAAGCTGTCCTCTGTATGATTTACTACCATTAATTTCCTTGCCAGAATTTCATTCACTGCCGGTGTTTTCCTCTCCTTATTTGTCAATCCGTTGTATGTTTGACTATCTGTTCCGTCTTTTCCCTTAGGCTATTCCAATAAGTCTAGTCTAGGACAATCCATAAGGTTGATCTAGGCATTTGGTAAGACAACTGGTGTACTTGCGTTCCTACAGGTGTAAAATGTTAGCGTGTGATCCAACATCTAGTGATATTCTCACAACAGAGTCAGCATAAATGTCCAACGTGTTGTGTTCTTGCTATTTGACCTATGTGATGGTAAGTTAAATGATGTGGGCTTGAGTTAGGAGTAGAACGGAGCACATATGGGTTACACCCATGTGCCGTGATGTTGATCCGTCGACTAAACTAAACTAAACCAAGTTAAATGAATGAGACCTAAAATGCCATTATAATTGGTAGGTCAGAATTATGTCCATATTCCACAGTTGTAGTTTCAAGGAGAGAATGGGAACATTTTGAAGGGAAGACTAGTTGGTTGTCGTTAGAAATACAACTATTCATTTAGCAAAGCGATGCCTTTTGGAATGTTCTATTATTTTTTCCGAACCACCGCATATCTATTGCTATTCAATGTTTATATTATTTAGCGTGTTCTGTCATCTCTGCTTTGTTTCTTTAATTGTTTGAATTCCGATCAGAACTAGTGAGTTTATTTAACCCCAACAAGCGATCATCTCACGCTAACATTAATTTTGATCTTCGCATATTTTTGCATATGTTTGAAGTGTGTTATACCCGTTGCTTAATTTTCTTTAACCACTGAAATTAGTTCAGTGTTAGATTATTACTGGCTTCTAGACGGCGGATAAAATAGCCGATAAACATTGAATAATGTCTACAACTGGAGTGCGGAGGAAGAGTGGCTTAGAGATTTTGACGATGTCTGTAATTTTAAAATTGTTAGATTCGAATCTAATTGATGGTATTAGTTAAGTAACAAGTCGCCAATGAAAGCTAATTAATGAATAAATATGTGTAATTTTCTGTGAAATTTTCAATTTTTGGAGAGTTCATGATAACAGTGGGACATCATTGGCACCTTGCCGTCTTGACAGACGATAGTTTATGCTTTAAAAAGGCATAATAACTTTTACCTATGGCGGTAGCGAATGGGACAACAGTGGGACAGTTTTAAACATTTGGGAAGTCGGAAATAGATATGCATTAAGCCTAAAAATTGTCGTACGAGCAGCAGGATAATTAAATAATAGACGGTATTGCTGGCGTGTACTGAGAGGTTGGAGTCCTTCTAGTGCTACCTAATTCGTGCATGAGAGGATCAATTCCAAGCAGGATTTGAAGGCATGGATATGGATACTGAGTGTGATTAATCCGATCAATCAGTCACTCATAAAATAGTGATAAAAACAGCAAGCAAATCAGGAGATCAGGGAGACGTATTTTCCAATTTTAAAATATTTAATGTGTTCTCTGTTGTACAGTTATTTTCATTGATCAGGTGTACGTTTTGTGCTATTGTCCATACATGTATTGTGTTTATTATGACTATTGCACTATGATCTATTGAAAAGTCTGCCTTTGCGTCATAAGGATTGTGACCGCTGTTTCACATTTCCCACATATCTAGTTCGAAGTGAGCCCAGGAGATATCGAAGCATACCGCTTTGTGTTGGTTTTCAAATTTTTATGCATGAGCGTCGGCCTATTAGAACGCAATAGCAATATTTGAACACAAAATTGCTAGAATATCATTTGCAAAATGTCAGAAAATGCTGGAGTTAATCGTAAAGTCCTAAAACGGGAGATGTAACTAACTTTACAGGTCAAATGCCTTATCATCAAAGTGTTTAAGGTCAATAGTTAAGAGTATGTTAGCCAAACCTACCGGAGCTATGGAGAAGGTGTTTAAAACGCGATTTGTAATAGCGCATACCTGGCCCGAAACACAGCCTCAACGATTTCGAAGTGGACCGTCTTATTTGATGTCCATACAGTGATATGAGCGTCGGTAATTCTGAAGGGTATGGCAAACTAACACTATCTAGTAAATCACAAACACCCATACAAACATGTTGGAGTTGACTGCGACGTCCTGTAAAGGAATGCAACTAACTTAAGCCAAACCTACGATTGCAGATATGCTAAATACCGATGATCATGTAATCCCCCCACTGTTGAATTGTTTCATGTGAAACGCATTATCGCGTGAAGCACGGATTAATGAGAACCACAGTAGCCTACTTGGCACACTTGCCTGATCGCGCTGTGGCCATTTGTAGTAATCTTCATGGAGATGGAATTTTATTTTTTTATTTTTTTTCGATATTACCTGACCTAAATTAAAACGGGCACAAAGACATATTCTGGAAAGTAAAGGGGGCACGAAATTGGCGAGGTAATCCATCGAGTGCCGATTGATATGAGAGATACAGTGTGCCTAGTAGATCTCAATACCTGGAAAAGAGCTAGCTACTTTACTTGTCTAATGAGACAGTCACCGAAATGGCAAGCCATCATCATCCAATTTATACAGTGTTATATCATCTCTGCCGAACGTAAACTTGCCTAGAAATCCCAAACAGCCAAACACGCCGGCATTGACTGCGATGTCCTATACATGATATACAACTTGTTTGTGATGATCCCTTACTCTTACAACAGTCAATGTAATGGAAGAATAAGAATGATATTTAAATCATATACCTGTGTCGCCTCTTCTTCTTCTTCTTCTTGCTCTGCCCCGACAAACGTAGATGATCAAACTCAGGACTCTCACCGCAGTCTTTATCGCTGACATCTAAAACATACGTTAAGTAACAATGTATGCTAATTTAATAGATTATACATATAGCAAGTAAGCCAATGTAATACTTCAATACAAATTTGTAACAAAATATTACTAAGCAAAGCTGAAAGAATTACAGTAATAGATTTCAGATAGTTTCAGACTATGTCAGTGTGTAAATAAATTTAATCCATGAGTGTATGTTTATAAGAAAATAGAACTAGAGAAAGAGCCATATAAGACGGATGTATTGTATTTTGTTTAAAAACAAAAAGAAAACGCTAGTTGCATATCCTTTACATGACGTCGCAGTCAATGCCAGCACTTTTTGGCTGTTTGTGATTTCTTGGCAAATTTACGTTCAGTAGTTTGTTTTCGAGGGTAGAATGTTTAAAATAGTATGTAAAATACTGTGTAAAATGCTGCTTTTTTACCATTATAATTTACTTTATTTTCTGTATGATCATTTTCCATCTTGATTATCATCTGCTAGGAAACTGTGAGTACTGAAAACTGTAATGGCTAATATTGACCACATTGGGGGGGGGGGGGGGGGGGGGGGGGGGGGGGGGGGGGGGGGGGGATGATGTTTCTGTAGTATGTGGCTAGACACTTGCCAGCCGTCCATATGCTGATGGGTTCCAATCAGCATCGAGGCGAGCCCAGGTCGACCCACCCTAACATGGCCTGGAGAAGTCAAGCGGCCAGCGTGATACTGACCACATCACTCTTGGACTTGTCAATAACAACGTGGCTCCAGCACAATATACCCAGCATTTCAGTCAGCTCAGGTAATCAGGACGGGGTTTGAAGCTGCAATAGATGTTACAGGTGAAGACGTCAAAGGCGAGAAGAACAGTTTCCTTGCATCCAATTAATGCAGTCTTTCTACACAGAACAAATCTAGTACCCATGAGCATCGTAGAAAGCACGAACACCGCAGTTACAGCGATTTTTTCACCAGTGTTTCCGGGGGGGAAAAAAATACTGCACTCGAAGTCTCAACAAAGCATTTAGAAAACAAACCCATCACATTCATAGTACTAGACGAACAAATATATATATCATCATCATCATCATCCAATGCCTTGCCAGCTGGCGTATACGATCATGCCTCTCCACAAATTACGATCTTCGACGTCAAGGATCAATTCGTGTGTTGACTTCCTTCCGTGCCATGACACAAGACTGTCAAGAATCTTCTCACGCTGTCTTCCCCTATCTCACTTTAGGCAAATCATTACGGTTGTACAAAATGCCCCAGTTTTTGTCTTCTCATGTCGTGGCCAAAATACAATGATGTGTGTGTGTGTGTGTGTGTGTGTGTGCATACATACATACACATGGATGGAGAGAGAGAGAGAGAGAGAGAGAGAGAGAGAGAGAGAAAGAGAGAGAGAGTGAGACAGACAGACAGACAGACAGACAGACAGACAGACAGACAGACAGAGGTGCGTTAACGTGGCCGGGGATTTTTGCACATGCGCTTGAACATTCGATGCCCTGACGTTAGGGTAGTGTGTTCATCACACACACACACACACACACACACACACACACACACACACACACACACACATATATATATATATATATATATATATATATATATATATCCAGCATGTGCCATGCCGGAAAGCGTGGGCGGTCATGTTTTGCCATCTCACTCGATCACCAGAGTCGTGGATGAGATCCGTGTTCCTGTCTCGACCATGCCATGTGGCCAAGCCATCCAGGTATTTGCTTCTAGGTCTTCCTCATGGTCTGTTCCCTTCGATCTTACCAGTTGTCACCAAGTTCTCCAATCCATTTCTTCTCATAACATGCCCCAAAAATTTTGACTGTCTGCGTCTAATGTCTCTAATCAGTTTACGATCTTCGTTTGTTTCTTGAAGGACCTGTTCATTGATCTTTCTGGCTGTCCATGGTATTCTTTGCATTTTCCTCAGAAACCACATTTCTACAGCCATCAGATGTTTTTTCAGCTTGACTGCTCATTGTCCAAGCTTCACATCCATATAAAAGTACAGGTTCTATGTAGCACCTCAACACTCTTTCTCGTTTCAATTGACATATATATGGTTATGAAGTGCTATCTAATAAATTAGATTATTATTATTATGCTTATTTATTCACAAATAAGTATTCTCCGTGGTGTTTCACATAGCACCCAAGCTGTAAACTGTTTGGTACAAGTGAAAAAATATAGTTTTACGTGTATTTTATTGTAATTGTGTCTGTTCATTTAGCTTACTTTTCTTTTACATACGACGTTTTGTGGGTCATTATGACTGGCCGATGGTCAGTATCTGTTTTGGTATTTAGAAAGAATCTAGCGTCTATTATAATCGGCTTCTTTTTATATTTGATTAATGCAAGTCTGTACGTAACGCTTCATCAGTGGTATTACCTGTTTATGATTTGACTCGAAGTATGCTGGGAAAATATGTTACTTATTATTAAATCATGTTCTAGGCAAAAGTTGATCACATTTTCAAATTGTTGTTTTGTTCTTCAGATTTTTAGTTGAATATACTTGGATACATCTATTGTTGTACTATCTTGAAGTGTACTCACGTTTAACATGCCCAGGGTTAACATTTTTAATGCATTTTCTTCTCTTTTTAATGCATTTTTGTCCTGAGTATGACCGCTTATGGGGGACGCCGTACCTTAGTAGACACTGGCCTGCCGACTCTGTAGTAAATGGGTTCTAAACCGCATTAGGAGGGTTTCGAAATTGTTTAAATGACCCAGGCTCACAAGACGACCCAGCCTAAACTGGGCACCAGAAATGACTGGCCGAGTACAGGCTGCCATCGTGATAGTGACACATCCTGTGTAGATTGGTGTGTACACATATGGGTGTAAGACCGCATACCAATTGCGTCTAAAGTCTTGTAAATATTATTTACTGACTTTAATTAAATGCCGCCGTGCACTCAGACGTACACAAATATGATGGTCCTAACACTGCACATACCCACAACAGGTTCCTGCTGATTGACTTGGATTTTTATTTGATAAGTTGTGTTTCTCAGACTAGCTGAAACAGTGAAATTGTCGGTTTCTAGAATGTATGGTATAGTATGTTTGTTCCGCGCATTGCTTTATGCAGTGTTTCTGTAGACAATATGGACGATTGTTATGTGGTATTTAGATTATATTAAACACTATTAAAAAGTCAGTTGCATATCCTTCACAGGATGTTGCAGTCAACACCAGTATTATTTGCTGTTGCGATCTCTAGGTAACTTTAACTTCAGTAGTTTGCCATTGTTTCTGAACGACAGGTACCCATACCATTTCGTAAACAATCAACGCAAGGCGATCTGCTGCCAAATCTCCCACAGCTGTGTTTCGAAAGCAGGTATCCGAGACCACGACTTTGTCCGTAACTCTTTCACTATACAACGCTAATTTAGAAGTTAATCTGATTCTGTTTTCACATATGTAACCTACCTAATACATGTATTGTTAAATTGCTGCACAATCGTATTTTTAACTAATCTGTTATTAGGCAACTGCATTTCGGAGATATGTTTAGATTATTCAGCTTTATTATTATTTGCTAATCTGTTTAAAGCGTATGTGCCGACTATGATACAAGTCTGTTCTCTGGACTATAATATTGAATTAATACCCGATTCTGCGGTGTTAAACATCTTCATTATTTACTCGCATACTTTAAAACATATATTTGTGTTTGTTCGTCACTAGAATGTTCTTTTCCTCGAGGGATGAACTTACCATTTATTTTATTTTAAATGATATCCTCATTAACTTTCAAGTTAAAAGCTGGAACATCCAGCTCCTACACTCTAATCATGAGATGTTTAGCTAAGGTAATGTCGCATTTGCTTACTGACAATTTACAGCGATAGATTCAATACATCTACACACCTCTAGCGGCTTGTAAATAAAGGACTTACTCGGAAAACAAAAGTAGAGATGACATGTTTTTCACATTGCATTGAGTATTAAAATGTAACAGTTTCCCTATACAGGAGATAATGGCTTAGTTGCTACTGGTCTTTTGTCCAATAAAATATTTTGAAGTTTCATTTCATGTAGTTGTTTTTTCTTGGAAGGGGGAGGGGGAAGTGGTGGATAACAGGAAGAAAGAGAGCTGATATATGCCGCTAACTTATATATATATATATATATATATATATATATATATATATATATATATATATATATATATATATATATATATATATATATATATAGTGCGATTTTCGCATGCCACTGCTTCACATTATATTACCCCACTTAAACAGCTCAGCTAAGGCGGCTTTCGGTAATTTTCACCACCATGCGAGTGACATTAACTAATGTAACTTGTATAGACTCTGTTAAAGACAATGCGGGTTAACCGTGACTACTTACCACTATAGCCGAACATTTCTCTACCATTCTGTGAAGAAAACAGATTTAGCACTGGCTGACCACTCGACGACATTGTGTCCATCTGAAAGCCCGTCCATCTTAATCCAGAGCTGTCTAACCTAGTGTCAATGCCAGCAACGTCTCGAACACCCATTGTCAGCATTCCAAGTCTTGGATCTAAAGTATCGTGAGGTAAAACAGCCCGATTTGGGGCATTCGCCGGAGATGTCGCCTTGCTCTGACTTGCATGGTTCTTTGTCGCGTCGAGGTGCTTCTTTTGTTGTCGCTGCTGCTGGTATTGATGTTGTCCTTTATGGGCAATCTGTTGTTCTGTAGTTTGCTTTGCACACATTAATTTCCTTCAATGTGGACTCTAAATTAGCGCTAGCTGTGTTATTTTTAGAAGACTTTTCGCATTCTTCTTTTGTAACGCACGAATTTTCGACTAGTTTGAGTTCTGCCTCAATCAAATTATTTGAGTTTTTATCAACAGGTAGTTTATGAGGTTCAGTCGTGTCAACCTGATTTCTACGAGCATCAGAAAGTGGGTCGTTTTCTAGATCTATCTCTTGATGTCCACGGGTCAACTCGGGGTTGATTCAGCTCAAGGCTATTTTGATGTTGTCTTTGCTGGTGTTGCTGTAAACCCAAGAGATCACGTATAGAAAACGCGGTTGATTTTCTCTGTTCCATTTTAGTACTGTTTTTCTTGATTTACTCAAAAGGTGTCAGTCAGCCACATATTTCCACAGCTTTTACAGGATTAAGTTATAAAAACACTACAGAACAGTGTTTCTTAGCTATGAATGATCAAGCACTTATATAATCACAATATCCATAATACAACTAAACTAACAGACTGCTTCGTTAGCAACTGTTCATCGCAATTATCAACAAGATATTTAGCTAATATCACTAACATAAGTTCCTTACTCCAGGGTAGAAATCATTGTTCAAAAATAAAGACGACTGGTCTGATATAAATTCATGTATATGCGTTATTTCAGTGCTTCCTTTGCCGGTAATATAAGACCTATCTACTATGCAGGCGAAGATGCATTTAACGGTGCAAGGAGAAATATGTGGTCAAAGAAGAACCACGTAACTAGTCCTTTGGCCCAGCATGTCTGTGTGTGGGGAACGAGGTCTCGTTATGATCCGACTTTAGCTCATTACTATGATAATAATTAGCCAGCAGGCGGTGCTTGCCCGAACTGATACACTGATCACCAACGCTCGTGAAAATTGCCATGAGCCCAAATAACACTCTAGTGCGATTTCTACCCTAGTTCCTCTCTCACTCTTCCTGGAATACTACTCTCCCTGCTCGACCGAGTTCCATCCCTGTGTCCTCATTTCAATTCTCTCCACCCTCCCTGGTTGTCATCTGTCCGAATGCCATCCCATTCTTTATCCTCTTTGGTGCGTTCGCTCCGACTCGTGGCGATCGATAAATATTGATTACCGAGTTCACCAATGCCAGCGCACGTTGGAGCTCCATTCTGTTTCTGGTGGCGGGCTCCCAGCACGTACATGACACCATTTGTCTCCCCTGGTTTGTACATGACGAACAGAAGCGAAATCGTATTTCCTGGTAACAGGATTTTTATTTTCTTTCCGTTAGCTAATTCCATAACGTTTGCATTAAGGGGGTACTTCTTTCACGTTAGTAAGCCTACCTATTACACGTATACATACAGTAATTGTATTTAATATAGACATATGTAGACACAGTCGAAAACATTGTAAGAAAAACAATATGAAATCGTAATATATACGATCAATCAATTAAATTCCCGCGACTTTCATCTAAAATGCATACACAAAAACCGACACATGATAAAGTTTGTAGATTTTCTTCTTCTTCTTCTTCTTCTTCTTCTTCTTCTTCTTCTTCTTCTTCTTCTTCTTCTTCTTCTTCTTCTTCCTTCTTCTTGTTCTTGTTCTTGTTCTTCTTCTTCTTCTTCTTCTTCTTCTTCTTGAATCAACGTTTTCAATGCATCTATTCCGAATGAGTTACGAACACAACCTCTTACTCAAGAGGTCTTCACTGGTCATCCAGCGTTGGTCTTGGAGATTGGTAGCTGTGAGCAATATCTGTCTGACGAACTCAGAGCAAGCCTTTGGGACATGCTCTGGAATTTGCATTGGTGCTTCATGTTCGCAAGCGGTAATGACAGTGGGACCCATTCGGTGAAGATCTGATCCGAGTCTATAATGTCCTGTTCTGAGTTGTTAATAGGGATTTACGTCCATGAAGAGCTTGGATGGATGAGACGTCTCAATGCTCCCTTCAATCTTTGCTATATCGTCTACCCTCTCTTTTCCAGGAGACCACAACTTGCACTTTTCAGCTGCCGAGGGGTGTTATAATGCGGCTAACGTGCTCAGACGAGTTCTAGTTTTATAACACTGGTCCAATAAGTAAAGGCAGTGGCAAAGCCAATCCAGCACATGGAGATAATGTCACAAACTGTATACACATTTAAAGTCGTGGTAGCGTTGTGGCTAGAGACACTTGCCGGCTTGCCTGGAGGTCGTAGATGAAATCCGAATTGGGTGCCAAGATATGATTTGGGAAGGAAAGACTGTCAGTCTATCTCATGAAACTGACCAAATTATCCCGTGAGTGCCAATATGTGAACATGAATGCGCGGGGGAATAGGTGGCCAGTCTTGCCCTAATGTTTGATTGTCCTATAAAAATTATGGGTCCAGCACTTTATTCCATTGTGCCTTATGGCGTGTAAAGAGAGTCCTTGATATACTTATATTGCAATGAAATACATTCCAGATGTCGACAACTGATCCAGAGTAACACACATCAAGGTGACATAGTCATCTTCACCAATGGGCCAGTGGTGAGAACAAGACGTAGTGGTTGGGGTTTTATTGCAAAGGCTAATGGACGAGTCTTGAAAAAGGACAGTCTGGCATATTAGACTAAAACCTCCAGTATGAGAATGGAGGTGGAGGCAGTAAAAGCGGTATTCCGTTGGTTAGAGAAGACTTATTGCAACACACATCGTATTCATTACGGATTCAAAGAGTATGCTTAGTAAGGTGGAAAATGAATGTTTCGTGTGGAATGGCTCTCGTCGCTTCAGAGGTCACAGATTGTGAGAAATGTATGGATATTTTGTCCTGGCCACGCGTGGGTGCGGGGTAAGGAACAGCCTGACAGACTGACAGAGAATACACCTCTTGGTAGTTGAGTGCCTATGTACAAGGAAGGGTCGGGTGTGGTCATGTTTTTGTGGGACCAGGTGGAGAAGGCGGGAAACAGATTGAGAACCTGTATGTGGAAAGAATGAGATTGCGGAGAATCGGTAGGGATTCTGGAAGAATCTCAACTTTGAGAGGGAAGGCCAGAAGGACTTTAAATCAGATAGCGGTGGGAACGATTAGTAGTATGACTCTTTGCTGGCTGTTGAACGAGGGGGCGGAGCACATATGGGGATGTGCTGAGTGCATTGATGTCGATTCTTAACTCAACTTAACTCAATTCAATTGTCGAAAACTGATGAAGGTTTGCTAGGTAAAAGAGTTGCAAATTGAAAACGTAAAGATCATAATGACCAGCTTTCCCCCGATGTGTCTCCACCTTGCCGTGGTGGGGGAGCTTGAGTGTCCCACTGACCCCAAGCGCTATGCCGATGGATATTAACTACATATTGGACAGCTCTTGGGATAGGGACCAGACTAAGAGATACACAACCTGTTGCTCTGCAGGTAGACTGAGGATAGCAGTCTAAAACAGGCGAACGATGCCAATAATCTGTCTGGACACAAGGCTCTCAGCCGAGGGGTATGGCTGAACGTCTCTAAGCCATAAATCCTCAGACGTAAGAGCTTGGCCGAGACATACCTACATCAAAATTTAGGTGAGGTGCTGAGCACGCTACATGCTTGGTGCAGATACTCGTTCGATGGCTCTTAGCTGGGGGATATGAGGGATCCCCGGATGAGAGGGCCTGGCCGTTTCTCGCCCACAGACGCACGGAGGTAAGGTGCTGAGCCGGCAGCACATGTAGCCTACCTCGTGAGCGAGAGGTGGAAAAACACCTCGGTCGCACGTTCCGATGAAAATCTGTAACCGTACTCATGGAGTGAGTGTAGTCAAAGGTGAAAAATTGTCTCGTTGACACTAAATGGAACGCTTGGCTTGCGAACCCATTAAGTGGCAGCCCGAAGCAAAAGCTTGCTGTGTGGAAGTCGAAATAAGAGTCTAACTTGTCTCGAAACCCGAGGAAGGCTAACCTCATTAAAAATGCCCGCTGAAGTCGGAAGTGCCAGCCTACGGGCGGCAAAATAAAAATGGCACTACGCAATTACGTCCGAGTGAAATGTCTTTCGTGACCGGAAAAGCTCTAACTAGTCTTCCCTCGTGCTAGGAAAATCTACCTAGTTTCCGAATGCCGCTCTTGTTCGGAACAGCTCTGACTAGGTAGTTTTCCGAATGTCCGTCGTGCCTGGAACAGCTCTGACGGGCGCAACGACAAGCACATGTCCGTGTCGAAAACTCGCTGAGTGGATACCGTCTGCAGACCTGTCTGGTTTGTACGGGAACGGCCCGGGGCGAACGAAATGCCCAATATATTGAAGTGAGGAATTAAAGCAGCCATGAGCAGGACGTGACGATTCCCTCGGTGAGCCCAGCACCAGGGCGCTATGTGTCGGCCCTGCAATTATGGAAGCCACCCTGGATGGCGGAAAATGCTATGGACTGTCCCTGCCTTCCCTTGAGGGATGATCGAAGTCTTCGACTGTTCCAACTTGACAAGCTGGAAGGAATGTGGACGGTACCACAAAAGTGAGAGTCTCCCAGAAATGCTAACCTGGTCAAAACAGCATGCTAAAAGTCGGATGTGTTGGCCTGAGGGTTTCGATCCAACTAGACACACCGCAATCACATCTGGAAGAAAGAAAAAACACTCCGGATGAACGCAAAGAAGAAGAAGAATAATGACCAGCTGAAAATATACAAGACATGACTGCATACATCCAGGACTCAGTATTTTATGACGTCATTGAGGGAGAATACATTACGTTCAACGATATAAAAAAGTAAAAGATCGTTTCCCACGCGTAATGGATATACAGTTCTCGCTCCATATTTATATAGACAAATTGACACACGACTGGCGATGTGGTCACTATAACACTGCCTGGTCAACATGATAGTGCAGGTCAATTAAACACGTTCCCACGATATATGAGGATTCGAACATTAGACCACCGGTCACGCATGGTAGCAATGCGCTGCCGTGGATCCCTCAAACATCCGTTTCCAAGTGGATTCGAATATACGGCCACCAGAAAGGCACAGCGCTAATGTGCCTCCACAAAATCACTATCAGATCGTCTGGCAATGGCTCGCGCCAATGTGACAGTGGTTCCTTCGGCGATATAGTTTCAGTAATTGTTAAATGAAGCACTTATGGCATTCGCCAATGTTTCGACTTTCCCTAACAGTCTGTCACATGTGTGCGTGTTTGTGTACCTTTCTTATATAGTGATTTCATTTCTTAACTGAATAATGATGCTCGGAAAACTGAGTTATATTTGGCTTGATGTAAAGTTTGGTTACATGTTCGTGACTTCACAATACATACCGTAGTTTTAGCTCTAAACTGCAGTGCCAGCATGCTTTCGTTGAGTTTCAAAATGTAAATGCTTAGGGCTTTTCTGGATAACTTTCTGAGCTGAAATAATTTCTCCATTAGTTACCACTATGACTCCCACGGAAGCCGTAGTATAGTAATACATAATACATATTCACAATATAAACTGTATAAAAATATATATCTATATATATATTTACAACTAGTCCCTAGAAGCACGTCTTCAGGCCTCGTGGTCATGGGTTAGATTCCGACAAATTTTCCCAGCCTAAGAGGGGTGCCGACGGAGGGGGAATTGAGTCTTGAGTCAAGAACAGACATCATTGCACACGGGGAATTTCCATAAACGCCCAATCCTCATCTTCAACAGCCAGTGAAGAGTTCCAATGCTAATGGTGGCCGTTACAGTCTGATTATATGTCCTTCTTGTTTTACCTCTGAGTGACGACTGTCGACCAGATCCTCTGACCACCCCATGCTGCTGCAATCTTTCTAGACTATGATACTGTTCTGTTCTTCTGCATTATCCACACGCTCCCAGAGGGCCTTCCCTACATTTGCCTTATCATACATCAAATCGCCCGTTAATAATACGGCACCAGCACTCTGTCGGTTCATTTCCAACTTCTGTGAATCCCCAGACACTTTTTTTTTTTTTTTTGCTGCTTAACACGGAGCCATCAGTATAGATAATCACATCGCCAGGACGAGAGTAGTCCTGAATTAACTGCTGAATTTCTACCTCCGTAGTGACTGCCGGTCACTCCCTAAACTCACGGCCAAATATGAGTACAACCCCACCCAAGTCTTAATTTTTTAATTCAGTACTTTGACCCACTCTTTGCCTCTGACAATATTCTCAAGCCTACACACTTCTCTGATGGTATCTTCTGCCTGAGCCACACATTTTCTTCTTATTAAAAAGCCTGTGGCTCGAGACTGCATCCGGGGAATCATGCAGGCATTGTTCATTGTGAGCAGCTACCCTGAGGTTTGACCTTGCCTGCAACACCTTGAGTCCGTCTGGGCCATGGTCCTGAAATAGCTCTGTAAAGAATTATGAGTTATTGTCAGAAGGAAACGACGGTGATAAGACAAAATTACAAAATCAGACAGAGTAAATAAGAAATAACCAGTTAGTGACTGAGCATCAGCTCAATAGTGATTTAATTAGGATATGTATATGAATAGAAATCAACCCGCACGAAGAGAGGTCAAGGACGATCATGTGACTTCGGGGCCGACAATATTGTAGAGCATTGGGCCGAGAAGATTTGTTAGCATCAACATCTCCGCTGCAGCAGCTAAATTCATGTAGATATTTCTTAACATAAATTCATGTGCACATTTCTAACTAGCATTGAAGAATAAAGGAAGATGGACCGACTAAGTCAACATGCAACTTTTCAAACCAGAGGATGACTGAAAGTACTATCAACCAGAAAATAGTCGACTAATTGTGTCAACATTTTTATCGATTGATATAAGGGACATTAGTATGGCGAATGTTCATCTAGTGTTCAGTGTGTAAAGACCAGCAAGTAGTGCTTACTTTTGTAGACTTTGTATAGACTAGTGAAGAGAATGGCGTCTCACGCCCTTGACGACAATGCCACCATATATTGATTATTGACTTCGTGTCAAATGGCCAGGTATAGGTAACACGATAACAACAATATTTTGGTGGTACCTGGCATTTGGTTTCATCGTTGATCTTTAAATTAAATTGGATTGGAACGCAGGCGTTGTACAGTCATTTCATCTCAGCTGTGTCTTTCCTAACAAACACTGTCATGTATTATTTAATGACTTAACAAGCCTAATAATAACAATAATATAAGGAGGCTCGACCGGGATCATGAATCAACATAACGTCACCACACAGGGCACTCATGGACACTGATAGCAGCCATTTTGAAAATTGAAATGAATCAATGAATCAAGTTAACGAACATTTTGGCACTCAATCAAATTACAAGGGTCGTCTAGACAAGACGAAGTAGCGGTGTGTCTGGATTGTGAGAATTCATCAAGGAAGTACAACGTTAATAGCAGTATGAAATACATCATCAAGTCTTCTCGGCCTTCATCACATTTGTGGCGTCATATATGTTATCTGTGAAAGACTGACCCAATATCATCGTATCAAATGGCAGTCATCTGCCTGAACATTTACACGTTTTCTAGACCATATGTGTGTGCTGAGTGCACTCTAGTGTCAAAATTAACAGTCATTTTCAAGACCACAAGAAGTACTTCTGAATTTCGAAAGAGAATGGAGACCAACGCACACCAAGTACATAAGTAGTGAACTTAATCCGACGAAGGAAAAGACACCTCAACTACAACTAGCCATGGTGCTTACATACTGAAGTCTTTCCAGCTATAGAAGTGCAGCCGACCAACTGGAGGAAGTTAATAACGATCCCAGACACGTTCAAGTCAAGTGGTTTGTTTGTGTATGCGTTTTGTTCGGTCGTTCGGGGTTGTTGATATTCAGGCGCACTATCTATAATTCTGTCTGTACTGTGTCATTACCAATGGCGGGTGGTTAATAGGGCTACTTTTGTGTTTTTGTCCATCATATTAACGCAAAGGTACGTTCTGCTCTGTTAGCAGCCGATATTTTTTTCTGCAATAGTCGGTAGCGCGAGCTTGTATCGCATCTACACTATTGAGGTGTCCCTTGTACATTGCAGAATCACCCTCATGGCTTCATTCTGTATGCGCTCTAGTTTCACTAGCTGTGGCTTTGAGACAGTAAGCATTTATAGTCCATATTCTACCACTGAAATGATCAAGTGTTAAAAAATTTTGAATTTTCTTTTCTGCTCAATGCCCCTTGTTGCTATACTCTTCAGTGCATTGAACCCCGTCTGACACTTTGTAAATGCCACTTCAACATGATCCCCAAAGTACAGGCTTCTATTAAAAGTGATTCATAGGCACTTCCGTCTACTTTCTCTATTCACATTTCTACAATTTATTGTAAGGGATGGTGGGTAAGTTCTAACAATCCTATTGTCCAGAGATCTACGCAAGACAGATGCCTTTTGTGGGTTAATGACAGTATTCATCTTCGTACACCAATCCATCACTTTTCCTGTTGTCGCTTGCAACTCCTGAACTGTTTGATTTCAGTCCCTCCCCTGCCTATATGCAAGAACAGCATCTGCAAATGGAGGGGGAAGGGGTGTTGGGAAGTACACGCAGGCGGCGTTCTATTGACTACATCAACCAACTAGTGCCAAATATGAATCTAGCACCATAATACAAACACATCTAACGACGCGTCAAAGGCTCCCTTATACTTTTACTAATTACTTCTAGTAACACAAATTTCCCCTGGTCTCTGGGTAATAAGATCAGACGCCCGTGTGTATTGGTGCGCACATAAAAATTCCCTTGGCAGTTTGAAATCGAAAAAGAGTAGCCTAACGGCGCGACCTTGGCAAAACTTTCGAGTTAAAAATCTACCCAAAGTATTTCAGGATCCTCGTCGGTGCTCCGTAGTTAGTGCACTGAGCTGAGATTCTCCAGACTCAGGCTTGAGTTATGAGTAGAACGGAGCACTTATGGGTTACACCCGTGTGCCGTGATATTGATAAGTCGACTAAACTAAACTAAATTAACTAAACTGATTATTACTTATTGTGAGATGTAGATTTTAATCTAAGAGAATATTTTGTTAAAAGTGTCTAGGGGATTTAATTTGATTCTCTATTATTTTAGCCACTTGAGGTGATCATGGAATTCTACCATAAACACAAGAATGAAAATACTTCACTCCTCTTCATAGCTGTATTTATGAGTAATTCTCCATTCCCACTTATCACCCTCTAAAGCTTATCTAGTGCTAGAAGACATTGATTGTTCACAACATATAAACAACCACTGGTGAACACTACATTTACTTGATGTACACATCAACAAATTTTGGACAAACAGTTCAAGTATTAAATCAAGATCTGGAGTAACATAAACTTTTGTAATAACCACAATGCATTTTCAGAACAGGCATGGGAATGATTTGCGTTATCAAAACACATTTACCCCCTTTGTCCCAAGAAAAACAAACAATGTTATTACAAACAACACAACAATAACAAATTGGGTCTACTTCCCTGGACCCACCTTACATAATTAAGGCAAATAATGATCTAAGTACATAGAACCCAACATATAAAACAGTTGTTTCTGACACCCTTTACAATTCTCATATTTTACACATAATGAGTTGGTGTCAAAATACTATACCATACCCTTCATTGAAAAAAAGCTACTGACCTATTACATCCATGGCATTGGACAAAAACAACATATAAAAGCAGTTTGTACTAATAATTAAACTAATTAATTATAGTATTCCTTTAGGCATTGCGGATGGGAATCCTTCTCCAGTGCGAAGCAGTTAATGTCCATAATTATCCGGGACAGAAATAAATACTCACAGTCATGTTCTAATGTCCACTGAAGTTTCTGCTGAATAATTATAATCCATATTAGGAAATAAATTCACCACCTATCCCCTCCATTGGGGCTGAATTCACGAATCTTCTGTTGCAAATGGCTCGGTGCCTTTGTGACAATTTGGAGCCTCAGGTTGGTCATACTTCAGGAGTTCCACTTAAGCTCTGCAGAAGGTAATTCCTTTTATCATCAGGTCTGAAGAAATGTCGACGTCCATTCAGCTTTTCGGCTTTAACTATCCGAATTCCAAATTGGCTCACACAGAGGTTTCACCCACCTAGTCACCAGTCTATAACCTATTCCACAGTTGATGGCATGTTGGCTGACATGGGACCAGCACACAGTTCTTATTCAGTATTTCTTTTCAGTGTCGACATAAAATGCTGTTTGTCATTTATTTGGTTCATCTGGAAATATTTCCAGGATTTATCTGCTGCATGGAACTGAAGAATATTACTTCCAACACATAACCAGGGTTGCGAGCAATCAGATGCTTCCTTTGGTTGCAGGCGTAAAGGGATTTACTCCGCTAGCCGATTTTATATGGTCTTTTTGATGGTATTCAAGTCTGAGATCTCAAGTGGATCTTGCTCTTTTCCATGTGTTTCAGATTTTGGAACCCTGAGGTAATCTGGTGTAGTTATGTTTCAGAGTATCTTAAGTTGGTACCTAGGTTGTACACTGGCTTATGGTGTTTCAGTGTCTCCTCCCCATTTGTTTGAGTTGGTGTCTTGAACCTTATGTTGACTTTTGCGGCTGTGTGACTTTTCTTCGAAGGAGGATACTTGGGTGTATCCTTTGAACTTGGGAGTCCAACAGACAGATGGAGTGTTCTTACTGCTGATAGTTTTATTACACGTAGTATAACTCCCATGGTTTAGTTGACCTCGACGATTGATGGTTCATCAGGCGGTACCTCCCAGAAGTAAAACAGGTTATCCTTTTTGTATCTGTGTACTAGGTATATCATGTCGACATTCTGATAATGAAGTCCATCCTGGGTATTCTGACAGGAGTCAGGATATCAAACGCTGAGTGTCAATCATCTTCGAATGTGTCTTTCGCTGGCTATGGCAGCTAATGTGTGCAGCAGTCAACATTGTTGATTGGTCCAGTTTAGGTTTAGGACAGGTTGCCATTTTCACGTTCTCCTGGCTTTTTACCCAGTTTCCAGTTGATAGTGAGGCAATGCAGTCCCACCAAATCCAACCACCACTTGCTTCTCTTCTATAGAAAAGGATGACAAAGAATACAACCGAGCATTAACCTACTGTGATGTGTTTACATTTCACAACACATTTACAAACAAAAAGGGGAAAGAGATAGGAGTGGGTTTCTAAGTTCCCTGTCCCTCGTTGCTTGTTGTAGAGCTTTTCTAGCTCTGATAGTGAGTGAGATATCTTTTCACTCTATGTTTCTTCTGTTGTTACTGGGACTATTAGATGAGTGAAGCCATCCTTTTTATCCAACACGTAGCTAGTGCATTTGTCATACCTTGAAGAGAATAGTCTAGACATAGGCTCTTTTGTTTCCTCGTCTCCATTCCTTCGCTATAATCAGCATTAGGCCAAGGCTAATGACCATACGGTTCACCTTTTCTTGTGTACTGACATGCACAAGGATTCTTACATCAACATCCTCTAATCCCCAGGGGCAACATTAAAATGTATATTCCCACAGTAAAGAGTAACAGTCAGGACCAGAGTAAAATTCTCATAGCAGAGAAAACATACATACATTTCTCTGCTATTAAGTACATGATAATCATACATAATAATTAATCATAATGATGATGCAAGGAGCCTAGGTTTTTGGATTTCCTCTGGGTTAATCCATAAACTAAAACATACATTGTTTTCCCCCACTGCTTACAGCAACATGAGGATAGTGACCGCTGTGATATATTTTGCCAATTACTGCTATTATTCGGAGTGTATTTATCAGAATAACTTTTGCTGTCTTTGTTCTTGAACTTATATTCTCAAACATGGCAATTCCCTAGAACTATTTTATGAAATGATTTCATGTCCCTCACTCATATTGAGTGGTTGCTAATATGTTAACAAGAAGATGTGTACCAACTTTGGCACGATAGTTTCAAGTTACAAATTAGACTTTAGCAGAAACAAGTTCTCTACTATGAAGTATGTTCATACAAGGTGTACTCAAAAGTCTGCTTCCACATGGAGAAATTGTATCTTTGAAAATGTCTTTTAGAGTTCAATCTCTATAGTGCATAGATTATTTGCAGATTTCTAAGCATAGATAGTGAGACAATGCATAGAAGTTATTTAACCATAGGAAAATGAATTTGACAGACACGAGTTCTCTACTGTGAAGTATGAATCAGGAGTCTGCTCCTACGTTGAGAAAATTTCTAGAATGTGTTTCTGACATGAGTTTGATACTCTACAGTACCCATAATATTTATAGGTTATAAGCATTGCTGATGAGATATAGGTTTACAATGCCTATAAAAGGTTTTAACATAGGAATATGAAATTGACAAGCATAGGAAAAATTACAGCGTGGCCTGGAATGGCGCTTAGTGGTAAAAATCAATCAGACTCCAGTTTACAAGAATTGTTGATTTATCATTCTAACTAATTCTTAATTAAACACAATGGTATATGTAATACGTAATACGTATTAATAATGTAGATTTTAACATACCAATGGCTGCAGAGAATGATAGTTTTTAAGGCAAAAATGCCATTCCCCACACGGGGAAACTTTTACGTGTCCGCTCTTTGTGTTGCACTGACCAAAAATGGCTACAAAGAGCCTTTGTTTTACAATAAGTCCCGGTTTTGTCAGGTACGTGAAAGAAAACTAAGGCCATATTTTAACCTACTGCCAAATAAATTAGGCTCTGTTTTATTTTCTACACCTACACTAAGTAAGATACTTAAACAGTAATTATCAGGGATGTGTATTTTTAAGGGCATCAATAGACGGAGGTTAGTAGAGACGTTTTTGTATGCCACACTTATGATTTTTCTTCGGATTCTTCATGTACCTGATCAAGACAAGATGTTGCAAAGCATTTTATATTGTAGTGAAATTTAAAATGCTTGTATCTTTACTTGTTGTCCAGTTATTTTTCTGTCTCTCTCCGGTATCTTCCCACATAACGCTGTTTTTTTTTTACTATTTCATCTTTTCATTTGATAAGCCCCATAGATGTCATGCATCGTTTCATTATTGTTTCCTAGGGAAAGACATGCGGGCACATAATGAGACTGCAGCAGGTACCATTAACATTGGGACTCTTCGCTGATTGTTAACAATAAGGTCTAGGCGCATATGGGAATGTGCTGAGTGATGGGATGTATGTATTTGACTTTGCGTGTTTTCTGCTCTTTCCAGAATATTCTTGAGCTTTTTCTCACAAACCATATCTCTGTTGCATCCAACTTTCCCATGGTTTTATTACTCCTTCCCTAGTAGTCTCATCCACCCGGAAGAACAAGTCACACACAACTTTTAGGTAAACGAACTGTACATTGTATACTCTTAACAATGTCTTCGATTCTAGTAAAGTAAACAACCAAGTTGAACATTTAAATATGGCCCTCGATATAGAAACTCGTGATAGCCCAGTGGTTAGTTAGTCTGCCGGGTCCTTTGGTCTCGTTAAAAGAGGACACTCATTTTCAAACAAAACTAAAGGGAAACATATTTTGTTTTATTTCAGTCATGTGGAATGAATATGTCTTAAAGAAAACTCCAAAAAAAAAGACATGATCTCTCTCATCAGAAGAGGATTGTCGGCAAACATTGGAATCATCATAAGAAGGGTACAGTTGGAGTTTCATTGGCACCTTGCCGTCTTGACAGACGATAGTTTGTGCTTTAAAAAGGCATAATAACTTTTACGTATGGCGGTAGCGAGTGTGACTGATAAGGCCAATTTGCGCTGTAAATGTCCGTTCACAGCGGGTGCATGTGAACACGTGGTCATTTCCACCATCATGCACCATCTTACGTCTCAAACGCTTGGTGTGTGACTTATCTGCAATAATTTTCTCCTTTGTCTTTATTCCATTTCTGATGTTTGCCCTCCATG
Source organism: Cepaea nemoralis (assembly GCA_014155875.1). NCBI lineage: Eukaryota > Metazoa > Mollusca > Gastropoda > Stylommatophora > Helicidae > Cepaea > Cepaea nemoralis. Next base: position 516,241 of record JACEFZ010008728.1, read on the forward strand.
CAAAACGTTCAGCGGCGACTTCCTCCCATTGTGCATTATCAATGCCTGTATCAATCATGTCCCGCTTACACACATCTTTGTATCGTAGTAGAGGCCGACCCTGTGATCTCTTACCCATCTGTAATTCACCAAAAAAGATGTCCTTTGGTATTCTACCATCATCCATCCTCCTAAGATGTCCTATCCATCTAAGTCTACGAAGACTGAGCATGGAATAAACTGTCACGCAACCTGATCTTTCCAATACTTCAGTATTTGTGATTTTGTCTTGCCACTTAATACCAAGAATTCTTCGCAGACACCGCATATGAAACCTGTTTAAATTTTTCTGTTGGTGTGAGTAAGTTGTCCAGGTTTCACTGCCATAGAGAAGAGTACTAAGGACACAGGCTTGATAGACAAGGACTTTTGTTTTGGCAGTAAGCTTCCTGTTCTCCCAGACTCTTTTTCTTAACCTGTTCATTGTTGTTGCTGCCTTACCAATCCGGATGTTGATTTCCTGATCTAGGGATAGTTTGCTATTTACCACTGATCCTAGATATGTAAAATGGTGTACTATCTCTAGTTCGGCGTCGTCAATAAAGATTGATGCTACCCCATGTGCACCTTGTGACTCAGCGAGGCGAGTCTCCTGCAGGCCAGCAATATCAATGTTAAGACAATTGAGTTCGGCATCAATCACAGTCGTTTTCCTCACATCGTCAATATTGGTCAAGTCAGTGGAAAATCCTGGACACATGGTTCTCACGTTCCAGGTTGCAAGCCGTAGCTTGAGGTTTCTATTTTTATTTTTGTTTGTACCTGGTGCAATGGTTTTACAGCCTGCGATTCAGATTGTGTCCTAGCCCCAAGCACCCATTGAAGCAGGCAGGCTGTGGCGGATCAGCACCCAATTGGCCGGGGGCTGCCCAGCTTGAGGCGGGCGGTAGCTGATCAGTGACACCTGTAGGTGTCTCCCACCGTCAGAGGCAACGCGTGGCGCCCCATGTCTACGCCAACTGACAAGGACTTATAACCCGTAACAGTTGCCTCTCGCTTTGATTCCGAGACCAGTTAAGACCAGGGATGGAGTTATTGCCTCTCCATAGCACAAAGCCTGGGCTAAAATAAAGAAACCATGTGTTGCCCATGCAGCATGATCCCTCTCTCGGCCTGCCTAGTTCACTCCAGAGGAAAGGTAACACCCCTACATCTGGAACAGGACAAGCTGCAGAAGCTGCCGGATCAGCAAAGCAATGCTCTAACTGTCCGCCTGTCAGAGCTTCGATCCTAGACCAGCCGCCAACCAAGGCTTAGGGCCTGGTCTGTCCTGCCATGACATTTTGTCTTTAGCTTGCATTTCCTCGCACCAGGGTAAGGCTTGTACCCTCCCAATTGCGCTCTTCCGCCCGAAGCCGTTGGCACAATGTGGAGGTGTCGGGTTTGGTAAGCGCCGCCCAACGTTCGGCGCTAACAGAAACCAGGTAGTACCGTCTACTGTTATACGGTACTGTTATACAATTGAGTACAATCATCATAACAAGAAAGTGTTTGGGGAAGAGTAGTCGGAGGTAGACCAGAAGAGATAGTTAGACAGTTTGACATCATGCCCAGGGGAAGCATCTTTATCAAACTTAACTAGCCGTACACGAGACAATAGGTCGTGCACAGATATAATAAGCAACGCCTCACGGCACTGATAATAATAAGATGATTTGGTATCTCTTAACATTTCACTTTCGGGCCCTGGAATAATGAGAATGGCCATGGATGGTTCAGTTTACCATGATTTGATGACCTACGGTAACAACTGCAAATATCTCAAGTGGACATTAAGCTAGTTATGGGTGTTATACCTTCACGAAAGAACAGTAAAGTTGCCGAATGGAAATGGGTGCATACACGATGGAGAACACTAATTATAAGAAAAGAACAAGAAACAGCTCATCAAGAATGCGAAAGTCTTGATGGTCATCATTGACAACAATGAAGCAAAGATATTATGACTTCGCCCGGTATCTGGCTTCCTTTTTTACGCTTATATTTCATATTGATTAGCATAACATAGCAAGTCTGCTTGTCATGTAAAGGTCGCGAGAATATAAACTAATTATTAGATAACCGCGGGGTCCAGTCAACCTAAATCTTGTAAGTTAATGTTGATTTGTTGTATGATTTGCATCTGTATGTCTGCCTGTAAAGACGATCAACACAGCTGTAAGCATGCATGCGTGTGAATCAAGGACGCGTCATCAAAGTGTTACATCCATGTTTCATTGTTAGTATGAGAGAGAAACAAATAGACCACTCAGGAAAGCTGCCATTATTCTATAACATTGCTAGTAAGAGAGAGACACAAATAGACCACTTAGGAAAGATGTCATTATTATAATACAAATCCAGAATCAGGAACCTGCTGATGGTCTGTCAAGTATTAAACCATCCCATTATGTAGACGTGAATGAACGGAGGAATATGTGGCCAGCGTTTCCCTCACTCAGCGGACGGAGAGCTTCAGGGTCGAACCCCTTTACGACCGCCCCCATGATAGTTGAGTCAAGAACGGCCTTTATAGCACTCGGCACATTTCCAACCGTGCTCCATCCCCATTTTCAACAGCCAGCGAAGAGTCTCATTAATATTGGTATCAGTAGCATTCTGAATGTTTGTCCGTCTGGTTTTTCCTTGGAGTCTTGAGTGTCGGTCAGATCCTCTGTAAACTCCCCCGCAGCACCATTCTCTCCAGATCGTGATGATCTATCGTGATGATCTATCTGTTCCTTTACACTATTCATTCATTCATTCAGTAGCATGTCCTTTGCAGAACCTCGCTCCCATAACAACCTTCCGGAAAGCTTCTCGATCACAAGCAAGATGTCCCGCGTCTGATACACCCATCTGGAGATCATCCGCCACATCCTGCACCCATCTTCTCTTTGGCCTTCCTCTTCCTCTCTTCCCAGGCATATACCCTTCCATTATTGTTCTCTCCAAACCTTCGTGACGTTTCAAGTGACCAAAATACTTCAATTTTCTTTGTTTTATCGTCTTTAATAGCCATCCCTCCTCAATATTCAACTCTTGAAGTATGGATGCATTTGTTCTTTTCTTTACCCAAGATATTCTTAGAACTCGTCTATAACATTTATATTCAAAGGCGTTTATGCGCTGTTCAGCTTGTTTAGTAAGTGTCCATGTCTCACAGGCGTATGTTGCAATGGGAAAGATGCATGCTCTTAAAAATCTAATTTTTGTAGTTCTGTCTGTCCCACTCCATAATTTATTCATCTGTTTTAGTCTTTGAAGAGCAATGGATAGTCGCCGTTTAATTTCTTTCATTGTGTCACCGTTATTGGTAATCAATGACCCAAGATATTCAAAATTTTCCACCACCTCCAATTTTCCCCCATTAATGTATATTTCTTTCTCCATAGTAGTTTTATCTGTATGCATTATCTTTGTTTTTGCTATGTTAAGATATAAGTTGTGATTTTCACTATTCAATTGGGTTGAGGCTATTAGGTTTTCTATGCCATTCTGTGTTGTGGATAGTAATACTGTATCATCAGCATATCGAATCTCTGGTATGTCATGACCGCCGATATTTAGGGCATCATATAGCTCCCTGTTTATATCATCTCTTACATTTCTCATTATATTTTCGGCGTACTGGTTAAACAAATAGGGTGACAGCACGCAGCCCTGACGGACTCCTTGCTTGATGTCAAACCAATCTGATGCCTCGCCATCTATTCTAACTGCTGCTTGTTGGTCTAGATAGAGCATTTTTATGAGTTGTACTACATGTGATGGAAAGCCCATAGTCCTCATGATTTCCCAAAGTTTCTGATGCTGTACACAGTCAAATGCCTTTGAATAATCCACAAAATATGAGTATAGGTTTACATTAAATTCTCTGCACTTCTCTATTTGTAAACGCATGTTGAATATGTGATCTCTTGTTCCTCTTCCTTGTCTAAATCCAGCTTGAACTACGTTAATCTCTTCTTCCATTTTCTTACGAAGTCTTGCCATTATGACTTTTAGTAGGATTTTACTTGCATGACTGATCAGGGCAACAGTTCTATAGTTGGTGCATAATTTCAGGTTGCCCTTTTTTGGTATTGGAATGAAGATAGTTCTCTTCCAATCTTTTGGCCATATACCATATTTCCAAATCTTTGTACATAATGCATGATACATGTGTATGCATTCTTCCTTTACACTATACACTATGTATATGATCCCAAAAAGCTCCGACCACGCCTATCTCAAGATATTATCAGCGTATCTTCCTAGCGGTTATAGTCTTTACTTTGAAGAACGGGGTTTCTATGGACACGGTGGTCGTGTGTTTGAATCCCAATTAAGTCGAGGTGTATTACTTACTTGTAATCGCTAGAGCGACCTTTAACGAGTGACAGACATCACGGAAGGTTTGATTTCTCTTTCTCCTACTAAGGACTATCCTTGCATGACTAATAATTAAAGACATACTAACGGATAAGTAACACTTCCAGACTGCTTGAATCTAGAGTTAAGCGTACGTTTAGTTGGGAGCGACGTACGATGAGACAAACGGGAGGTGTTTACACGTAGTGTGTCAGTGAAGAGCTGAATATCTACACAAGGCGCCATTTGCTCCTGGAGACAGAGCATCGAAGAGTTTAATCGGAAAGTTACGATGTCGAATCTTGGATATACAAATCAGTCAGATATCTATGTATCTTAGTTAAACATTATATCAAAAATAAGTATACAACTAATATTGTTTGCAAGAACTTAGAAATAACTGGACTTTAACCTGTAACGCTATATCCAAACTCGGATAGGGAAACGGATCCTGCAGCGATAAAGCCAATCATAGACAATCAGCAGACAAGTGAGAATTAGTTTAAGATTTCGGAGATGTGGTTTTATATACGCAGATGAAAACACCTTTCATCGGGCACTGTTAGAACAATAACATTCCGTTCGAAGTGTACATTATCGTTGTTCATATTAGTAGATTACCGTTACAGTTGGACAAGTTAGCAATTGTTGTTTGGTCTGTTTCATCATGATCATGTTACCTGCCGATAAGCATGGGTGGTCACGGTTGGTCATCTTACACCTTCACTAGAATTTTGTATTGAGTCGGTGCTTTTATTCTGATTATGCCATATGTCCACGTCATGCAGATATTTATCTGTTTTCCTTCCTCGTCCTCTTCTAATATCAAAATTGTCTTGTTGCTTGTAAGATTGCAAGTTTATTTCTCCTCATGATGTGCCTGGAAAATCTTGATTGTCTCCGTCTAATTTCTCTAACCAAGTTACGCTTTTCGTGTATTTCAAGAACTGCTTCATTTGTTTTGTGTGTGCGTGCGTGCGTGTGTGTGGCGTGTGTGTGTGTGTGTGTGTGTGTGTGTTTGTGTGTGTATGTGTTTGCGTGTGTGTAGGGTGCGATCGTGTTCGTCCGTGGTATTATTTGCATTTGCTATTATGTGTGTGATTCGCTTTATGCATGAATGAGGACATATGCGCTTAAGAGGGAGTGAGAGAGAGAGAGAGAGAGAGAGAGAGAGAGAGAGAGAGAGAGAGAGAGAGAGAAGAGAGAGAGAGAGAGAGAAAAAAAAAGAGACATAGAGATAGAGAAAGAGACACAGAGAGAGAGAGAGAGAGAGAGAGAGAGAGAGAGAGAGAGAGCGAGAGAGAGAGAGAGAGAGAGTACCAGTGTAAGAGAGAGAGAAGAGAGTGAGAGACGAAGAGAGAGTAAATGTTTGTAACTGTGTGAGTAACTGTTTGTGAGTGAGTAAATGTGCATGCGAGGCAATGTGTATCTGCGAGTTATTGAGTGGGTCTATAACTGTGCGAGCGTGTTTAAATGGTGTGTGTGTGTGTGTGTTATATATATATATATATATATATATATAGATATATATATATATATATATATATATATATATGCGTGTGTGCGTGTGTGTGCGTGTGTGTGTGTGTGTGTGTGTGTGTGTGTGTGTGTGTGTGTGTGTGTGTGTGATCCTGCCTGTCTAACAAAATTGTAATATGTATTATCTATGTTTACAGCATTCATTTGAAAATGTTATTTTGTTTCCATGTGAGTAGATAGCACAATAGATAATTGATGTACGAATCATGAGTGGTTGGAAGGGCTGAATGGAAGACGGGTCTGTGTGCCCACTTTGTGACCCTTTAAAATATAGTTCATTTGTTCATTTGTTCGTCCAAAGAAATCACATTTACATGTTAACGTGTTGCACCCAAGGAGTATGTTTAGTAGGGTGAAGAAAGGAATGTTTCGTGTTGAATAGCTTTCCACGCTTCAGAGGTCATAGCTTGTTAGAACTGTATTGATATTTTGCCCTGGCCAATGCCGGAGTGCGTGATAATGAACAGGCTGATAGTCTGGCAGAGAATGTACCTCTTGGTAGATTACTTATGGACAAGGAGGGGTGGTCGAGCGCCTTTGGAGCCAGCTTGGAGAGGACGGGGGAACAGACTGAGAACCCGTATGTTGAAAGAATGATATTGCCGGCGATCGGCAAGGGTGCTGGACGAATGTCAAAACTGAGGGCGAAGACCAGAACTTTCAATCAGATAGCGGTGGGAACAATTATTAGCATGACTCTTCGCTGGCTGTTGAACGAGGGTATGGAGCGATGAGTGCAGTGATGTCGTTTCCATAATCAACTAAACCAACACAACTCATTCTATGCTGACGGTCTGAAGTCACCTGGTGCACGCGACTTTCCCCACCAGTCGAGGCTGCTCCCAAAGCACACAATCACTCCGTTTATGTGATATTCTGTGAGGTGTGAAATCATCATTTGTACTAGGCATTTGTAAAGAAGGTAGTCTGCCATTGCTTTTCTTCCCAATTTTAAACAGATTGTTCGGTGACAGCAGCCATTGTCTTTAAAAGGGGACCCACTGCCTTCCGTCGCTAACATGAGACGATAACGATCATCATCATGTGCCATGCCGATAAGCGGATAAGCGTGGGCGGTCATGTTTCGCCATCTTACACGATCACTAGAGTCATGTGACAGTCTCGACAAAACCACGTGGCCACTCCATCCAGTTTTTACATCCTTGCCTTCACATTTGTCTACTCCACTCATTCTTGCCAGTTGTCACCAAGTTCTCCCATTTATTTCCTACTTTATAAACCAACCATAACCTAACACTCTCTATCTGCTGTCCCGTAGTTCAGTTCACCAGTTGCTTTTATGGTTTCACATTAGTCTGGTTTATCAACGGTACAACGGTAACCATGTATGTCCCATAGGCTACTTCTTCTCTGTTATGGGATGCCCAAGGGTGTCCCATTGGCTACTTCTTCTGTCTTATGGGATACCTCTCGCCTGCTACCCCCTGATATGTCTATGTCTATGCTTAACAACAGATATATATGGCTGGTGTTTATTCTTCCTCTTCTTCTTCTGTGTTTGTTCGAAATGTTGTTTTAGACATAATTGCTTTGTGTCTGCTTACAGCAGAGCTGCGATATTTGTATCTTTCGGCCGACACATCCGACTTCTTCAGGCATGTGTTGACCGGGTTACATTCCCTGGTGTTTTCAAGGGCGTTCAACTTTCACTGTTGTGTTGCTATCGCCATAGCAGCTGTCCCATTTAGAACAGATGAAGACACCCCGGCCGGGCCCTCAAGAGAAGGCAGGGGCAGACCATTGGCATTCCCCGTGGCTGGAGTTTTATCAGTGTAGTAAGGGCTTGCATGTAAAGTAAGTAAAGATCCCATTTGCACGCCTGAAAGCGCTTCGGACAAATAAAGCTATACCTATATTTGTATAGACAAACGGCATTCAGTGAGTGATGTGATCGGTATCACAATTATGGCCTTTACTTCCCAAAACATTTCTAGGTACCATTTTAGGCTTGATGAACCTAAGCTCCCATGAGTCCAGGTCAGTTGTTAAAATCCCAAACCATCCAGATGAGATCGAACATAAGACCACCGGCTAATCTTATGATGGTTAGTGAGATAACTATCATGGTTAGTGAGATAACTATCATAAGATTTAGATCGGTTCACAAATAAAGATTCAAGCACATCACATCAGAAAAGTCCTATCGGTCTTATTTGTAGTTTTCAGTTAACTTCGTTATCGAATAGGGAAACGTAAACTTCGAGGAATAGAGCTGGAAATTCCCTCTCACATCGTCACGACCAAATGTGCGTGAAATTCTTATTGTATAATAATTCTACAGGTTTGCCTTTAATTTTATTTTTAGAACAGCAACTATTGACTTTAGGTTTTTCTTGTACAAATAGGAGGAAGTACGCACATTTACAATTCCACATAAAGAACCGTTTTAGACGTTTGGAAAACTATTTAAAAAAGCAACGTTTTAACGTAATTTCTGAATACAATTTATTATAGCCGCCATATTTTTATCTAAACCATTTCATTTTTTACAATCACTGCTCTCGACGAGATCTCGATTCCCTCATTCATCCATTCGCGAGCAGTTACGGCGCGTACGAGCGTAAAAACCCACAGAATCTTCAAGGCTTGCCTGCCCACTCATTGCCACGAACAATCAGATCACTATCGATCAGCGAACCCTAAAGAAAGCACACTGTCCTGATTAGGTCAACAAAACTTCGGGCGTCCAAGTGCTACAAACTGTGTTAGTGCGCAGGCTTGACGCATCACGTGACCACCTCTAGCAATCCCAACAGCGCATTTATCCAGCTTCGGAGAAAATGAAATTTCATTTTGATCTCCGGAAAATCGCCTGGAATGAGCTGAATAAGATTTAGATTACGCGTTTCTTGTTTACAATTGTGCAAATTGGCACCGCTTATTTCGTTAGGGCTAAAATGGAGACGGGTTGCCAGTGTCAGGAAGGGATTTCTGGGATTCTTTGAGAAGTCTTTGGGCTCGGGTGCAATGTTAACTTGGGGAATTCAGTGATGGGCTAGCTTGAACTAGGGTGACAGATTTGAAATTCACGTTGATCAATTTGCTTGTGAAAGTGGGTAGGAATTATGCCAAATTGAGTTTGCTCTAAGACTGTTCTGTTCTGGAGAAAATGTGTTAAATCTATATTGCGTGAGAAATTGAAGCAGAGAATGGGAGAACGACAGATAGGATTAGTGAATAAAAATGAGTATTTGTTTTAAAGCCGTAGACAGGTAAATTTCAAATTTGTGGACGATCTAAGCTGAGTAGATTACATTAAATCAGATTGTTGAATGAAAGGACAATTGTACATGCATAGGAATAATTAGATTTGTCTCTGCTTCTCACAGATAGTTTTGATATTTACCCAGTAAGCATTGGTTATTGTCTCTTTTTTTTCCATCCCATAATTTTCTAATAGTATCTTGGATCATTTAGAGCAGTGGTTCTCAACCGGTGGGGAATTTCCCCCCCCCCACCCAGGGGGGGGGGGGAATTTTAGGGTTTCCAGGGGTGGGGGGAGGAATGAACATAATTTCAAGATCGCGTTAATACTTGATATTGCTTTTCCCTTCATACTTTACAGTTATGCACGTCTCATCCTTCTAAAATTCATTTTATAAAGTAAGTAGACCCACAAATCACGTTTTATGTGGATGTCTAGACCTGTTTTTAACATATTTACCTTCCATTTTTACGTATACTGTGTAGGGGTAGGGGGATTTTAGGTAGGGAATTATGAAGGGGGGGGGGGGGGGGATGACGTTCTGAAAATATGGTGAAGGGGTGCACGGGCCAAATTGTTTAAAAGGAAAGGGGGGGGAGGGGGGGGGGGGGAATGACGTTCTGAAAATATTGGTGAAGGGGGACAAAGGCCAAAAAAGATTCAGAACCACTGATTTAGAGGCTGTGTGAGGAATCGCCATAGGAAGACATAACGTCAATATTATAAAATATGCAGGTGATACAGTATTGATTACAGACAATGAACATAACTTCAACATTTATAAAATGCGATTAACGTACATAGTGAACAACAAAGGTTACAATTAGATTATAAGAAAGCAGGGAGCTTATGGTGATCTCCAAAAAGAAAGGCAGATTAACCTGAAAAAAAAAACAATTCTAACACTTAGTGACAACGGCAAGATTGACGTGATGAAAAGCAAGGAAAAGGCAGAAAAATAAATACCTGCATCGCTTGGCGACATGGCATAATTGAGATTAGAACACAGACTTGATCCTTGATTCGGATGATTGTGTGTGATGGCGAGCCATGATGTTGGTCCCGCTTATGGGCCCCATGGCAACAGTTCCGGTGTGATGACCCTCGGTCCAGACCATATTACTATATGTGTAATATAAATATATGTTACTTTACGAGATTCTTCTGAATGCAGTGAAGAGGAGAATATATGAAAAATTGATGTAAAGTTAATAACTCTGAGTGTTGGAAGGAATTGCTAAACTGGCAAATAAGGCAAAAATCTAGATATATATAAAACAAAGTGTATGTATGTAAATATATATGTAAATCTATATGTATGTCCTTTATTGTTCGGCGAACGGCCCATTCCGATTGAGGATGGGAAATTTTCTACACGCATTCCTTCATTTCCAGAGCTGTCAACTTGTCATAGTTTAGTTTCTTGTTTTTTTCTCTTCCTCCTCCTCCCTCCTCCCCCCTCCCCCCCCCCCCCTCTCCCTTCTCCATTCCCCCCTCCAAAATACGTACGTAAATATATGTAGTGATGATGATGAAAGAGTATCCCCCGAAACCAAAACGTCTAGGGAAAGTCGGAAGAAATAGTGACGTTGAAATACACAGAATCTCGTCACGAACGGCAATAGCATTCATCATCAAGTGCCCTTTCGGCGCCGGCTGGCGTAGGCGTTTCCATGCTCTCCGTAGATCTACACTTGATCCAGTCTTTTTTTTTTTCTATCTTTTCTTTGTCGACCCTTGTTTTTGTGTTTTTTTGGATCAACTCTGCTGTCTGATATCCTCCCCCTGGCCCCTCACCCGGCCAATATAATAAACAATTAATCTTTATGTTGTAAGGGAAGTTATAACAGTACGCTGTACGAAGGGAAGAACACTAGACGAGTCATCGAATTCCATGCGGACAGGAAGGGGAACGCGGTAGACGCCAAAACTGATAGAAAACGAGTTATAAGAACAGGGCGAAAGTAAGAAGATACAGTGAAAATAAAGGCCGCGTAAGCGAGGGCGGAAAGATACGAGAAACGAAAGGAGAAAGCCGCAAATAAGAGGAAGTCAAGGAGTGGAAAATAAAAAGGAAGTGCGTAGGGCAAGACGGCGGACAATATAGACAAGAGGAAAGTCAGAGAAAGGAAGAATGTAAAGAAAGAAAGCAGAGAGAAATGAAAGAAGAAAGGGTGAAGACGAGAACAGAAAAGATAAGAGGCAATAGTAAAATAACAAATAGCAATCTCGCGAGGAACGAATAGCTGGAGAAGAAAAAGAAGAAGAGGAAATAAACAAGAAGAAGAAGAGATAAAGAGGAGGAAGACAGCAGAATTGGAAAAAATTGGAAACGATAAAGCACTGAAGGCATAAGCAGAGAGGAGAAGAACGGGACTATACGGGCACGGAACGCTGGAGCAAATCTAGGATAAGCACAGGCATAATATTATACCCTGGCTGCGTGATAGAAGGAGAGAAAGAAGAAGAAGATAAGAGAAAGGGAAAGGAGATGAGAACGAGGAAATAGGAAGAGGAAGAAGGAAAAGAATAAGGTAAGTAGAAGAAAGAATGGAAATAAAGATAATGACGAAGAAGGGATGAAATGCACCGTAAGGAAGAAAGAAAAGGAATGGAAGTCAAGAAGAAAGAACAAGAGAAAAAAGAAGAAAAAAATATGGGAAGAAAAAAAAGAAGAAGAGTGGAAAAAGAAATGGAAGAAGAAACGAAGAAGGAGAAAGAAGGAGGAAAGAAGGAAGAAGAAGAAGGAATTATGAGAAAAGGAACTAACTAATACTAGAACAAGAAGTAATAAGGAAGAATAATCATTATATGAAGACAGAAGTCTAACAGGATGCATAGTAAGGAAAATACGAAAGAACGAAGACAAGATAAGCTGTAAAATAAGAAAGATCAATAAGAAATCACGAATAATAAATATTAATAAGAATAAAAACGAAGGATGGAAGAAAGAATGAATAGGAATAAGCTAATAGTAAGAAAGTAAGAAGAAGAAAAGAATCCAAAGAAAAAAAGGGGAATGAAGAGAAGGAATAAAAAGAAGCAAGTGTCCATTAAACCGGTGTAATATAAATAAAATTAAAAGAATATAGAAGGACGATAAAGCTCTGCCCACGAGTAGATAAATAAGAAATAAGTCATAAAGGAAAAGGAATAAGAATAAAAAAGAAGGGAATAAGTAAACAAAAAAAAAAACCTGAAGAACAAGTTGAGACAATAATAAGGAGCACTACAAGGTTTCATAATATCATGGAATAGAAATTAGTCCGATCTAAAAGAATAAGATAAGAAGAATTACAGAAGAAAGAATAAATTAAGTAATAATAAATAATAATTATTATTAAGAAATACTAATAAGCATAGCAATAAACATAATCTCATTAAAAGAATAATAAAGATATTCCTATTGCCGAAAAAAATCATCACTAATAATACATCCCTAATACAATTTTATCTTTCTCCTTAATCCTCATCCTCCTACCTACTCCTCCCTCTCACTTCCTCCCTCTAACTCTCAGCCTACTCCCTCCTCCTCCCTCCTCCTCCCTCTATCTCCTCCTCCCTCTCATCCTCCTCTACTAATTCTCCCAAGAATCCCTTCACATAAGCTCCTCACTCTTTTTCCTCCTCACTCACTCCTCCTCCTCTCAACAATTCCTCCTCTCCTCCTCCTCCTCACCTCCTCACCATTCCTCCTCCTCCCTCCCTCATCCTCCCCTCTTTCTTTCCCTCCTCCTCCTACACCTCCTCTCCTCTCTCCTCCCTCTCCTCCTCCTCACTACCTCTCCCTCCCTCCCTCACCTCCCTCCTCCCTCTACCTCCTCCTCCCTCCTCCCTCCCTTCACATTCCTCCTCCTCCCTCTTCCTCCTCCTCCCTCCTCCTCATCCCTCCTCCTCCCTCCTCCTCCTCGCTCCTCCTCCCTCCTCCTCCTCCCCTCCTCCATCCTCCCTCCTCCTCCTTCTTCCTCCCTCCTCCTCCCTCCTCCCCCTCCTCCTTCCTCCTCCTCCCTCTCCGCCTCCTCCCTCCTCCTCCTCCCTCCTCCTCCTCCCTCCTCCTCCCTCTACCTCCTCCTCCTCCCTCCTCCTCCCTCTACCTCCTCCCCCCTCCTCCCTTCACATTCCTCCTCCTCCCTCTTCCTCCTCCTCCCTCCTCCTCTCTCCGCCTCCCTCCTCCTCCTCCCTCTACCTCCTCCCTCCTCCTCCCTTCACATTCCTCCTCCTCCCTCCTCCTCCTCCCCTCCTCCTCTTCCCTCCTCCTCCTCCCCCTCCTTCTCCTCCTTCTCCCTCCTCCTTCTCCCTCTTCCTCCTCCCTCTTCCTTCTCCCTCCGCCTCCTCCCTCCTCCTACTCTCTCATCCTCCTCCCTCCTCCTCCCTCTCCCTCCTCCTCACTCTCCTCCTCTTGCTCCCTTCTCCTCCTGCGTTCTCCTCCTCCTCCTTCTCCCTCCTCCTCCCTCTTCCTCCTCCCTCCTCCTCGCCTCCTCCTCCACCCTACTCCTCCCTCCTCCTCCTAATCCCTCCTCCTCCCTCCTATTCCTCCCTACTCCTCCTGTCTCCTCCCTCCTCCTCCCTCCTCTTCCCTCCTCCACCTCCCTCTTCCTCCTCCCTCCTACATTTACCCAAGACAGACAGACAGTCAGACAGATAGTCGGGAACGGGATCTTATATGACTACTTATATAATTTAAATGAGATGCTCTCCACCATGGGCTGGGCCGGGTCAGACAGACAGATAGATAGATAGATAGACAGACAGACAGACAGACAGACAGACAGACAGACAGACAGACAGACAGACAGACAGACAGACAGACAGACAGACAGACAGACAGTCGGGAACGGGAACTTATATGACTACTTATATGAATTAAATGAGATGCTCCCCACCAGGAGTTGGGCGATGCCGGGCCGGGTCAGACAGACAGACAGATAGATAGTCGGAACGGGAACTTATATGACTACTTATATGAATTAAATGAGATGCTCCCCATCAGGGTCTGGGCGAAGACGGGCCGGGTCAGACAGACAGACAGACAGACAGACAGACAGACAGACAGACAGACAGACAGATAGTCGGTAACGGGAATGAGAACTTATATGACTACTTATATGAATTAAATGAGATGCTCCCCACCAAGGCCTGGGCGAAGCCGGGCCGGGTCAGCTAGTATGTAATATAACAATATATGATAGACTGTGTAGAAAAATTAACGTCATGGAACTGAACTAGCAAATTTACGCGTACAGTATTCAGCAATGTAAAGATGACAATCAACACACTGTTAGCTGTTAAATACAAAATTAGTTTTAACTAAATCTGTTTCAGATAATTCATACCCATACATTAGTCATTAGTCATTAGTCGCGGTTCCAACTTCACGGCAATAGGTCGTCCCATTTATGCTCAGTTCCTGTGCCAGTGAATATCACACAAAATGCCACTTACTGTCCCATGTGAAAGGTGAAACAGACAAAAGTCTAGACAAACGAACAGCCCGCACAGGAACACTGTGCGTAATGCCGCCGCCAAAATGCCAACACAAAGCCCTCCATGAAAAATAAAGTTCATCGTAGATGGAAGCGGCAGTCACTAAACAACCAGCAGCCAGACATTACTGCATAAGGCAACACAGTTAGTACAGCCGCAGGCCGGCCGTCCATTATTTTGAACATGCAGTTCTACGCTACAAACAACCGCGAACAGCTGTAGAAGCATTCCACACGAAATTCACAGCTCACATTCTCGCTCCACGCACTCAACCTCAGTAGCAGGGAGATAGAACCATGCACTACCAGTCCAACTATGAGGACATTGCAAATGCAAACGGTAGACATAAGCATAAACACCCCAGAGGCCTTAACCGTTCAAATGCCTATCCTCCATGTTGGGGACCGGAAGTCGAGGTCTTCCCATACAGTTGCTACTGAATATTCCGTCACAAACTCCCGTTACCTAACATTTTCTCTCATACAGGTATTACCTAACAGGCTGTATTATACAGTTTTACCTAACGTCCGCTCTCACAACTTTGTTATCTAACATCATCTCTCATACATTTGTTACTTAACATCCTCTATCATGCCGTTGTCACGTAACACCCTCTCTCATACTATTGTTACCTAACATCCTCTTTCACACATTTGTTACCTAATACCCTGTCGTAAATAGTCGATCTCTGGTTGATGTTTTAATTACCCGAAAGCCTAACCTGGGTGGCGGGGTAGGGGTAGCCCGTATCGAAGGAGAAGTAGGGTGCCTCCTTCCATCGGCTAGCCTACGGGACACCCTTGGGCAAGGTGGATTACCCTATTACCCCACCCCCACCACCACCCCACTCGATCAGGATTATGTGAAGCCATGTGTGTAGGTGGTGGATGAAGTTGAAGAGCATCCGTCAGATAGTTGTAGGTTATTCGTCTTTCTTTTTTTTTTCTTCTTTTTTTTTGGGGGGGGGGGGGGGGGGGGAACAATGGCTACAGTAATCGACCAGTATGGTCACTGCTATGAAGGAAAGCAATGGCAAACTACCTTCTTTACAGATGCCAAGAAAATCATGTTTTGCAATATCATTGAAAATCAGAGAAACGGCGTAAATGGGTGCTCCATAGGAGAAGCCTCGCCGGTATGGGGTAGTCATGAGCACCAAGGTGACTCCAGATCGTCACCAAGCGACTTTGTGCAAACGTTTACCATCATTGAAAGTGGGAACTTGAAATGTCAGAATTATGAGCGGGGATGGAAAATGTTTTGGCCCTAAGAACGAAATTAGAAGACTTGAGTATTAACATGTTAGGTATACCTGAGAACAGATGGAAAGGAATGGGCATTATAACATCCAAGGAATACAAAATAATCCATTCCGGTGGAGAAAAAAAAACAGCGAAGGGTAGTAATAATAAAGGATATAGAGGATATTGGACTGTGTCAGACAGAATAGTACTAGTAAAGTTAAGTGGAAGACCTCTCGATATCAACACAATACACGTTTATGCACCAACAACAAACAGCAGCGATGACAGCATCGATGAATTTTATAATGAAATGGGGAATGCCTTCAAGAAATACAAGCATTCAGAATTAAATATCATAATGGGTAATTTAAATGGTAAAGTTGGAAATCAAACTTACGGATGCATAGTAGGCAAGTGTGGACTATGGGAACAGAATGAAAGAGGTTGCTGACTGGTACAATGGGCAAAAGTGCATGAGATGATTATTGGAAAGACTTGGTATTAACATCACCCAAGGAGATTATTGACATGGAGGAGTCCTGATCATAAGATCAGAAATCAGATAGATTACATTCTCATCAACACAAGATTTCGAGATGCTTGTAACGAGTTAGGGGTGGATGACTGCTAACTCGCTCCAATCAGTATATCAATTATTGTCCTAGATGTCTTCTCTTGAAGAATCTCTCCTGTCGATAAAGACCCACAGAAGGTGTTCTAATTTCTAATAGTATCTAATCTATCCTATTCAACAGAAGAATTTGTCAACTCATGATGAACTTTTTTAACAATGGAAATAAACATTTTAATAAAGACTGAATGATAGGAAGAGGGAAGTTCCAGTTGGCTGACTCATCATTTACCACATTCATTGACTACAACCACACCACATTCATAGAGTGCATCAATGCACCACATTCATAGATTACAACCACATATTGCATTTATAGTCTATACCCACACACCCCACTCAAAGTCTACAACCACACACCACAATCAAACTCTACAAACACGCGCTACATGCATAAACTACCACCACACAAAATTCAAAGAATATAACCACACACTACAGGTATGTAATACAACCACACATACAACCTTCAAAGATCACAACCACACAGCACAGTCATAGTTTACGACCACACACTACATTCATAGACTAAAGCCACGCACTACATTCGCACATTATAACCACACACTACATTTATAGTCTACACCCACATATTACAATTGTAGCATAATGTCTTCAGACGTTCGCATCCCCAGTCCATTTACATTTCTCAATACTTAGAAGTTAACCACAGTAAGCCGTATTGATACCCTAACTAAAAATAGAATCGTAGATTCTAGATCGAGAGAGGGTAGATGAATGGTGGGGTCTCAATTTGATTGGGTAACCCTTGGGCTGGTAACGCTCCTTAATACATAATTAGCCCGCCAGTCGAAGCCTTGATTCCATCCCGTAAGGACATGTTCAAGATGCAGTGGTAAAATTTGCCCAAAAGCATTCTTTAGGATGTGGTCATCTGCACATCAGGTACCTAAATCATTTAATATGTTATGTGTAAACCTGATGAAGTGAGAGAGAGACGAATGGCCGAGTATTTTCTTGAGAAAATGTGAAAGAAGACAGGACTTCGGTACAGTGACTCTAAAACTGCCGCTCAAAACCTGTCATGTCTACCGCTGTGAAACATTCTTACCATGTCTATTGTCTGTCTGATTTGATGATTTGCATATGCTTATGACTGTAAACCACGCTCAATGCATATGGCAAAACCTGTGTGCGCTCTGAACATTCGTTGAGTGCCTATCATGACCATTCTTAACCAAACTGTACATCGCTCTTGAGAGTTACCTTTGGCAGTTATGTTTCAGAATGTGTGATGCTATATACTGCATGTAATTTCTCCCTTATAATGGCTGAGAATGTTTGAGTGAATGAGATGATAATTATATAATTAACTTCTCATATTTGTAAAAGTAAAGACACTTATCAAATCCATGTTTGCAGGACTGCATTGCACTGTAGAAATGAACCTAGTGTCTGTCAGATGAATACATGGGAAGGCTCATGCTATTTGTCAGGGAAAATTCATGTTTTCTTTCATTATGTGTATTCCACATGTGAAGGCAATTCTAGTGCATGATTTCTGCCATACAATGCCTACTTCTTGATGCTTAATCACACTGTCTGTTCTCATGGTACACCGATCCCTGTGATCTATTTATTGTGAGAATTTACAAGATAATTGTGTGAAGCTGCCTCTGATTAGGAGTATGTGCCTATGACTTCACGGTTTTGGGGATGAACCTGGAGAAAGGATATCACCCCAAACCCCCAAATAAAATTGCACTTCATCATCAGTGAGAGGCGGGTGTTCGAATATCACACTCCCCCTGCCCCTCCCATTCCTCTCTGAATCTGTGATAGTACTGTATAACTGTGACAATGGTTCAATAGATGTAAAACACATGTTGTGCCTTTGTTTATTAACAGAGAATGAGGAAGATGGAGGAGGCCATTTCAATTACCAGGACAACTCCAGGGAAGTCCTGAGCTCTAGCTTCAACTCCAGCTGAAAAGTCAGACTCCAAAAAGACCAAAATGAACAACAGGTTGCAAGGATTGAGCCTGAATCCACTAATTCTGGCCTATACAGATGGCACTGAAGAAAAGTCTTTCTTAAAAGCCTAAGACAGGGATACTCTCCAATTTTGTAAAAGCTTCAGGCTATATCTTCAAGATAAATTCAGGAAGAAACCTTAAGAGGAGAGATCACCTGGTCTTCAGCATGTCACTACTGGCTAAGAGTGGACATTAAAGGTGCACTTGGAGCTGACCCTATCACAGCTTAATATAAATAATGGCTGAAAGCTGAAGGAGCAGAAGTTCATTTATAGAGCAAATTCTCAAAATGGATTGGTGTTAAGTCCATCAGAAATCTTAGGAGTGATAGACTGTGAAGAAAGACAGCTAGGACATATTTTTTCTTTTTAGATCTTCCTCCACTGGAAAAGTAAAAGAACAGTCTTAAGTGTCAACTTCATGAACAGTCAAATTTAGGTGAGATAGACAGAAAGAAGAATGCTAGGACAAATTGTTTCTTTTTAGATCTTCCTCTACTGGAAAAGTAAAAGAACAGTCCTAAGTGCCAACTTCATGAACTCACCAGTGAAAAGATAGAGCTTAAAAATTTCTTTCAAGATTGTGACAGCAGGTAATAGCCTGAATTGGAAAACCATCATGGGGAGAACTGTAACCTGAGCTGTCCAACACCATCATAGGTGCTAAAAGGATTAAACAGACCAGTGGCGCAGAACGTCCCTATGCTTGCCCAATTTATGACTGATCTTGTGTTTCCCTCATTAACAGTCGAAGAAAGGATTTAAGTCTAAAGTGTGGTGTAGGATAACTTATGGAGTAGAGAAGTGAAGGAGGAGGGTTATTTAGATTAATGTCTCGGTGGGATTTGGGTGTTGTATTTAGGTTCATAATTATGTCAATATATTACATATTAACTAAGTAATTTGAAGTGTGATGATTGACTATATGAAGCCTGAGTCTTCACCTGGTCCAGAAACATTAATAAATGATTAGTAGTAAGAAAACAGTTTTGAGATATATGTCTCTGTGGTTGTCTTGTCCAACTGGTGTCAAGCATCTTCATGGTGACTGTTACTCTACTGTTGTGGTTGGTTACAGAGATTGTGAAAGTTCTGTGTGGTTGTTGTCAAGTATCTTCCATGATGTAGGACTTGTCTAATCTGTTGGTGTGATCATTCTTTGTGAATGTTTGTCCAACTGTTGTCAAGATCTTCTCATGTTGTCTTGTTCAACCAGTGTAAAATACAGTTGTTGTTATGTTCACTACAATGGTACAATTGTCAATGTGATCATTTGTCCAAGCGTCTTGTGTCACTTGAAATAATATTAAGAGATCAAACATGAGGTTGGCGACCAGAGCACAGTCAGCTGGAAGATGAGAGAACTGCTTTCATTGGTTACTGTGGCTAACTGCCAAGATCTCTAACTATGGCCTAGAAGAGAAATCATCTATAAATAATTCTGTGTAGAACTTAACTTAGGTCTAATTTCTCACAGTGGGGGTACTCGATTAGCCAAAATTCTGAATGGTTTCACTACAAGGGTTATGCGAGAATAAATATCAATACCTCTAGACGCTACTTGCTGTTACTAACCTGTATCTTTTATAGAGAGATATACTTTATAGAACTTCACTCATTGGAACTTCTGTAATTCTCTATAAACTCACAAAAAAACCTCACATGTTGGGGGCTCGTCCGGGATTGAACCCCGAGAACACCCCTAAAGGAGATCACATATAGTGGACTAATATAGGCAATTAGAACTCTGGGAACACCCCTCAAGGTAATCACATATTGAGTGCTCTATGCAATAATTGAACCCTGGGAATACCTTTATGGGATTCACATAACGAGGTCTGACGACTCGGGATGTAAACTATGGGTTTACCTTGTCTGGGACTCCTGTGGAGGATATCTATGTTTGTATTAGAATCAGGAGTAACCTCTCGCAAATTAAACCTATTGCTTAGAGTTTTATGATGTGGTTAATGGATCTCGTCACATAAATGTGGACAAAAGGTCCAGATGTTTAAACCCACAAGAAGATCTCGGGTGGTGGTTGTTTCATCAATGGTGGTAATATTGCATGTATCACTGTTCACAAATGTCACATTGTACAATGTAGTTGAACAAAAATGTTAATTATCTTATGGGTCAACATGTTTGCTATACCCATGATAATGTTGTGTTTCAAGATGGGCTGATGTAATAGACTGTCAATGATGTTGTTTACTTTTGTGCATGCTGTTGTTCACTATGAGTATCAAAGGTACCTGAGAACCAGAAGACACAAATTATTTTTAAATAACATAGACAGCTAATTTCAGGATAAATTTGATTTTTCTTGAGATAAATTAAGACACTTGATCCAGGGAATAAATAGGGGGGCCTACTCCATTTTCTAACTTATTGGCTAGCATGGGAGAAAGGGGAATTAGTGTATTTACATTTTAATATCACTGCATCACATCATATAGTGGGTACTCAGTTCCTCAGTCCCCATAACATGTTGGCAACACTGAGAGCAGAGAGTGTGAACCCTGATGGAAAACGTGGGCAACCATTAAGACACCTCACTAACCATCTCTCTCAGTATAGTCAGTATTCGTACCGGCTAATGTCCAGTGTCAATTCGACGTTGGGTTTATTCTTCAGTTGTGTAATCTTGTCGGTAGCCCTGATCAAGCTGCTGAGAAAGTAAGCACGATTGAATCTCCAGGAGAAACATCCTTATCAACTCAGTCTCTTGCCATTCCTGATTTAGTGGTATTCTTAAGCGTACTTGATACGTAATGGACGAGATGAAGGGAAGATTCTACCTGATGTCATGGTCAGTCACTCATGACCCGACCACAGTCTGGTGTCTATAAGACATTAGTCTATTGTTCGATGGTGTGATCTCTGGTGTACTAGGATCCAAGTCACTAGGAGTGAACTCATTGAATCTCCAGGAAGGCCATCAAAATAACTGGACCCCTAGCCATTCATATGGAAGTGGAGAGCATACAAGAATATGTGTCCAGGAAACGATGGATAACCAACCTGATGTCATTGGCGTATCATACGACTAGGAGCATAACGTGGACAACCTGAAAAATTTCATGAAGAGATAAAACAGGATCCGTCTCCGACGTCTGCCGTCAATTCATCCTCAGTTGAGAAAGCATTTCTGCCCTGAAATGGTGGAGATTAAAGGAAGGACAAAGTTGAGTAAACTGATGTCCTTCTCCTTTTTCATTCTCAATGGGAAGATATTTCTGCCTGAGAAAATGGTAGGAATGTAGCTCGGTTCTAGACAAGAGCAAAGTCTGTGATGGAATGGACTAATAAGGATTACTGTTCTTAAACAGTTAACTCTTATACGGTAGAGATCACTGCAACGCCAGCAGTTGACACTCTATACACAACGAAAGATCACTGTTCTTAAACAGCTGACTCCTTTCAAGATAAAGATCTCTGCAAGTTCAGCAGTCGACTCTTTATACAATAAGACCAATGCATTCCGCAGTGGAATCTTATATTATTACTGAGATGCGAGGTATATTCACAAGACCTGGCCAGTCCTATCCTCAAAGTCAGTAAAATTGGCTTCCAAAATTCCAGTCAATATTGGTAACTAAGAAGCTATACCCACATAATCACACACCTTCAAAGGTGGCTGTGATAATGACGGACTTCTCTATGGCTGAGAAGAAACGCCTTATTCGCCAAAAGTAAACGTTTTGCTCATGTGGGAGAGAAAGAACGGATACTACAGCCACTCAAAAGCACTTTAGCTAGAGAGTTGCTGAAAACAAGTTGGAAATTCCACCTGGGATTCTAGCTTAGTGGATGTTAGTATAACAGCATCTACAAAATTCAGTTGCTACGTTAGAAAATAGAGCAACTAAGGAGAGAAAATGCTGTCACTTCTCACAACAAATCAAAATAGAGGCCTAACGGAATGAGGAAATCTCAACCAATAAGTGCACCTCTAAATCTATGGTAAGACCACAGAAATAAGTCAAGGAAATATAATGGGAAATTGCTACCATCTGCAAACACAAGAGGCTTATTGGAAAGGTAGACCCTGTGTCCAACGCTAACCAAATCTGCACCTAGTAGATTTTAGTCTTAAGTTCTGCAGCGGCTGCTATACAGTTCACCCGGAAGTGATTGTCTCTGCTCCGGTGATGATCAAAAATTTTAACCCAGTTCCAAATGCCAAGATTACTGTTGGAGAAAGTGTTCAGTTAAATACACTCTCACAGGATTATCATTCTCCAGAGGCGAAGGGAAGAATGAAGTTCTGATAAAGATAAATGAGTGAGAGACATATGGAATTATACCACTCTCATCAGACATATAGAAGTTGGTTTAATTGCAAAGCCATTACTTCTCATAATGAATCTCAATGGTCTACTCATGCTTTGAAAGTGTGTGACTCTGAGAGATCATTCATCATGGACAGGAAAAATAGCATGGAGATTGACTGTGGAGCATTGTCAGAAATGAGTTGGAGAGCAGTTCACTGATAAGTGTGGTCATAACTCTTCATACTTCCAGTGACTAAATGGAACTTCATGCAGGACTAACTTCATGGTCTTTGCAGATGCCTACCAAATTCATGACTGATGAATATTGGAGCAGATTTTTCTTAAAAAAGGAAAAGTCAATTGGTTCCATATGCACAGCTCTTGTTGGAGTAATGGGAGATGAGTAAATGATGACACCACTTAAAGGATCTGGGAACTGTGAACGCCTGACCTATCAGTCATGGTATCCATGACAATTTTATGGGGAGGCTATGTAGCATAATGTCTTCAGACGTTCGCATCCCCAGTCCATTTACATTTCTCAATACTTAGAAGTTAACCACAGTAAGCCGTATTGATACCCTAACTAAAAATAGAATCGTAGATTCTAGATCGAGAGAGGGTAGATGAATGGTGGGGTCTCAATTTGATTGGGTAACCCTTGGGCTGGTAACGCTCCTTAATACATAATTAGCCCGCCAGTCGAAGCCTTGATTCCATCCCGTAAGGACATGTTCAAGATGCAGTGGTAAAATTTGCCCAAAAGCATTCTTTAGGATGTGGTCATCTGCACATCAGGTACCTAAATCATTTAATATGTTATGTGTAAACCTGATGAAGTGAGAGAGAGACGAATGGCCGAGTATTTTCTTGAGAAAATGTGAAAGAAGACAGGACTTCGGTACAGTGACTCTAAAACTGCCGCTCAAAACCTGTCATGTCTACCGCAGTGAAACATTCTTACCATGTCTATTGTCTGTCTGATTTGATGATTTGCATATGCTTATGACTGTAAACCACGCTCAATGCATATGGCAAAACCTTTGTGCGCTCTGAACATTCGTTGAGTGCCTATCATGACCATTCTTAACCAAACTGTACATCGCTCTTGAGAGTTACCTTTGGCAGTTATGTTTCAGAATGTGTGATGCTATATACTGCATGTAATTTCTCCCTTATAATGGCTGAGAATGTTTGAGTGAATGAGATGATAATTATATAATTAACTTCTCATATTTGTAAAAGTAAAGACACTTATCAAATCCATGTTTGCAGGACTGCATTGCACTGTAGAAATTAACCTAGTGTCTGTCAGATGAATACATGGGAAGGCTCATGCTATTTGTCAGGGAAAATTCATGTTTTCTTTCATTATGTGTATTCCACATGTGAAGGCAATTCTAGTGCATGATTTCTGCCATACAATGCCTACTTCTTGATGCTTAATCACACTGTCTGTTCTCATGGTACACCGGTCCCTGTGATCTACTTATTGTGAGAATTTACAAGATAATTGTGTGAAGCTGCCTCTGATTAGGAGTATGTGCCTATGACTTCACGGTTTTGGGGATGAACCTGGAGAAAGGATATCACCCCAAACCCCCAAATAAAATTGCACTTCATCATCAGTGAGAGGCGGGTGTTCGAATATCACACTCCCCCTGCCCCTCCCATTCCTCTCTGAATCTGTGATAGTACTGTATAACTGTGACAATGGTTCAATAGATGTAAAACACATGTTGTGCCTTTGTTTATTAACAGAGAATGAGGAAGATGGAGGAGGCCCTTTCAATTACCAGGACAACTCCAGGGAAGTCCTGAGCTCTAGCTTCAACTCCAGCTGAAAAGTCAGACTCCAAAAAGACCAAAATGAACAACAGGTTGCAAGGATTGAGCCTGAATCCACTAATTCTGGCCTATACAGATGGCACTGAAGAAAAGTCTTTCTTAAAAGCCTAAGACAGGGATACTCTCCAATTTTGTAAAAGCTTCAGGCTATATCTTCAAGATAAATTCAGGAAGAAACCTTAAGAGGAGAGATCACCTGGTCTTCAGCATGTCACTACTGGCTAAGAGTGGACATTAAAGGTGCACTTGGAGCTGACCCTATCACAGCTTAATATAAATAATGGCTGAAAGCTGAAGGAGCAGAAGTTCATTTATAGAGCAAATTCTCAAAATGGATTGGTGTTAAGTCCATCAGAAATCTTAGGAGTGATAGACTGTGAAGAAAGACAGCTAGGACATATTGTTTCTTTTTAGATCTTCCTCCACTGGAAAAGTAAAAGAACAGTCTTAAGTGTCAACTTCATGAACAGTCAAATTTAGGTGAGATAGACAGAAAGAAGAATGCTAGGACATATTGTTTCTTTTTAGATCTTCCTCTACTGGAAAAGTAAAAGAACAGTCCTAAGTGTCCAACTTCATGAACTCACCAGTGAAAAGATAGAGCTTTAAAATTTCTTTCAAGATTGTGACAGCAGGGAATAGCCTGAATTGGAAAACCATCATGGGGAGAACTGTAACCTGAGCTGTCCAACACCATCATAGGTGCTAAAAGGATTAAACAGACCAGTGGAGCAGAACGTCCCTATGCTTGCCCCAATTTATGACTGATCTTGTGTTTCCCTCATTAACAGTCGAAGAAAGGATTTAAGTCTAAAGTGTGGTGTAGGATAACTTATGGAGTAGAGAAGTGAAGGAGGAGGGTTATTTAGATTAATGTCTCGGTGGGATTTGGGTGTTGTATTTAGGTTCATAATTATGTCAATATATTACATATTAACTAAGAATTTGAAGTGTGATGATTGACTATATGAAGCCTGAGTCTTCACCTGGTCCAGAAACATTAATAAATGATTAGTAGTAAGAAAACAGTTTTGAGATATATGTCTCTGTGGTTGTCTTGTCCAACTGGTGTCAAGCATCTTCATGGTGACTGTTACTCTACTGTTGTGGTTGGTTACAGAGATTGTGAAAGTTCTGTGTGGTTGTTGTCAAGTATCTTCCATGATGTATGACTTGTCTAATCTGTTGGTGTGATCATTCCTTCGTGAATGTTTGTCCAACTGTTGTCAAGATCTTCTCATGTTGTCTTGTTCAACCAGTGTAAAATACAGTTGTTGTTGTTATGTTCACTACAATGGTACAATTGTCAATGTGATCATTTGTCCAAGTGTCTTGTGTCACTTGAAATAATATTAAAGAGATCAAACATGAGGTTGGCGACCAGAGCACAGTCAGCTGGAAGATGAGAGAACTGCTTTCATTGGTTGCTGTGGCTAACTGCCAAGATCTCTAAATATGGCCTAGAAGAGAAATCATCTATAAATAATTCTGTGTAGAACTTAACTTAGGTCTAATTTCTCACAGTGGGGGTACTCGATGAGCCAAAATTCTGAATGGTTTCTCTACAAGGGTTATGCGAGAATAAATATCAATACCTCTAGACGCTACTTGCTGTTACTAACCTGTATCTTTTATAGAGAGATATACTTTATAGAACTTCACTCATTGGAACTTCTGTAATTCTCTATAAACTCACAAAAAAACCTCACAACAATCATGGAATACAACCACACACCACATTCATAGACTACAGTAACACACTACAGCCATATAATGCAACCACATCTATAGACTACAACCTTATTCGTAATAGATTACAACCACATTTAGTCTACAACCACACACCATAGTCATTAACTATAATCGACTCTGGGAGTCTCTGTGGCGAAGTGGTCAAGCCGTTTGACTCGTGCTCCGAATGTTGTGGGTTCGATTCCAGGGCCGCACCCTTCGGTTTACGAGTTAAATGTTTCGGAGACTCCTGTGGGTCGTCGCTAAAAGCTTCGGAGTTCGTGCTTTGTGCGACGCTTTCCGTGCTGCGGAAAGGGACCGAGCCATATGGGATAAAACCCGGTGCGATGAAGTCGACCCTGTCGACTTTTTAAGCGACTTTTTATAATCGACTCTAAAGTCATAAATTACAAACACGTACAACATGTATAGATTACAACCACATACTTAAGTCATAAACTACAACCATACATTACAGTCATAAATTACAATCACATCCATAGACTACAACCATATTCAAATATTACAACCACATTCATAGTCTACAACCACACACTATAGTCATTAACTACAACCACACACTAAAGTCATAAATTACAACCACGTGCAACATGCGTAGATTATAACCGCATACTGAAATCATAAACTATAACTATACATTACAGTCATAAACTACAACAATACAGTACTGTCATAGACTATAACCACACATTACATTTATAGACTACAACCACACATTACATTCTTATACTATACTCACACACCCCATTCATATACTATACCCACACACCATACTCATAGACTATATCTACAAAACACACTCATGATGTTCGTCCATTAAGTACGATTATGACCATTCATTTCATCCAGTGGACTTTAAAGTTTACAGCCCTGAGTTATAAGACGGATTGCAAAGCTTATTTTTGCTCGAAATGTTTTTTAGCCATGTGGGCAAAGAATGCTTGACGTTCCAGGAATAGGATCTCCTGCTATGATTTGTCTCCGTTGTGTTTGTTATTTTCCACAGCTCTTGCTGTCCTGTTTGCTTTACAAGTGACTACACCCTTGCATAATCATGTACGCCATGTATTTTGATCTTTGGCAGCAGTTTCCAATGTTTCCAATGTGTCAGATTAATTCCAAAGCTTTGAGCGATATTTTCAGTGTTTTTAAGAGTTTCCTCTGACCGCCTTGGGAGTACTCATCACAGCGCAACCCACCGTAAAAAAATTCATTTAAGGGAGCCTGTGGTGGCATGCGAGTCGGGTGACAAGCAGGATCACATCTTCTTCTTCTTACTTCTTCTTCTTCGTCTTCTTCTTCTTCTTCTTCTTCTTTTCTTCTTCTGCTGCTGGAAGCTTAATCTCTTCTCTTCTTTCTCTTCTTCTTCCTTCTTCTTTTTCTTCTTCTCTTCTTCTTCTTTCTTCTTCTCTTCTTCTGCCTGTATACAGCTAGCTGTAGATACGAGGGCGGTCAATAAGTAAGTCCACACAGGTCTGTGGGATGGCACGTAATGTAGTTGGCGTTTTCTACTGGAGTCCTTTCGGTCATAGCAACATCAAACTTCTTATTCCCGTTCGTCAGGTGGCGCTAGGTGCCTCGTGCCACAAGCGCCAGCGCCAAACAAACTTACTAAGTACTTACCGTACTTACAGAGTATACAACCAAAGAGCAACTGACTGTTGGGAGTTTTTTGGTTGGCAAAAGCACTGCCTGCAAAGGACATTCATAAGGAAATGCTTCCTGTTTATGCTGACTACCAGCCCGAAATCAAAGCATGCTTCAAATGCAACTTAAACATCCTTCTTCGCCTGTTTCCAAAAATTCAAGGTTTACGCTATCAGCATGGGAAGGTTATGTTGACAGTGTTCTGGAATTGTCAAGGAGTGCTTTAACCAATTTCAAGAAGAAAGGTGACAATGTGAATTCTGAATCGTTCTGTGAAGTTCTATCGATGCTTCATGAAGAAATTCGATGAAAACGTCCAAGACTGCTGACTAGAGGAGTGTTGCTTCTTCATGACAATGCCAGACCACATACGGTTCGATTAACTCAGGAGAAAATTAACCAACTAAGGTGGGAAGTTCTGGAACATCTACCTTACAGTCTCGACTTAGCCCCTAGCGATTTCCACCTGTTTGGTCCACTGAAAACCCACCATAGCGGGAGACATATCGAGAATGACGCCGAAGCTGAATGTGAAGTGAAAAAGTGGTTTAGAAAATAGAGCACCCAGTTCTATGCAGCCGGTTTGGGAGGACTGATAAAACGATGGGATAAGTGCATCAATGTTGGCGAAAATTATGTTGAGATATAAAGGGACAATGTATGTATAAAATAAACTGGTTTCAAGCTGTTATCATACTTAGTTATTTTTCTATAGCCATGTGTGTCTTAAGTTTTGACTTCCTCTCGTACTTGCGCCTTTCGGCCGAAACATACGACTTCTGGAGGCATTTGTTGACCGGGTAAACCTTCCCGGGTGTTTCAAAGGACATTCGACTCTCATTGCTATGGTGTCACCTACATCCTAGCTGGCCAAGTTAGAAAGTCCGATGACATCCCGGTCAGTCCTCAAAGGAAGGCAGAGACAGACCATGGGCATTCCCCGCCATCCAGGGAGGCTTCCATAATAATAGAGCCGACACATAACGCTCTGGTACTTTGTCACCCAAGGAATCGTCACCAGCACATTTCTGCTTAGCCTCACTTCCGTATATTGCCCCCCCCCCCCTCTTCCATTCACCACAGGCTGTTCCTCCGAAGACCGGGATTGACCTGAATACAAATGACATCCAGACAGCGAGCTTTCGCTTCCGACTTCCATGTAATGGATTCGTTAGCCAAGCACTAATGCATTTCGTGCCAATGAGACGCTTTTTCCATCTTTGGTAACGCTCACGCAATGTGTTTTCGATACTGGCTTTCCTCGTAATGATTTTGCTAACCGAGCAATATTCCATTTCGTGCCAATGGGACGCTTTTTCCACCTTTGGTAACGCTCACGCAATGGGTTTTCGATACTGGCTGTCCTCGTAATGATTTTGCTAACCGAGCAATATTCCATTTCGTGCCAATGGGACGCTTTTTCCACCTTTGGTAACGCTCACGCAAAGGATTTTCGATTCTGGCTGTCCTCGTAATGATTTTGCTAACCGAGCAATATTCCATTGCGTGCCACTGGGACGCTTTTTCCACCTTTGGTAACGTTCAGGCAATGGGTTTTCGATACTGCCTGTCCTCGTAATGATTTTGCTAACGGACCAATATTCCATTGCGTTCCACTGGGACGCTTTTTCTACCTTTGATAGCGCTCACTTAGTGAGCTGCCGATAACGACGTTCATCGTAATGGATTTGCCAGCCAAGCAATATTCTGTTTTATGCCACCAAGATGCTTATATCTTTGTCGTTGCCCACATATTTTGGTCTTTCCACGTTGTCGATTTCCTAACCAAGCGGTATTCCATTTTGTGCAATGGGGTCACTAGTCGGCATCGTTTATGGTCAGAACTACGACAGTATCTGATCGTCTTCGCGCCTCTGACTTTCGTTCTTAATTAATGAAAACATTCTTGACAAATGCTTTCGCAGTAGCTCGTCTTGCGGCGATCCAAGAATTTCACCTCTAACGCCGCAATACGAATGCCCCCGTTTGTTCCTGTTCATCATTACCCCCAGTTCCTAAAACCAACAAAATAGAACCGAGGTCCAATTCTATTAAATATGCACCATTATTCATGCAGCCGAGGCTTGCTTTGAAAACTCAAGTTTTTCAAAGTAAACGCGCCGGCCACCCGAGACGTTCAGCGGAGGGCACCCACAGTAGAGGGCAGCAGACGGTAGGGCATGAACAACGGACAGTGAACCGGCTCGAGCCGGACATCACACCTGCACCTGAGATCCAACTACGAGCTTTTTAACTGCAACGGATTTAATATAGGCTATTAGAGCTGGAATTACCGCGGCTGCTGGCACAAGACTTGCTCTTCAATTGATCCTCGTTAAAAGATTTAAAATATATTCATTCCAATTACGGTGCCCCGAAAGAGCCCCTTATTGTTATTTTTGTCGTTACCTCCCCGTGCCGGGAGTGGGTAAGTTCCACGCCTGCTGCCTTCCTTGGATGTGGTGGCCGTTTCTCATGCTCCCTCTCCGGAATCGAACCCTGATTCCCTGTTACCCATACAAATATAGTAGGTATGTCACGTACTATCAACATTTGATAGGGCAGGCATTTGAAAGATGCGTCGCCGGCACGCAAGACCATGCGATCAGCACAAAGTTATCCAGAATCACCAGTGGGAACGCCGCGCCCCGCGAATGGCAACGACGATTGGTTGTGAACTAATAAAAGCGATCTTTCCTAGAGGGCCGGAGGTTGGTAAGTATGTATTAGCTCTAGAATTGCCACAGTTATCCAAGTATGTTCGTGTTATCTAAGGAATCTCGACTGATTTATTGAGTTATTCGCGATTTCACCGTGAGACAGTGTGAACTTAGAGATGCATAGCTTAATGTTTGAGACAAGCATATGACTACTGGCAGGATAAACCAGATACCATTCGCACAGACGGACTATTCATACACACCCAGGTCAAGATCAGCAATTGTTCAGCGCTCCCCCTTGGTACCCGGTGATACATGCAAAGCCACTGAACGCCTACCTACGAGCTTCAAGCTACGCCACACAGGACTGAACGAAAAGTTATACCAGCTTACTGATTGCAGGCCCACTACTCATCGAGAGAGAGAGAGAGAGAGAGAGAGAGAGAGAGAGAGAGAGAGAGAGAGAGAGAGAGAGAGAGAGAGAGAGAGAGAGAGAGAGAGAGAGAGAGAGAGAGAGAGAGAGAGAGAGAGAGAGAGAGGTTGAGCGCTTATCGAGACATTCGTCGAACAATTGTAAGAAAAGTGCTCTTTCGCCCGCTCAAACAGCGACTCCGTCTTCGTACTGTGGTCACAATTCGAAACGCCTGCCTCCCTAACTTGCGTCGGTGGGGAAGTTCCCGATTGGCTGCACCTCATACAGCAATCCGAAACAACGAACGCCAGACGTCGGACTGATCTTCCGAACCAGAACAGCCCTCACCAGCCAATCTGATTGTTCATTAATTTAATGGATACTTGGCACGGAGACATATTCATAGTTTACCACCTCACACCACACTCATAGTCTACAACCAAACACCATACTCAAAGACTATACTCACACACCACATTCATAGGCTAGAATCCAGACCACATTTATAGACTAGAACCACAGAACACCGACCACATTCATTGACAAGAACTACACACAATTCCTTGACTAGAACCTCACACCACATTCGTAGACTGAGTCACACACCGCAATCACAGACTAGAGCCACGCATACACATTCATAGACAAGAACTACTCACCATGTTCATAGACTACAATCACACACCACATTAACATACTTCAACCACATGCCAGTTTAACGCTATAATCAATCAATCAATCATGTGCCATGCCGGAAAGCGTGGGCGGTCATGAATCGCCATTTCACTCGATCACAAGAGTCGTTGATCAGCTCAGTGTTCCTGTCTCGTCCATGCCATGTGGTCAAGCCATCCAGGTATTTTCCTCTCGGTCTTCTTCTTGGTCTGTTCCCTTCGATCTTATCAGTTGTCACTAAGTTCTCCAATCCATTTCTTCTCATAACATGTCTAAAAGATTTTGACTGTCTACGTCTAATTTCTCGAATCAATTTACGAGTTTCATTTGTCTCCTGTAGTACTTGGTCATTGATTTTTCTATCTGTCCATGGTATTCTTTACATTCTCCTCAGAAACCACATTTCTGCAGCAATCATATGTTGTTTTTTTTTTTTTTTTTTTTTTTTCAGTTTGACTGCACATTGTCCAAGTTTCACATCTATACAAAAGAACAGGCTCTATGTATCCCCTCAACGCTCTTTTTCTCGTTTCAATTGACATCTTTTTATTGGTCAGAATGTTCCTCATCTTGCAAAAGGCTACTTTCGCCTTAGCGATTCTTGTTCTAATCTCTTCAAGGCATCTCCCATTTGATGTTAGGACTGTTCCGAGATAATTGTATCGATGCTGAAGAATATTCCCATTAACTATAATCGCAAACGCTTTAACCTCACAGAAGCGCCACAAACTTGCGTTACTAACCGGAACTTTTTGCCGCAACCACAACTTAAGCGCTATTTTTTAAGAATTTTGCAATTAACAATTTTATTCTAATACTTTTAGTTTTTAACTTTCAGGATAATCTAAGTAGTGTGCCAAATGCTAAGACAAGCGTCGGTATCCTAGAGCACTCGTGCCAAAAGTGCCAAGTGGAACGATTTTCAGTGGAACGTGCATGAATTGAAATATGGTTTATGATCTCACAAATTTCTTTTAAAAAATTAAGTAAATCGATTTAATTACGTTAAGTTATTCCTCCTTTTACATCCCTCCAGATCGAAAGTTTTAGTCATTGGAGGTAAGAATGTAGGATCTGATGTAAACTGGGTAAGTGTGGAGCAGCAATGACTGCCCTTAACGAAATGCTGGGCCCGTCCTTTTATACTACCTCTCTACCGGTCTCTCCCCGACTCCTACACACACACCACCGACTCTATATTTACGCCCCCCCCCCCCCCCCCCCCCTCAACATATACATTATTTTTAATATTCAAAAATTGAAATGTTCACTAAAGAAACTTGAATGATAGGTTTTAGGAAGAAATCACTAGGTAATTATTGAGCAAAACAGTAAGTAAATTTTCAAAACATATAAAGGAGAACTGAAATTCAAGTACAAAATAATTTTAATGAAAGATTTTTCTATATTATTTTAATTATTAGTAATTATTTATTATTTAAATTTAGTGAGATCCTTGCGCTTGATACTTGCTGCGAAGAGATCTTATGTCAGGTTCCAATTTAGTTAACTTCAGTCTCAAGTCTCCCCGTTTTGTTATATTCAGCCGATTTCTTCCATTTTCGAATTGCCCCCCTTAACAGTCGAATTGCCCCCCTGTGGGGCGTGGGCCCCACGTTGGGAAACACTGGTCTATACGGTCACATTCTCGTGTCAATACATTCCATTGACCTTAGCACACAAGACGATTTTATTATTAAGTAATACAGTGCGGGAAACATGACTCAGAAAAATGCAAGGCGATTTTGTTATATTCAGCCGATTTCTTCCATTTTCGAATTGCCCCCCTTAACAGTCGAATTGCCCCCCTGTGGGGCGTGGGCCCCACGTTGGGAAACACTGGTCTATACGGTCACATTCTCGTGCCAGTACATTCCATTGACCTTAGCACACAAGACGATTTTATTATTAAGTAATACAGTGCGGGAAACATGACTCAGAAAAATGCAAGGCATGTTATCTTCCAGTTTCAATACTTTTAGACGAACGAATACTAAACAAACCAATGGTGACTTTAGCTGGCACGATGTTGTTTTTGTTTAAAACTAATTTTAATAACTATGAAATCATAGAACAAAAACGTAAACAATATGAGAGTGATACAACAATAACATTCAATCAGCGGTAATCTAGTCAGGGCATCCTCGTTTCTAATGTACTCTCCACCAGGATTCTCATTGGATCAGTGTTTCCTACTGCCAGTGTGGACTTTGTTGCATCACCAAAATCCAAGAGTAGGGTCTTCATTTTGTAGACAATGGCTGCCTGTTATTGTTCTGTCATCAAATGAAAACCGTAAACTAATTAGAGAAATTTAGACGTAGACAGTCAACATTTTTGGGGGAAATGTTATGAGAAAAAATAAACTAGAGAACCTGGTGAAAACTGGCAAGATTAATGGGGGAAAAGCCACGGGGGAGACAGAGAAGAAAATATCTGGATGGCCTGGCCACGTGGTATGGTCGAGATAAGAACAAGGAGCTGATCCACGGCTCTGGTGATCGTTTCAGATGGCGAAACATGACCACCCACGCTTATCGTTATGAAACATTCTGAATGAATGAATTTCCTAAACAGGAACCAACGCCTAGCAACTTGAGACCTGCAGAACGGCCGATCTGCAGTAACTCCTAGCTCATATAATACGCTCGATCTCTGTGTGGCCTTAACAGATCTGGTTAATCAATGAGCAGTTTAATATACTCCCCCAAGGATATTTAGATAATTTATTAAACAAAACATGATACAAGTTTATACTTGAGTGAATGGTTGTTTGTGCAGACGGAAGCGATTTTGCAGCATTAATTCGACAACATTTCAAATATGTTGCTGTCCCCTTTGTGCTAAGACATAACGTCAAATTTTTTGGAACGATATTTTAAATATCCCGTAACTCATCAAAGCCGGCGTTGTGGAGGAGTTACGAACGCAGTTCCTAATCCCTCATACCGTGTTCGAAACACAGCTGTGGACGATTTGGCAGCAGACCACCTTGTGCTGATTTTCATACAATGGTGGGTGTGTCTGTCGTTCAGAAAGCAAATGGCAAACTACTGAACGTAAACTTGCCAAGAAATCACATTAAAAAATGTTGGGGTTGATTGCGACGTCCTGTAAAGTATTTGCAACGAACTTATCAAATATATCTTAAATATGCAACAACAAACTAAAAACAACAACAAGCGTTGGTACTTGAGAAACCTCAACCTCAATTAATTTTGCCATGGCACGGCTTCTTATTCTGTATTGTGTAACGTATGGATCCTGATGATGTGTATTTACAATCAAAGGGATACAACCACAACTAAAAACAAAGGATAAATTAATAAGGATCTCTCGTGGTTATGTCCCTTATATAACTATTACGATCTTCGAATGGGGTTAGGAATTATGATTTTTTCTGATCAATTATTTAATGGATCTAAAATGATTACCAGAAAGTGTCTAGTGAAGTAAACAGCTCGATTGATACTAAACACTCCATCCACGCAATGACAATTGGTCTACAGAAATATGGGTCTAGCACCACACGGGCAATGCCTTTTCCCAGTCAAGTATAACCCAATAGCCACGCACGTCAACCTAGTATAACCCAATAGCCACGCACGCCACCCTATTTATCGGCCAGCTGACGGTTAGATGGATGTTGACTGATGTTTCTAAAGTAGCCAACCTCACACCAACACTCTTTGGTCACGTTTTACGACATGCACAGGAGGTTTACAATACATCTAATTTCCCTTTGGGGCCCTGTGACCAACAGACGATATCACAGGCCTGTTAGTGCTAACTATTATGCTATCGGATCCAATCAAAGCGTGTGATCTCTTAAAATATATTACATTTTTTACAGCATCATGACAGTAAGCAGACAGGCTTAAATACATCTAATAACATTGGGAATGTGATTTCTGGGGTAAGCAACAGAATATCATGAACTGTCAGAAAAACCAATGACCTTACAAGAGAGAAAAATTACAGTCGTAAATTGATTAAAAGAATGTATGCGAGGCGGAGACCGCCAATATTTTTGGTACGTTAAGAGGAGAAATACACTAGAAAATGTAGCGACAACTGGAAAGATTGATGGGAAAGAGTGAAGGGAAGTCTGAGAGATGAATGCCCCGTCGGCTTGTCCACCTGACAGAGTTGGGACAATAACACAGACCTGATCCAAGACCCCTGATATCGTATGAGATGGTTAGCCATCACCACCTACGCTTACCGGCAATACACAAGATGGTGATTACTTCTGTTCCTCCGTCTGTTGATGTTAACACTTCACACGTGACTATTCGCAATTTAACTTGTTGTTTATCGAATAATGTTCACTACTTTTTCACGCTATTGCTGCGTTCAGTGATCTTCCTTATCCCTCTATGATGATCGTGTGAGATGGAGAACAAAGACAGTCCACGCCTGTCAGTATGGTACATGATGATGATGATGATACTTTATGTGATTTCTATTTTAGTTATGTTGTCGTCAGTAAGTAAATATTATGTATAGGAGAAATGTGGTACTTACTCTGTCTGATACCTTACTATTGGTATTTGTCCATCAAGAATGATGAAAACCATTCATTTCATCCAGAGGGGTTCAAAGTTGTAAAATGACTGATAAGGCCTATTTTGGCTCGAAATGTTCTTTGACAATGTGGGCTAAGAATGCTTGACGTTCCAGGAGGAGGATCCCCTGCAGTGGTTTTTTGTTGTTGCTTTTTGTGGTTTTGTTCTAACAGCTCTTGCGTTGTGGTGTAAGCCATGAATTTCGGTCTTTGGCATCAGTCTTCCATATGTCTTTATGAATTCCAAAACCTTTGAGCGATGTCTTCAATGTATCTTTAAAGTGTCTGGCCAGCCTTGATTGCAGTTTACCACAGCGCAGCTCATCGTAAAATTTCGCTTAAGTAGCCAATGATCTGAGAAGACAGTCAGGTGACCAACTCAGCGAATCGGATTCTTCATTATTAGAATGTGAATACTGAGCATGGAAGCTTTTTCTAAGGCTTTAGGGTCTGGAATCTTGTCTTGCCATTTAATCTTCAGTAGCTTCCTAAGGCAGACTGTGTGCAAGTGGTTTACTTTCCTAGCGTGTCGCTGGTAAAAGTTCAGGTTTCACAAGCATATAGCAGTGTTTGTTATATTGCTGAGTGTTATCGTGTTAGGTTTTATGTGTTTAATCTTAATTTCTAATCGACATCCTGCACATAGCTGATTTACTTGCCCCACATGATCGTTAAAATTTTGTTCACATTATGCTAACAACACGATTCTTGTGCAAATATAAGCTTGTTTATTATTCTCCCGTTCATATGCAGCCCAGATATTTTGTTTTCAAATTGGTTGCAGGTTTTTCACTTCTACGTATATGTGTTCAAGATCATAAATTGTGGAAAAAAAGCCAAGGAGATATTTTTCCAGCGCATTTGATTCACTTAACTGAATCATTTTATCATGAACAACAAGCAGTTGTAAGAGTACTGAGCGTAATCTTGCCAAGAAATCATCAACAGCGGTAAAATGCTGGTGTTGACAGCGATGTCCTGTAATAGGATATGCGGTATAAAAAAATCTATGTCCAATGACATAATGTCGGTCAACATCTGTTTACTGAACTTACCGAAACAACACGTGTGCCTTGAAGAGAAAAGAACAAGAATAGCTATGGCAAAGATAGCCTTATGCAAAATGGTAAACAAACTGACTAATAAACAGATGTCAATTGCAAAGAGAAACAAAAACTTGCTACATAGAACCTATACGTTTGTATGGATGTGAAGCGTGAACAATGAGCAGACAAGCTGAAAAACATATAATGGAAGTGGAAATGAGGTTTCTGTGGAAAATGCAAAGAATACCATGAACACGCAGAATTACCAATGAGCAAGTAATACAATAGGCAAATGAAAACCGAAAACTGCTTAGAGTAATTAGACGTAGACAGTCTACATGTTTGGGCACGTTATGAGAAGAAATAAACTAGATTATTTTGTGACAACTGGCAATATTGAGAATAAGAGAACAAGCGGAAGGCAGAGAAACAAATATCTAGATGGCTTGACAGCATGGCATGGTCGGGCAATAACACAGAGGTGATCCACGACTCGGGTGATCGTGTGACATGGCGAAACATGATTGCCCTCGCTTACCGGCAAGAGACATGATGATGATGTTGATGTTGATGATGATGATGATGATGATGATGATGATGGATGATGATGATGATGATGATGATGATGATGATGATGATGATGATGATGATTATGATTATTGTTATGATGATCTAGTTATTTATTAAAGCTAATATGATACATTGTCCAGAACAATATTCAAAATGAGTGAATGTAGCGTCTGTATCGTGTTCTAGTTGTGCGCTGACGGATCCGTGCTCGTCCAATCTTGATCTTATATTCCAACTACTATCCTTGGCTATCACTTACTTGATTGTCTTTCGATCTTCTTCCATAGTGTTTCGATTTTATAGTAGATATACACGTTTTTTATAATATAGGTAACGTGTGTCTTTCAAGCATTGTTTTTTGTTATAAAGGGTAACTTGTCTGTTGGGTCATGGACGGTCTAATACCTGAATTTCAATAGCTTTGCAAATATCCAACATCTTGAATTGGTAGAGACCCTGTTTAATCGAGCTAGAAAAATCTGCTCTGACATTCTAGAAGAAGAACTGGACACCTAACCAGACTCTGCAATTCACTCTATGTCTACCTGGTTTCATCAAGAGTCATTGCCGGCCATCTAGAACTTACCCTTACAGAATCATAGGTCCCCAAAATGCAAGTGTCTTTTTTTTTTTGTATAGCTAAACTTTCAAGGGGACGACGATTTGTAATGAAAACACGATCGACTTAAAACTGTAGTCAGCAAAATATTCTTTGCTGCTGAACCAATGGTCAGATATAAAAGCACCCCTATACCTACTTAGTCTTTGAAAGAACGTTGTCTCCGTACACAAATCAAACTGTACTGATCAAGCCCATTGTGAGTGCGAAACAACTTACATATTTAGAACGGAACTGCAGTTAGAAAATCGAGTAACGGAATACATTCAAGTGTGGGTGGAAAAGAGAATGAATTAGTCTTCTGTAATCTCTGCGCTGTCGACAGGCCATATGACTCAGCGATTTCGAGACACTTATTAATAGCCATCATAATGTTAGCGAAGAAAAAGGGTTTCCTATATTGTAATCGACGAACAATAAATGATTGCTTAAACATATCGAGGCATTAGCAATTAGGCTTTTCCAGCCAGTTTTGTGCAAACGGTTAGATTTCATTTTGACTTAGCGATTACAATGGGGATTGCTGATGCTCCACATTCGAACAATATCATTGACTATATGTTTTTAGAATTTCAACCAACGTATAATTGTGTTCACTATATATGGTATGTAATTCTGCAGTATGCCCTTCACGAGATGTTTCGAAGTTTGCCAAGCAATAAATCGTGCAACATATTATTTTTGGCTCCTGTGTTTAAATATGTGTGAGATATCTGATTTAAATCTGTTTTAATTATTATTCTTGCTGCAAGTTTTATTTTCATTTGGAGTGTGTCTGTGACGTCTATATTATTTTTCCGTAAGTTAATATAAAATATGAACATATCTTTAGTGTATAAACAATCCTAGCATTTCTATGCTATAGTTTCATATTCAATTTTATTGCCCATACTTTGATGCCATACAGTATCATTAAGTGTAACGCGAGGCATTTCTCATTTTAATGCATTATCTATCATTTTACGTTATTAATCGCGCGTGTGTTATCGACGCACATAATATAAACAAAGACTGGTAACAATATAGCCAGCCATGCATGTCATTGGAGATGACAAAGTTGATTTATCGTGAGAATGCATACCCTTTATTTAATGGTACCAATGTGTATTTGGATATAATAAATTATTCACATGATGTACATATTTATTACGATAAAAATCTCAACAGCGAAATGTGTATTTAGAAGATTTACTCAATCACCTATTAAAGGTCTAGCAAACCGATAGGAAATTTACTTGATCCTAAACAATACCACCCACGAATCATGAAGGAAATTGAAGAAAAGGCGAAAGTCACAGGCTCTGGAGCTTCAATTACTCCTCCCCACGACGCCTAATCGCATAAGTGGAAGACAACAGCAACACAGGGCATATCCCCCATGCTTCAAGTTAGACACTGACTTCAACAACATCATTAGATGCGTTGTCTGCAGCAGAATTTGGCGATCATTTCTGCATAATCCCCTCTTGTCAAATAATACGTTAGTAAACTGATATCGATTAATATGTTGGATTATTTATTGCTTTCATTATCCTCGTTTGCTACTTATGCATACCTTTCTATGTCTTCCATTGCTATTCAAGCCTAGTCTATTGGTACACATGGCTAACGTGTCTATTCTACTGCTACTGTAATATGTCACATCCATTTGTTTTGGTCTTTCCTTTATGGTTTTATTGTGGAATTGAGTAAAGATTGCAGATAACATTGCTTCATTGAAGCTATATCATAACTAAAGATTGTGAATCCGCCACTCTCGGTGCACTGCTTGTGATAAAAATTATCAACATTTCAGTGAAAAGATTGATTGATTGATTGCTGGATTGATTGATTGATTGATTGATTGATTTAGGAACCGACATCACAGCATTCGGGGCATTTCCATAAGCGCTCCGTCCCCATCCTCAGAAGCCAACGAAGAGTTCCAACCCCAATAGTACCAGTAGCAATCTGATTATATGTGCGTCTCGCCTTTCCTCTAAGCGTCGAGCCACGGTGTTGCATTCTTGCCAGACCATGGTGATCCATTTGCTCCTCCGAGGTTTCAATGAAAAGTTGTAATTATAGCCTTTCATTTCATTGCATGATGTTTTAACTATTTGATGCTCTATCACGTTAGAATTACTAATGATTTGAATCTACAACCCATCAGTTCAACGTTCAATTTGATCAAGAAATGGCGTAATAAATGGACTAAGGGGTATAACTAGGAAAATGCTGATAGCGTAACGGTAGTGTCCCTTGGTAACAGGAAATCGATGTTGGTGTAACTCCGATAAAGTTATGAAATGCGTTTTAAATACATTTAGTGAAAAGAATAGTTTGTGGAATAAAACGTTCACAAATAGCAGAGTACATGATACGTCCTTCAATAGACTTCATTGGTAAACACAAAGACAAATATATATTAACAAAAGGTGTATG
This sequence comes from Cepaea nemoralis, assembly GCA_014155875.1. Taxonomy (NCBI): domain Eukaryota; kingdom Metazoa; phylum Mollusca; class Gastropoda; order Stylommatophora; family Helicidae; genus Cepaea; species Cepaea nemoralis. The sequence continues at coordinate 557,230 of JACEFZ010008728.1, forward strand.
TATGCCTGTCGTTAACAGTAAAAACGTATGTATACGTAAGATGAAACACATTATCCAAACCAACCTGAATAAGAATGTCAGCAAATTATTTCAATATCCTGCGTACTCTCTTTATGAGAGTCATGCAATTTGTTTAGCTCCGAGTAGTGACTACACTGGAATATGTTTAATTTTTCTGAAGCAATTCTCCTTTCGGTGGGTCAGTGTGTGCCCTTAACTATCCCACACACCAAATGTTGCTTTTCAGAGAACGTATGTATGTTTTTAAGTAATGAGCTTCTGTCAGAGGTGTGGACAGAGAGACTTCCACATTCGGCAAAGAAAGATGTGCATAACCTAGCCAACGCTTAAGGCACTATTATTTGCCCAAGAAGACTCAGAGGGGAAAGGCACCTGGTACAGGAAGAATGAGTCACCTGAAAGTTTACTTCAAGAGATTCAGAAATGGCTTCCGTGAGTGGGACTGTGTCCAAGCCATGAAATAAGGCTGAAGCTTCTGTTCGTCTGCTGTTGCCACAAATTTCATGAAGTCTTTAAAAAAAAAAAAAAAAAAAAACAAGGAGTATTTCACCCAACATATGTTGATTTCCTTACGAAAGGACCAGCTGGTGTAGACTAGGTTTTATCTAGTTGTATGCATTAGAGTTACGATTATATTCTTCTTCTTTGTTTGTCCGAAATGTTTGTTTTGGAAGTAAACGCGTTATATTTGTTTACAGCAGAGCTGCGATATGTGCGCCTTTCAACCGACGCATTCGACCTCTTCAGACGTTTGTCGACCTGGATAAAGTTCAGGGGTTAGTGGGTCTGGGTGAGATCTGAGAAAGCTTAAATATATCGGTGGTAAGTTAACGTACATATGTATGCGGAGAGGTATATTAGTACGTAATCAGTTTATGAGGGGGACAGAGTGGTCTCGAGTTATGGTGTCCGCCTCGAGTGCTGGAGGTCCCACGTTCAAGCCCCGGTGAGGGCCAGGATTTATTCACGTGGACTTCTATTAACAAAATTTCCCCTGGTCTCTGGGTAGTGAGATCGGACGCCCGTGTGTATTGTTGCTCACGTAAAAGATCTTTCGGCAGTTGGAAATCGAAAAAGAGTAGCATAACGGCGTTGCCCGGGCAAAATTTAGTGTTAAAAATTTACCCAAAGTATTTCAGGAAACTCGCCGGTGCTACGGAGTTCGTGCACTGAACTGAGATTCACCGGACTCAGGCTTGAGTTAGGAGTAGAACGGAGCACTTATGGGTTACATCCATAAACTAAACTAAATTAAACTAAACTAAATCAGTTTATGAATAAACACATCACAGACTCATTGCCTGAGATTAGACCTATGAGCTATTGTAGCACAGGGGAATTTCTGGAAGCCAAAAGAAATTAAACTTAGCACGACACTTTGAATATTTAATCTTACCTTTACTCAGTAATCATATCTCTGACTGTATGGATAAGAAACATAGAGAACGACTAAAACAATAAACAATGAACTTGAAACTTTCATTAATTTAATTGATGTCTGCTCAAAATAAAAGGACTTAAATGCTATGACAAAATCATTAATGGGGCTCTTTGGGAGAACTAGACAAATACCAGTGAAATTGGAGGTGAAAAAAAGGTGTTGACGCTGTTTAGTGCATACTTCAGAAAACACGGAATTAATAAACAGTCGAGTCCACTTAGGTCGAACTCTGATAACTAGAATTTCGCTTAAGTCGACGTTATTGGCTTGGTCCCGTCCAAGATCCTTTTTTATCTTTGCATAGAAATTCCTGATAAGTCGAATTCGGTTAACTCGAAGTTTCGGATTAGTCGAACATAAAAATGAATTACCGACTATATAAATGTCCACGTTTAAGTCGAAATGTTCATTTCACCCCCCCCCCCCCATCCCGGAGAACAATCTGGCAAATAATATGTTGCTACATGTCAAAAATGGCTGCTAGTGGACGAAGGCTTAAAACTTTGACTTTAAAAAGAAAGATTGAGCTGTTGGAAGAGGTTGAACATAGTGGGAAGAAGAAAGTGGATATAGCTAGAGAATTTGGTATTCCAAAATCGACACTTTCCGGCATTTTAAAGCTTAAAGAACGCTATAAACAATTGTTTTTCGAATGTCAAATCGAAAGTGATAGGCAGAGAGCTAGAAGAACTGCTGCGTGCGATTTTGTTGATGCTGACCTTTTAAAATGGTTCACTGTGATTAGATCGGCAAAACCGGGAAGGTTAACCCGGTCAACAAATGCCCGCAGACGTCGGATGTGTCGGCCTAACGGCGCAAGAACGCAGCTCTGCTGTAAACAGGCACAACGCAGTCACATCCGAAAAAAAATCCGGATGAACGAAGAAGAAGAAGAAGATCGGCAAATGTACCAGTAAATGGGCCTTTACTTATTGCGAAAGCAGAAGAATTTGCTCGTCTTGGAGGTGACAGACTGGAATTGTAGTGCTGGCTGGTTGGATCGTTTAAAAAAAACGACACTGCATCACTTACAAGAATGTGTATGGAGAGAAACAGTCAGTCGACGAAGCAACGACTCACTCAAGGATAGAAGACGTGCTCAGACCTGCTTTAGCTAAATATAATACTGCGGATGTATTTAATGCCGATGAAACTGGATTATTTTAGAGATTGCTACCTGATAAAACATTTTCTTTCAACAATGAATCGTGTCATGGGGGGGGGGGGGGGATCAAAAGAAAGAATAACAGTGGTTGTGTGTTCCAATATGGATGGTAGTGAAGAATGGCCTTTATTTGTGATTGGAAAATTTTAAACTCCTGGTTGTTTCAAAAGCCTAAAAACATTGTGTGTGAATTACAGAGCCAATTTAAAGGCATGGATGACATCAGAACTGTTCAATGAATGGCTACAAGAATGTGATTATTCAATGGTGTATAAACAAAGAAAAGTTCTTTTAATTGTTCACAATTGTTCATCCCACACATAAATTAACAATCTGAAGGCAACAGAGGTTTTGTTTCTGCCACGTAATGTCACATCAACACTTCAGCCTTGTGATCAAGGTATCATTCAACATCTGAAAGTTCTGTATAGATCCACAATGTTGGCAAAACTTGTGGGTCATATGGATGCTGACCTCATTTGTGATGATTTCAAGATAACCCTTCTTGATGCTATTCTTATGTTAAAATCTTCGCGGGACAGAGTTTTACCAGAAACTATTGCAAACTACTTTAGACAGGCTGGCTTCTTACCTGCAGTAGATGTCTCTGTAAATGAGAATTCCACACCATCAGCGAGCAGTGAGAGCAATGTTACTGACATTTCAGTGGAGCCATTACTTGCTAGATTGTATAAAGAGCTGAAGGTTGATCCAGAGGAATTTGTGAACATTGACAATGATGTTTCTACTAGTGCCACTCTTTCAAGCACTGGTATTATAGGGCTATGTATGCCAGTCATTCAAACAACAGACCCTTCCAGCCCTGACTCTGATGCTGAGGATGACTGTGGGCTGTAAGCACAACCTGTATCGCAGTCAGATATTTTGGCATCAATTGACAAAATTGACATTTACATGATGCAGAATGGATGTTCAGATGATTCAGTCTTACCATTTTGTGCCTTTAAACAGGCCATGGGAAGACATTTTTCACAAGTCAAGAAGCAAAGCAAAATCACAGACTTTTTGTTTAATTAATTTGGAAATTTTCAAAATTAAACATTTCAACATTTTTGATATTGTATTGCTATTTATTTGTTCACTACCTGTGTTTCCTAAGTGGTACAATCATTTTACTCAATGCTACTGCATGGTACACATGTATTAGGGTAAATTAGTGTAAATGTGTGCAGTCTGGATAAGTAGAATTTCTGATAAGTAGAACAAATTCCTTCGGCCCCTGCGACTTCTATTTATCCAGACTCCACTGTAACTAGAAATCCTGTTACTAGGAATCCAGAGGTCAGAAGAAATAGAACGAGATTTAACAACACACGGACAAGAGAATAAGAGACAGAAATCAATAAGATATGAAGGACATGGACGGGGCTGCACGGTATAGTTAAGATTATGATATCTTGGGGATAAAGGTTTCAAGAAGACGGTGGTAATATTTTCTTAGTGGGTTTTAGGTAATGCAATGACCAGAGACTCCAAAACAGTATCAAGAAGTTAAGCTATGAGTTATATTAACAACTACATCAGAGTAGAATGAATAGAATCATTGTCCAACTCCATAACGTGTGTGTTTAAAAATATTAACATGCATATATTGCATTGTATCAACGAATAAATTGAATCGACCTTAATGATGCATATATATTTACAGAGGCAGACATAGAGGCATGAAGTGTTCAGATTTAAGATACAGAGGCTTGAAGTGTTCAGCACATGCACATGCACATCATCATCATCATCATCATCATCATCATCATCATCATCATCATCATCATCATCATCATCATCATCGTCATCATCATCATCATCATCAAGTGCCATGATAGCTGGTGTAGGCGTTCATGTATCTCCACATATCTCGTTCTTTGGTGTTCTGTATCACCTCCGCTGCTGATATTCCTCTGTGCCACTGTCTCAGTCCATCTAGCATCATTTCTCTTGGTCGATCTCTGCCTCTCTTCTCTTCGATCTTTCCAGTCGTCACGATGCTCTCCAATGCATATCTTCTCATCAGATGGCCAAACAATTTTTGTCTCTTTCTTATTGTTGTATATATTGTTCTAGGTTCATTAGCCTCTTTCAGGCAATCGTCGTTCGTTACTTTGGCAGTCCAAGGAATTCGCAACATCCGTCTTAGGAAACACATACACAAAATGTTTGTTGCGTATCCTTTACAGGACACCGCAGTCAACTCCAGCATTTTTTGTCTGTTTGTGCTGTCTTTGCTAGTTTACGTTCAGTAGTTTGTCATTGATTTTTGAACGACCGGAACTCATACCATTTTACAAAATCCAAGCGAGGCGGTCTTCTGCCAAATAGCCTGCATACACATACACACACACAAACACTCGCGCATATATACTAAATCCTAGTCATAAGAAGGTATGGTGAGTCCACCTTTACTTTAGTGATATTTCCTCCTAAGAAAGGAAAGAACTTACCCTGTATCTAGTCTGTGATTTGATGAGACTGGTTCGACCTCACAGCCGTTGTGTTGGTACACCCCTGAGTGGCTGCTGCAGCTATCAAGTTAGAGTTTTTTGTGACGCTTTCGGCAAACCTACTGTGGAAGGAAGACAGCGCCATTTTGGAAAGAACATCTTGCAGCGAAATCGATGCCCATACTGTAAGTCACATAATCGTCTGTGAAGTCTTCTTCCTTCACCAATTGATGGTCCATCATGATAAAACATTGTATCCTGGCAGTAGTGTGGGGTTTGTTCCCTTGACAATTCTGCGGGTATTTTTTAGTTGCATGTCCTTCACAGAACGAAGCAGTCGACCCCAGCATTTTGGCTGTTTGTGATTCCCGGGCAAGTTTTACGTTCAGTAGTTTGCCATTGTTTTCTGAACGACCGGCACCTATACCTTTTTCGAAGAAAAAAAAACAGCACCGCTGTGTTTCGAACCCGGGTATACGCGATTACGAATCGGGTCTGTAACTCTTCATCACGGAGGTCATGTGTTCCCCAGTATAATCACACCTCACCCATCTCTCTGAGGATTCTAGATGGCTTACAAGGGCAGTAATCACTAGGCCATCACATTCCTTGTGACGTATTAGATATTTGATGCTTGCCCTATATTTTTAGACCACTCGGGACTCGATGGGTGTCGTGGTCAGTACCATACCTTCCTCCTTCACTTTTCATAATCTTTTCTGGTGCATATTTTTTATTGTAGTCCGCCTAGGTATTTTGGAAAAAAAAGTTAAACTTCCCGCCTCTAGGCGAATTCGAACATTTCACCACCGGACCAACAGGAAAGAGTGCTATCCACAGCTACTACCGAGCTTCCCGAACACAATCTGTTAAATTTATTTGGTTGTTTCGGGATTTGAGGTTTAAAGATTGAGCACAACCGACTACTGGTAACGCTGATCATATTTCGGTGCGAACCTAAGGCTTTGTCCACGTCAGATTGGAAGCACTAGACTCGAGTTTCGCTCTCGTTTGAGAGTCCAGTCAAGGATATGCACTACTGACGAACTCCAACGAGAGCGAAAAACACGGTATGGTAAACAGGAAAAAGACAAACCCCAAAGACGGTGAGGTAGCGCAGTAGCAAGAGCAATAGACAGCACCTCGCTTTTACTCTGGACACATGCTGTGTTACAACTGTCTCTCATCTACTGCCTATAGTATCCTCCTGTGTAGGGCAGGGAAGGGAGGGAGGGGGAGGTCTTGAGCCGGAGGAATTAAGGCCGACTGACTAGTGTAACCGATGTGTAGATTAAGGTTTTATTTTTGTCCCAGATAAAAGAACATTGTCCACAACATATTGTGTATACGAACCCGGGTCTCCCGATGAATAACCAGGAATTCTACCCAATAGGCCAGCCGCTCACTCTGTTCTATGAAAAGACCTAACAAGAACAGCGTAAAGAACAAACATAAGCAGAAAGAAAGAGCAAAAGCAAGAAAGAACGAACGAAGAAGAAGAAACAGAAGAAGACGAAGAAGAAGAAGAAGAAGAAGAAGAAGAAGAAGAAGAAGAAGAAGAAGAAGAAGAAGAAGAAGAAGAAGAAGAAGAAGATTATGATTATGATGATGATGATGATGATGATGATGATGATGATGATGATGATGATGATGATTACGAATAAGCAAGCTTATGCCTAAATTATTAAGCTTGTGAAAATAAAAAGCGCTAACTATCAGTACAAGTAAATAAAGGTCAGGTTTGAAACACACAATGTACATATTCAATCAGTCATGTGCCATGCCGGATTGATTGATTGATTGATTGATCTAGGAACCGACATCACAGCATTCGGGACATTCCCATAAGCGCTCCGTCTCCATCCTCAGCAGCCAGCGAAGAGTTCCAACACTAATAGTTCCAGTAGCAATCTGATTATATGTCCGTCTCGCCTTTCCTCCGAGCGCCGAGCGTCGGCCAGAACCCCTCGTCACACCACGTTGTCTCATTCTTACCAGACCATGGTGCTCCATCTGCTCCTCCGAGGTGTACACGTGCTCCCACAAGGCCGCAACCACGTCTGCCTTGTCCTGCATCAATACTCCACCAAATTTTGCCGAGCCAGCCAATCTGTCCGCCTGTACATTCCCCAGCACACCGGCATGCCCAGGAGAAAAGATCCAGGTGATGCTTACTACCCGTGACCTCCGAAGCGAAGCAAGCCACTCTGCACGAAGCCTACCTGTTCTCACCCTTCTCAGCATGCTTTCTGAGTCAGTTACAATCACAATGTGTGTATGTATCGTGTTTTCTATCCAGCGGAAAGCTGCACTGACCGCCTCCACCTCCATTCTTAAGCTAGATGTAGTGTTATCATACGCCAGGCTCTCCTGCACCAAACGCCGACCATTAGTTTTTGCCAAGAACCCCCAGGCACTTCTCCTACCTCTCAACACTGACCCATCCGTGTAGATAATCACATCACCCGGGCGAGAATTTTCATGAATTAGTTGCTGAATTTCCACTTCCGTGGCCCCTGCTGGCCACTCCCTGCACTCCCGGTTCAATGTTATTACAACTCTGCACAAGTCTGACTGCACGGCTGGCACTCTGACCCACTCCTCTCCTCGCCTGATGTTCTCCAAGGGGCACACCTGTCTGATCGTATCCTCCGCCTGAGCCATCCATGATTTCCCTCTTATCAGTCTCTGACCCTTAACTACGTCCAGCGCCTCATGCAACGGGTGATCTGTGTCTGCAGCTACTCTGAGGTATGCCTTCGCTTGCATCACCTTGTGCCTACTAGCAACAGTAGGAAGACCAAGGATGTAACGCATACACACTACTGGAGTGTCTCTAGTGCATCCCAGAATGACCCGCATCGCTTCATTCTGTATGCGCTCTAATTTCACCAGCTGACTCTTTGAGACAGTAAGCATTCCTAGTCCATAATCAATCACTGAGAGGATCAAGTGCTGGTATAGTGTGAAGAGCATTCTCTGCTCTATGTCCATTGCAGCCATAGTTTTAAGTGCATTGAGTCCCTTTTGCGATCTTGTCACAACCGTCTCCACATGGTCCTTGAAGGACAGACTCCTGTCAAATGTGATTCCCAGATACTTCAGTTTGTTCTCTCTGTTGACACTTTTACCATCTATCGTGAGGCTTGGGGTATCATCTCTCACAATCCTATTGTCCAGAGAGCACCACAACACCGCCGCCTTTTCCGGGTTGATGACAGCACTCATTTCAGTGCACCAGTCAATCACTTTGTCCACTGTCACCTGTAGCTCCTGGGCTGTTTGATCCCTATTTCTCCCCTGCCTGTATGCAAGAATATCATCTGCAAATGTTAGAATCCTTCCAACCCCTGGTGCTTCTAGGTATGCAATCTTGCTCGTATACACATTAAAGAGCACCGGTGAGATAGCAGATCCCTGTGGCAGTCCCGGGGTTAAAATATGTGGCTCTGAGGTCCATGCGCCTAGACGGAGAGCAACTTGACGAGAATGCAGGACGGCTGCTATCCAGTTCACCAACCAGGGATTGACCCCCTTCTCCATAAGTGCGGTCATCAAAATATCATAGCGAACTCTATTGTACGCATCTTCGAGATCAAGCGCTGCCGCCATCGTTTCCTGTCTACTCTGGAACCCCTCATAAACGTCAAAGGCAAAGGTGGCTGCATTTGACCAGGTATCTTTTCCTGGCCTGTAGCTCCCCAGGCCTCTTGGAAGAAGCTTCCCCCTTTCCAAAAAATCCTGCAGCTTAACAGCGACTATCTTCTCTAAAACCTTCCCAAATGTATTTTGAAGTGTGATGATCCTAAAGCCTGCAAGCTTTGAATGATCCTTGTATGGTTTTGGGAGAGGGATGAGATAGCTATGCAGCCAATCCTGCGGTACTGACGCTGTCCTAATGCTCTGATTAAAGCAGCCAGCCATCTCCTTCAGGTCCACATCGCTCAAAGCCTTCATGTGGCCATACCTAACACTGTCAGGCCCTGGTGCCGTGTCTTTTGCCTTCTGCAAAATATGTTTAACATCTTCAAACAGTACGATGTCTTCGTAAGGCATATTCTCTATTGTGCCAGATAATTCCACTCTAACTGCATCCCTGGTATCCGCATCACTATGATTGGTCTGCTCTAAAAATCTCTGGAGAAACGCCTCCCCTTTCTCCTTGTCTGTTGTCAAGCGTACCCCATCCTCTTTATAAATTGTTCCCACTGTCATAGGCCGATCTTTTCTTTGCATTTGTCTGTACAGTTTCCAGAATTTATGCAGTGTTTTATCACCTCCAATCTCCTTCATAAAACACTCCCATTGCCCATTTCCCATGCCGGAAAGCGTGGGCGGTCATGCCTTCGCCATTTCACTCAAATACCAGAGTCGTGGATCAGCTCAGTGTTCCTGTCTCGACCATACCATGTGGACAAGCCATCCAGGTATTTTCCTCTCGGTCTTCCTCTGGGTCTCTTCCCTTCGATCTTGCCAGTTGTCACTAAGTTCTCCAATCCATTTCTTCTCATAACATGTCCAAAATATGTTGACTGTCTACGTCTAATTTCTCTAATAACTTTACGATTTTCATTTGTCTACTGTAGTACATATTACTGCCGGTCTCTCTGGCTGAGGGGTTACACCACTTTCTCCGTAATCCAGTTTATCCACGCAGGATCTCGCAGCGAGGCGAGAATTGGAACGGTTCGACCCGCGCTCGTGACTTGCGGGATAATGAGCCGGCCGCTCAGAAAGCAATGGCAAACTACTGAGCGTAATCTTGCCAAGAAATCAACATACAGCTGAAAGATGCTGATGTTGACTGCGATGCCCTGTAAAGGATATGCAAAAAAAAAAAAAAAAGTACATATTACTAGGTGCATATTATTAGGTATATTGTTATGGACAAATCGGCACTCAAGAGGTGATAAGGTCAGTATCACGCCATGGACCTGTACCTTCCAGAACATGCTCTAGTACCTTTTTACGCTGGATCTACAAATATATTCCCGCCACATGAGGACTCCAATGTGTGAGGACAGACCTTACAGGCAAGTGAGCTAACCACTATGTTTAAAGCACACCGTGTAGTAATTTTGCTTATTATTTCCCTTTGTTAACTTTGTCTATTCCAATATGTATTTACATGAAAAGATTGTATGCCTTTAATACATGTAATATTGTTATTTTCTAGTTGTGTTTTAAAAGATGAAAAACACGCTGACCAAGAAAAAAGCTGCCTATTGCAGTGAGAAATAGTGTTGAAGTGCTATATAGAACATGTACGTGTGTCAGAAATACCAAATGTCTCCAGATATTGTTTCACTATGCAGTGAAAATATTAATAACCATTTAGTTAGAGGATATGAAAGGAATTGTCATTGGGGACACAACATCTATAATATAGGATATATAGATGATACAGTACTGATTGTTGACAACAGGATGATCTGCAACTCGCTGTTATCGTACACCGTAAATAACTAGAGTTTGAACTGAATTATAAGAAGACGGAGATTATGGTCTATGTCATCTCCAAGAAAAAAAAGAAATAGGATATTGTATAAGGGGTGTTCATGTGAAATCCATTCATGCGCACCGCGCGTAATTGCTTACGTTGAGCATGATCATGTCATAGTCATGTGATATGTACTGATCAATGAATAATAGAGCACGTGCTTATCGTCCCATGATGCATAGGTTCTGTTTCTGATCGTTGAGAAAATGCCGGCTTGATCCAAAATCCTTCCAAAGAAGCTCAAAGAGCGGTGATTCAGTTTCTTTCATTTGAAGGATGTCGACCAGTGGAGATTCATCGAAGAATGCAGGCAGCATACGGTAACAAATGTGTGTCGAAGACAACAGTGATAGAGTGCGCACGAATGTTTTGAAAAGGACGTCAGTCACGACAGATCTTCGACGGTCGGGTCAAGCGCAAAATGTTGCAACAGAAAAAATACAATCGCCAAAATTGATGCAGCAGTACAGATGAACAGTTGTCGAAGCATACGTTCGCTAGCGAAAGAATTTGATGTGTCAATTTGTACAATTCAAAAGGTCTGTCACATAATACTGACAGGTTAACGATCCCATGATATATCAAAACATAAAATTGCTTATATTACACGAGGATGGAAGGTTATTGACCTTTATATCAGGAAAACAAGCGATCGCTTATTGACTCCAAGGTCAAAACAGATACCGCGTGTTTGTTATGAGACGGACGACGGAAAAGACGATCTTTACACCTTTGATATGGGAAACCGGAGTCACGATAGCCGATCACAGGACGTTTGAAGTAACGGAGCCGTATGGCCGTAGTGCCGAGGAACGAGTGGATAATCATTGATGTCCCTGAAATGACCGAGTATCAAAGGAGAATTTCGGTTGTTTTTGTATAGATAAAAAAAAAAAAAAAACTGGCGTGGAGGACAGGGGAATAGTTGGTGGAATATGCCATTGAAATTATACAGAGCCAAAGTATAAATGGTCTGGATATTCAAAGTTAATTTAGTGTGCTACGAATCTTCCACGAGAGACAGTGGGGATTTATTCTTGAGCTATTATGGAAAGGGATATACAATGTTTCAAGTTGGATGAAACCGACGAGCAGTTGAATTGATATACAATAGTATTCCCGATTCAGCCGAGGATAGTTATAAAGGTAGTTGTGGTGTCGAGTAGAACTCTAGCATCGTGTATGTTAGTATGTAACCGTAATATTGAGTGTCGGCCGAATTTAGCTGAGAAGTGACTTAGTGGATTGAGTAAGGTGTCAGGGCACTCGATAGTATGAGTACTAGTATAATAGAGGATAGGAGATTCTAGTATAGATGGTTACTGGGATTTCTGAGCTATCCTATGACATTTCCTTCTTTTACCTAGTCTTAGGTTATGTGTATAACTCCTATGTCTTATGTCAGAGGTCAATTCTCTGAATATATATAAGTAATAACTGATAACGGCCATAAGCCTACTCTCACCTCTAATGAGTTTGAGTTAGGTTGATAGCACCTGATATTGTATATTCACCAGGTTCCAAGGAATAAAGCAATAACAACACTCCTGAAAAGAAAGAAAGGACCTTAGTCGGATGCCGTGATAAATATCGGCCAGATTGAAGTCGGATATCATACATAAATGTCAGCAAGTCTAGAATAAACGGATACATATAAGGCAGTCTGGCTAAGAGACTTACAGCAGAATAAAGTGCAACTAAACATAGATCGGAAGCTCAATATTGTTCAAAAGAACTATCTTTCAAATGAAGAGGCTGTAAGGTCAGAATTTATTATTGGATAAACAGAACAGTAACTAAGAAAATGAACACAGTGAATCAGTGATATTAGATAGACAGTGTTTGTTGGACTTATGCATCCAAGTCCATTCAATGCTATAGGAGGTATAAACATTACCGGGAATATCCTGTTGTTCATGTGATTGGATATTTCACAAGGAAAGACATTATCTACTAAAAACACGCAGAGGTGAAATAACTGTTTAATTCTAACGGTATCAAGGATATGGTGAAGTCATCAACATCATGCAGAGAGACATTACCCTGGGTGAGCTCAATCCTATTCTGTGCTGTGGTGAAAATACATGCCGTTGTGTGATGAGAACAATGATGACTGTGTCTTAGAGTGTCACTATTATCTCACCTACACGATAGAACACACCAACAACGTCTTTACATACACTCTATACACATCCATGACACTTTTTATTCAATACATAATGTTAGTATTTATTGGAGGACAATGTTGTGTGGGTATGTTGTGAAGGAAAGTGAAGAGGAGTAAGGCATTACGATAATAAAGAGAGAGATAGTGAATAGAAGACTAGAACGGGGGGTGTGTAGACAAAGGTCTGGCAATAATCCCAACATTGGAAAAAGAGAAGTTGAAGTGTGCTTGTTGATTCTACTGCCCCCCCCCCCCCCCCCAGAGACGACAAGCGACAAGGTCGTTCGTAAGAAACTGCAATATCGGTAGGTGTGCTCACAGTGATTACCACGGATGTTGTTCGACCACGAAAAATAGGAACGCATGGGATGGTGTTTGTACCACTTGCTGCGTTACAGAGTGGATGGTGATGCATTTCTCTTCCGCATAGTGACAGGCGATGAATCATGGTGTCACTACTTAGAACCGAGCAGCAAAAGAGAGAGCATGCAATTTAAGCATGCTGGATCACCAAAAGCCAAACAATTCAAGTTACAGGTTTCCGCTGGTAAGGTTATGCTGAGTGCATGTTTTGACCATGACGGGCTATTGTTGACCGACATTGAAGAACCTGATGTCAACATTAACTCTACCTACTACTTGCAAACACTAGACAAGCTGCAAAAAGCCATCAAGAATAAACGACTCGGCATGCTTTCTCGCGGTGTGATTTTGTTGCATGATAATACTCGTCCGCACGCCGCAAAGACTGTGCAGGAAGCATTAGCAAGGAAGAAGTGAGAAATTCTGCAACATCCAGCCTATAGTCCTGATTTGTCACCATGGGATTTTCATTTGTTCGGACCTTTAAAAAAGCTCTCAAGGGGCATCGATTTCATACAAATGCAGACGTAATGAGCGCGGTAAACACTTGGGTCAGTGAGCAACCACAATCCTTTTTTTGCGGACGGCATTCGCCGCCTACCTATTCAATACGATGCTTGCCTAAATGCCTACGGTGACTTCTTCTGACCAACCCATTGTGCATAATTCATTCAAAATGAATGCTTTGTTTAATTCTACCACATATTGTAATGTTTCTTTCATGCTTTTGTAATAAAGCCATCGGAACGGGTTTCAAATGAACTTCCGTAATACAATACGAGTAAATGGGAATATTCTTCAACAAGTGACTCGGTACAACCATCTCGACACAGTCATAATATCTTATGAGAGTTGCTTTTAAGACTTTAGAACAAGAGTCGCTATGAAAAGGTATCCTTTTGCAAGATAAAAAAGATACTGACCAATGAAAACATGTCAGTTACAAGAATTACAACGAGAAATAGGTGTTGAAGTGCTACATAGAACCACTCCTGTTATATGGATGTGAAACGTGGACAACAAGCAGACAAGCTATGAAGCATCTGTTGGCGGTGGAGATGTGAAGTCCTAGGCCCAGGTATATGTGGGCACGTTATGAGAAAAACATTAACTGGAAAAATTAGTGACAACTGGCAACAATGAGAGGAAATGAAAACGGGAAGACAGAGAGATAAATGTCGGCATGGTTTGGCCACATGATATAAACGAGATAATAACACAGAGCTAACCCACACTGTGGTTGCACGACTTTCTACGTGTGACGAAATGGCTGCAGATCGGCAGATCTCTGCATAATATCCCTTTGAAGGGAGTGCGATGCGTTGGTCTCCCTTGAAACTAATAGCAATTAATAGGGGGTTTCCCTATGAAAAGTAGTGCGGGGCGGAGCTATTCTAGTTATTTATAGAAAAATCTAGAATGTTCCCTCAAGTGCGTACGTGGTAGAGATCTCTATGTTCACGAGTGCTTCATGCAGCACGGGTTGGTGGAACTTATCGTGACTCTGGTTTTCTTCATGAATCATGAAAGTCACGCGGCCCGTGTAGGCGATTTGAAGGCGCACTGACTTAGTCGTGATCAGTCGCCCACCAGACCTCAGCGTAGACAGTTCACAGCCAACAGGCTGCGGTAATTTTGATGTCAATATTCGCGGCCAGAGCGGACATCGGCAGTCAAGTTTGTGATTGTGCAATCACAGGTTAGTTGAATACTTATTATATTATTTAACTGTTGTCTATATGCCGGGCCGACCTCCCCGAACGAATTTATTGCCGTCGAAACTTGAGTCGTCGCGTAGCGTTACAAGTTACAGCGGGCTATCTGTATATTTAAGTAGGCTTTATCGATCAGCGATGTAATGTGTTACCTGACGGAACAAGCCGTATTCCACAGGGAGTGGTGTGTAAATAAAATAGGCCGAACGATGTGCTTTACAGTGTGTAGCAGTTACTTGTTTGGTTTATTAATTACGCATGCAAGGCGATAGTTTGTCAGTCATTACATCAACATGCTAGACGCTGTAAATAATAAGGTAGAGCTTATTATTAGAGATGTGTAATGTGCTTCGTGACATTAGAATTATAACTTAATTGTTCTATCAGTGATGGTGATTTTTCGAGGAATCAAGGTGAGATCAGCCGTGGTGTATTTACTGTGTGAAGATAGCAGTGTTATTCCGTGTAAGCCGGATGGTGTTACCTCGATAGGATAACAGTTGATAGAAAGTATTCATGATACTATTATTACTGCTTGTTGTCATGTCCGTCCGCTAGCATGACATTGCTTGTTCCATCATAGGTTTGTCTAGGTAGCTGACTGGGAGGTAGGCCGGTACGCCCAACCTGTTAGGTTACAGGTCCGACCCAATGCAATCGTGCATATCCGATGAGTGAACATACCCGATCGAGGGTGATGCGGCACTCCGTAATTCGAGGCCGTGGTGTCTAGATAGATCAAGGTTTGAACCTAACCGTTTATGTCTCTAATATTCTACTATTCTGGAACCCTGACTCGGTTCATGGAGTACTTGGAGTACTGCCGTGAAGTAGTAGTATATGAGAGGAATAATTCCCCCCCCCCCTCCCAAAAAAAGGTGGAGTCAGAGTTTGGTAGTGGAGTCTGGAGGTTTGCTACATTGGATGACGTGACTTAAGTCGTCACGGGACAAGGTACACGGGACACACAGTAGCTGTGGGAAAGTGTAATGGTGGATGGCCACTACAGCTGTGCTCGACCGGCACAGGTATGACTGACCTGAAAGATAGTCAGTGAATACAAGGGCAACTCAGGATCTGGGGCAGGGATCCCAGACCTGACACTATGGCTGTGATATGATTTTGTTATTTAAGTGTAACAAGTCATGAGTTCTCCTTGGTTAATGCTATAGTAATGAATTATCAGGAGGATAATTCATTATGGTCATATAGTTATTAATGTGTGTAATGGATCAGTCCATGGGTTAAGGGATTGATGCATTGATGAGTCTGTCAGGAAGGAGATGTCCGGCTGGACACCTTCTCGATAAAGTAATCACTACACTGAAAGGAAAGTAAGTGTATATGTTGATTGATGATGGAAGATGAAACAGGATTGGACTGGCACCAGGCGAAGGATGCTTTGACAGAGTCATACAGTCGACTCTGGTGCTAGGGGTTATATGTAGCCCAAAAGTGTTACTTGACTGAACAGGTGTGCTATTGCTGTTTCTACCATCATTATGCCTATATATTATAGTGACTAAGTAGATCTATGATGTGATGATTTCATACTCATGTTGGTAGACATGAGGAATGTCTGAGAGGCAGGTGACATGGTGGAGATGGTGTTAGTCTTTGTTGTAGTTGAGTACTCACACCAACCTCTCCGTGTTTCAGGATCGGTTATTACTATACAGAAGAAGATTCAAGAGCTTCACCATGAGCTCTATGGGCCCACTCATTCCAGTGCCTATCCAGAAGTTGATTGAGGCCATACTGGGAGTGGTCGTCTGATTCTGCGAGATCAATGTTGGAAGGAGCTGAGTGCTGAATACGTCGGTAGGTCTAGGTTAGGACCTCCGTCAAGAGTCCGACGAGTGTCATCCGATCCTGAGAGGATCCAACACTGAAACGTCTGGTGATTCTAGCCAGTGAAGCACTGGTGACATTCAACCTCAGTGTAAACCTTGGTGATTGCAAGGTAGTGAACTTTCAAGTGGAGCAGAGTGATCATTGATACCGGTCACCATGACCTGTGTTATATGCTTCTGGCCCGGCTGGGTTATGGGACACCATGTATCAGTTGATGCTTAAATAGTGTTTCTACATTGGTTACCTTTATGAAGCCAACATGTGGTCCAGTGACCTAGGACATTGATTACAACATTGGTGGGAACACCAGAGTGACATATTTGTGAAGGTAGGGAGCTACCTCAGGCCAACGAGGTGAACTGTTGACAGTGTATGCTAAGTTGTGATTGGTACCCTTCGATCCGGGTAGTTATCAGATACTGTGTGAAGATCTATTGGTCCGAGGACATGGAAATAAGGTGAAGTGTTTAGTCACCTGATAGACTTTGCTAGTGACATTGTGTTCAGGTGGAGCAACCGCTCATTGTGTAGGTGACATATCAGTGTGTGGGTCACTTATGAGATAGAAGAGTGACCAGGCTCTTGTGTAAGTTGAGACGGCGCTACATGTACTTTTTCTGCAAGTGGGAGACCGCTAATGTTCTAGGGTCGGCCCAGACTTCATCAGGAGTGTGACGAGTGAAATAGTACGACAGCAAGGAAGGATCCTTGTTCATCGGTGCAGTGTCAGTCAGGCAGTGGTACTGCGCTTGATCAGCCCTTGATTGGTTCTCTGTGTGAAGAGGGAACTTTGGAGAGGCAGCAGACCTTGGAGTTCCAGTCCACTGGAGGAGCCTGGGTGAGTCGCTACCACGACTGGACAACCGCACGAGCTATCGTCCGCCTCCATGATGAATCCTCATCTGCATATGTGCTCATGTACATAGTTCTTCTAGTCTGGCTTTCAGCCATCCTTCTCTGTGTTGTGGTTGACGTAGTTCAGAATTAAATTTTTGTTCTCTTAGCTATGACTTTGTGCAGTGATATGACTGGTGTCTGGTCCGAGCCCCCTTGGGGTTTGGAACCCTAGGTGAGGGAGGGGAGGTTAAGCTGTCCCGGCTTATGTGGGGCCTGGTAGATGTAGAGTGCTATTGAGGTGGTTGGAGCAAAGGCAGGGGATAGTATCTATCGTGGCAAACCAGACCAAGCCCCGGCGGTCTTGTCACAAGATAGAGTGGGGGCCCGTCCGGGATCTTCTCTTTGTTCTGACATCTCGTAGGATTAGGTTATAGTGTCATCTGTCCTATACCTATTGTCTACTTGACGAGTAGGGCTACTGATACCTTTCTCTTCGACGTGGACAGACATTTAGTTAAGTTAGTATAGATACATAGTTACAGTGTTGGTTGGAGTACAGTTAGCATTGTGATTGAGTATTGCATATCTATACTGATACTAAGTTACACTAAGCATGGCTTCTCGTACTTTAGATTTAGCTAAGGTGCGGGCATCTGCAACTGAGATGGGATTGGAAGGTGAGGAGTTCAAAGCCTATGTACTGGAAGTAGAGAGAAACTTCAGAGCAGAAGAGAGTGAGCGAAGAAAGTCAGAAATTGAGCTTGAAGCTCGAAAGTTAGCACTTGAAGAGCAAAAGTTGGTGGCAGACCAACAGGCACAAAAACTTGCAGCTGACCTAGACTCTAAGAAATTAGATGCTAGGAAGTTGGAAATGGAACATGAGTTCCGTATGAAGCAACTTGAGGTAGAGGCTAAAGCTGTTGGTGATTCTGAGGGAGCAGTAGGTGGAGTAGCTTTACCTAGCTCATCAGTAGCCAGCAGACCAGCTTACCAGGCTATGAAATGGCCGTTTCCACCATTTGAACCGGACCAAGAGAAGATAGATCAATTCTTAGAGAAGTTCGAGGCAATGTGTAAAGCTATGGGCTTAGAGCCTGAGCGTTGGAATCTTAAGCTTTCACAGGGACTCCGTGGCACCGCGTACGAAGTGTATGCGCGTCTTCCCCCAGGGATGGAAAATGATTATCCAACCCTGAAATCGGCTCTTTTGAAAAGATTCGAAATGACAGCCCATGCTTACAGGCGGAGGTTTAGAACTTCCAAGAGAGAACCAGGTGAGATGTTCTCGGCCTATAGTGTGAGGCTGAATTCCTACCTGTTGAAATGGATGGCCTTGGCCAATTTCAAAGAGGATTATGAGAGTCTGAGAGAGTTGATGGTGGTGGATCAAATGAAAATGCAGATGTCCAAGCCTTTACGGAATTTCTTAGGGGAAAATGGTGCGGAAAGGCTAGACATAGTAAATAAGTTAGCTGAAAGGTATGTGGAAGTCTATGGTGAGACTGGGGATTCCAGTCAGACTGATTCACAGAAAAGGCAGAAGCCCAAGACCAAAGGTCCCAAAGAATCATCCAATGTAGCAGATCCTGTGGTAAAAGACTCTGGTAAGAAACCCGAGAAGCAAAGCCCTCCCGCCTCCCCAAAACGGAAGTGGAGTAAGAGGTGGTGTAAGTACTGTAAGTCTCCTTCCCATAATACTGTAGATTGTCTGAGGAAGCCAAAGGACTTGCACTTTGCGTGTCTCGCCTCTAATAGAGGTAGACCTAGCGAGACCACACCTAAGGGTCGGGAGAAACCTAAGTCTGAGAAATCACCTGTGATCGAAACGATAGAGGTGAATGGGAAGCAGGTGGAATGTCTATACGATACAGGATTGCAGTTTGAAGCTGTAATCTCATCCCACCTTGTGAGCCCAGGGCAGCTCACCGGCGAGACAAGAGAATTTCAGCTGGCCATGAGGAGCTCCGTAGCTATGGACTTGCCGATTGCTCGGATTGACATTCGGTGCAGGTACGTTACGGGTAGCATCCAGGCGGCTGTGCTGCCTGATCCTATTTACCCTTTGATCCTCGGTCGTCCGCATGTATTCCTGGGGGACCCCAGGGAACATTGTCTAGTGAGCGCTAGGCAGGCCAGGGCTAAGGATGGAGAAAGGCAGTGTGGTAAGTTAATAGATCATTCTCTTGCGAGGTTAGTGAGCAGTGCTCAAAGTAGGGACCAGACTTTGCGTCCTTACTTACTGGAGGTGTCCCAAAGCTCTGACCCGCCAACTCCGGGTCAGTTCTATGTAGAAAACCGGTTGCTTTATCGTAGAGCCGGGCAAGGGGATAGCCAGTACGGTCAGATGGTAGTCCCTACTGACTACAGATCCAGCTTGATACATAGAGTGCATACCTTATCCTTAACTGGACATAACGATGTGGGGACAACAGTCCAGTGTCTTTCCAGCCACTACCACTGGCCTGGAATGACAGGCGACGTGCGGAGATATATCCGGTCGTGCCCAACGTGTTGTCTAGCAGCACCAAAGCACAGGACCAGAAACAGTTTATCTCTGCAGATTGGAGATAGGGTTCTCGCGCTTCTCCCAATCGAGGGGGCGGAATTCGAACTCGGATGGCAGGGCCATTTTCCTGTGGAACGGATAATGTCCCGATCCACGTATGAGGTGAAGGTCCGCGGGGAATTGCGTACGTTCCATTGTACTCTCCTTCAGAATTTGGAGAGGTCCGAGGTAGTTTCTCCACAAAGTAGTGCGACTACCATCGCGCTAGATTCGGTTCTGGGTCCAGACGAGGGCGATGAAGACTCAGTCCTACGCAGTACATCCTGTGGGGAGGGTCTGCGGTCTCCTGAGCGTTCAACCGTAGATAGGGCGAACAGGCTCCGTCGGGAAGAGGCCCATGGTGTTAAGCACACTGGGAATCGAGGTCGGACAGGCGAAGTCACATCTGGCACGACAGGATCGTCGGGTGACTCGATACGCCGACAGGCTCACTGGCCTTACTCGCGGGAGAGAAGGCAGGAGCAAGGGTACTCCAGACGAACCTGGAGTAAGCGACCATTCATTTCGGTCGACATCCGCGAACAGTCCACGAGGGTGATGCCTAGTCGGGATAGGAAGAATCCTATGGTCGGAAGGGACGAACGAACCCTCAGTAAAGTAACCGATGGCCTACACCAGGTGGATGCGGAACAGTCCAGTGTAGACAGATCCTGTAAGCCAATCACCAGGCCGTTACGTTTCGGGCCTAATCGCGGGAGATAACGTATGTTTGAGGCGGTGGTTGGTGATCCAGCATCCATACCATTCTGGTGGATCTCCCCAGAGAAAGTGAACGTTATGGAACGTCTTTTCCTGGAAATCCAATCTTGATAGAGTAGAGGTTCAGAGTTCAGACCGATCTTTGGCTAGTGAGTTCGACCGGGTCGACCATCTTAAGTGGGGGCCTATGTGACGAAATGGCTGCAGATCGGCAGATCTCTGCATAATATCCCTTTGAAGGGAGTGCGATGCGTTGGTCTCCCTTGAAACTAATAGCAATTAATAGGGGGTTTCCCTATGAAAAGTAGTGCGGGGCGTTGCTATTCTAGTTATTTATAGAAAAATCTAGAATGTTCCCCCAAGTGCGTACGTGGTAGAGATCTCTAAGTTCACGAGTGCTTCATGCAGCACGGGTTGGTGGAACTTATCATGACTCTGGTTTTCTTCATGAATCATGAAAGTCACGCGGCCCGTGTAGGCGATTTGAAGGCGCACTGACTTAGTCGTGATCAGTCGCCCACCAGACCTCAGCGTAGACAGTTCACAGCCAACAGGCTGCGGTAATTTTGATGTCAATATTCGCGGCCAGAGCGGACATCGGCAGTCAAGTTTGTGATTGTGCAATCACAGGTTAGTTGAATACTTATTATATTATTTAACTGTTGTCTATATGCCGGGCCGACCTCCCCGAACGAATTTATTGCCGTCGAAACTTGAGTCGTCGCGTAGCGTTACAAGTTACAGCGGGCTATCTGCATATTTAAGTAGGCTTTATCGATCAGCGATGTAATGTGTTACCTGACGGAACAAGCCGTATTCCACAGGAGTGGTGTGTAAATAAAATAGGCCGAACGATGTGCTTTACAGTGTGTAGCAGTTACTTGTTTGGTTTATTAATTACGCATGCAAGGCGATAGTTTGTCAGTCATTACATCAACATGCTAGACGCTGTAAATAATAAGGTAGAGCTTATTATTAGAGATGTGTAATGTGCTTCGTGACATTAGAATTATAACTTAATTGTTCTATCAGTGATGGTGATTTTTCGAGGAATCAAGGTGAGATCAGCCGTGGTGTATTTACTGTGTGAAGATAGCAGTGTTATTCCGTGTAAGCCGGATGGTGTTACCTCGATAGGATAACAGTTGATAGAAAGTATTCATGATACTATTATTACTGCTTGTTGTCATGTCCGTCCGCTAGCATGACCGTGCTTGTTCCATCATAGGTTTGTCTAGGTAGCTGACTGGGAGGTAGGCCGGTACGCCCAACCTGTTAGGTTACAGGTCCGACCCAATGCAATCGTGCATATCCGATGAGTGAACATACCCGATCGAGGGTGATGCGGCACTCCGTAATTCGAGGCCGTGGTGTCTAGATAGATCGAGGTTTGAACCTAACCGTTTATGTCTCTAATATTCTACTATTCTGGAACCCTGACTCGGTTCATGGAGTACTTGGAGTACTGCCGTGAAGTAGTAGTATATGAGAGGAATAATTCCCCCCCCCCCCCTCCCAAAAAAAGGTGGAGTCAGAGTTTGGTAGTGGAGTCTGGAGGTTTGCTACATTGGATGACGTGACTTAAGTCGTCACGGGACAAGGTACACGGGACCCACAGTAGCTGTGGGAAAGTGTAATGGTGGATGGCCACCACAGCTGTGCTCGACCGGCACAGGTATGACTGACCTGAAAGATAGTCAGTGAATACAAGGGCAACTCAGGATCTGGGGCAGGGATCCCAGACCTGACACTATGGCTGTGATATGATTTTGTTATTTAAGTGTAACAAGTCATGAGTTCTCCTTGGTTAATGCTATAGTAATGAATTATCAGGAGGATAATTCATTATGGTCATATAGTTATTAATGTGTGTAATGGATCAGTCCATGGGTTAAGGGATTGATGCATTGATGAGTCTGTCAGGAAGGAGATGTCCGGCTGGACACCTTCTCGATAAAGTAATCACTACACTGAAAGGAAAGTAAGTGTATATGTTGATTGATGATGGAAGATGAAACAGGATTGGACTGGCACCAGGCGAAGGATGCTTTGACAGAGTCATACAGTCGACTCTGGTGCTAGGGGTTATATGTAGCCCAAAGTGTTACTTGACTGAACAGGTGTGCTATTGCTGTTTCTACCATCATTATGCCTATATATTATAGTGACTAAGTAGATCTATGATGTGATGATTTCATACTCATGTTGGTAGACATGAGGAATGTCTGAGAGGCAGGTGACATGGTGGAGATGCTGTTAGTCTTTGTTGTAGTTGAGTACTCACACCAACCTCTCCGTGTTTCAGGATCGGTTATTACTATACAGAAGAAGATTCAAGAGCTTCACCATGAGCTCTATGGGCCCACTCATTCCAGTGCCTATCCAGAAGTTGATTGAGGCCATACTGGGAGTGGTCGTCTGATTCTGCGAGATCAATGTTGGAAGGAGCTGAGTGCTGAATACGTCGGTAGGTCTAGGTTAGGACCTCCGTCAAGAGTCCGACGAGTGTCATCCGATCCTGAGAGGATCCAACACTGAAACGTCTGGTGATTCTAGCCAGTG
The DNA here is from genome assembly GCA_014155875.1 of Cepaea nemoralis. Taxonomy (NCBI): domain Eukaryota; kingdom Metazoa; phylum Mollusca; class Gastropoda; order Stylommatophora; family Helicidae; genus Cepaea; species Cepaea nemoralis. The sequence continues at coordinate 580,579 of JACEFZ010008728.1, forward strand.
AAGCACTGGTGACATTCAACCTCAGTGTAAAACCTTGGTGATTGCAAGGTAGTGAACTTTCAAGTGGAGCAGAGTGATCATTGATACCGGTCACCATGACCTGTGTTATATGCTTCTGGCCCGGCTGGGTTATGGGACACCATGTATCAGTTGATGCTTAAATAGTGTTTCTACATTGGTTACCTTTATGAAGCCAACATGTGGTCCAGTGACCTAGGACATTGATTACAACATTGGTGGGAACACCAGAGTGACATATTTGTGAAGGTAGGGAGCTACCTCAGGCCAACGTGGTGAACTGTTGACAGTGTATGCTAAGTTGTGATTGGTACCCTTCGATCCGGGTAGTTATCAGATACTGTGTGAAGATCTATTGGTCCGAGGACATGGAAATAAGGTGAAGTGTTTAGTCACCTGATAGACTTTGCTAGTGACATTGTGTTCAGGTGGAGCAACCGCTCATTGTGTAGGTGACATATCAGTGTGTGGGTCACTTATGAGATAGAAGAGTGACCAGGCTCTTGTGTAAGTTGAGACGGCGCTACATGTACTTTTTCTGCAAGTGGGAGACCGCTAATGTTCTAGGGTCGGCCCAGACTTCATCAGGAGTGTGACGAGTGAAATAGTACGACAGCAAGGAAGGATCCTTGTTCATCGGTGCAGTGTCAGTCAGGCAGTGGTACTGCGCTTGATCAGCCCTTGATTGGTTCTCTGTGTGAAGAGGGAACTTTGGAGAGGCAGCAGACCTTGGAGTTCCAGTCCACTGGAGGAGCCTGGGTGAGTCGCTACCACGACTGGACAACCACACGAGCTATCGTCCGCCTCCATGATGAATCCTCATCTGCATATGTGCTCATGTACATAGTTCTTCTAGTCTGGCTTTCAGCCATCCTTCTCTGTGTTGTGGTTGACGTAGTTCAGAATTAAATTTTTGTTCTCTTAGCTATGACTTTGTGCAGTGATATGACTGGTGTCTGGTCCGAGCCCCCTTGGGGTTTGGAACCCTAGGTGAGGGAGGGGAGGTTAAGCTGTCCCGGCTTATGTGGGGCCTGGTAGATGTAGAGTGCTATTGAGGTGGTTGGAGCAAAGGCAGGGGATAGTATCTATCGTGGCAAACCAGACCAAGCCCCGGCGGTCTTGTCACACTCCGTACACCCGTATACTCTCGTAAGTAACGTGATGTGTGCGAGAATTGGTAGCGGTTCTCTCCGTGTCGGTAACTTACGGTGTATGTGAGCCGGTCGCTCAGAAAGCAATGGCAAACTACTGAGCGTAATCTTGCCAAGAAATCAACAATCAGCTGAAAGATGCTGATGTTGACAGCGATGTCCAGTAAAAGAATATGCGAACAAATTATAAATTGAAATATTCTTAAACAAGAGAATCGGTACAGCTATCTCGGAACAGTCATAACATCTGATGGGAGGTGCATTTACGAGATTAGAACAAGAAGGTACATTTTCGCAAGACTGAAAACATACAGACCAATAGAAAGATGTCAATTGCACTGAGAAAAAGAGTGTTGAAGTGCTACAAAGTATCTATGCATTTGTGTGGACGGGACGTGAAACGTGGACAGTGAACAGACCGGCTGTATAAAAAAC